>JANBPO010001198.1:0-299932 GCA_024336825.1 Amorphophallus titanum
GTCCAACAACCTACTCATTCATCTATTTACATGAAACGATGTCACATTGTATTTGATCATCATCAAAATTTCTTGAAGTGAAGTTATGCGTGGGGTTCAAGAATATCTTCTCCTGACCCTCCAAATTGCACGAATTCAGAGCCACTGGAAGTTGGGGTTTCCACATAGGACGTGCAAAAATTAGGGTCTTCTTCCAATTAGAGATTCAAAGTTACAAGCCCAACTCAGAGGCAAGTTGTCTCATGAATGGCTCAAATATCAAGCTAGGAGTAAATGTCCGCAATTTTCCCATGATTTCATGTTTTGTACTTAGAGAATTTAATATTTTTTCATGACCACACATGCATAATCTTCATAGCATGTTATCCATGTACCCCTTAATCAAAGGATGATAATTGTAGCCTAAGTCATGCCTATTCATGCATTTTCTTCAATCCAGATATGTTAGCATGTCTTACCAGGCTAGCCTTCGTAGTGTTCACGCATTGATTATCATAGATTAGGCCATGTAACCCATTTAAGCTTCTATCTGTAGCAGACATAAAACGGTCTTCCGGAGACTGCTATGGCCTGATAGCGGCCCTACGACAGACCGCTACCACTAGCATGAGGTTCACAGCTGACTGTTATTTTCATTTTGTTCTCTGCTTCCTGTTAACTCTAAACAGAATGCAGATCGGCCCTTTTAATTATATATTAAGCCTACGTAATTAGGTTCTATTTCTGATTATGACCTTATATTCATGTTGTTGGTTATATTGTGCATCCATCATGATAGATTTCATGACTTACTTGTTTTAGAAACCTATTTTAAACTTATGCCAATTTCATGCCAACACTCATATAGTTTTGTATTTAAATTATTTCCTTATGCTTATGATGGGTGTTCTATCGATGTTTTGATCATTGTTCAAGCACTTCACTCTCATCTACTATCTTTCTGATTAAGTACATAGCGCATACCCCGGTATGTGACTATTAGTTACAATTACACATTATAGGAACCCTTTCTTGCACTTGTGAACCTCTCCGCTGGATATTCCTTCAGTCAGACTAGGAGATCATGTTTCAAGACCTTCGTAAGTTTCCACGAGCCTGGAATTCTCACTAGGACGCCAGACTAGTTGTACCCTCAAAGCTCATTTCTCTGGAAAGCACTCAACTTATTAGTATTTTTCTATGTCCTGGCTAGTGGCGGCCCTCAGGAGACCACCACTGTTAGGTAGTGGTCGTCCCGTGACCGTTTTCTGCCAAGTTTCACTATTGTGTCGACTCATTCCTTTCTTTGGCATCGACTCTACCATATTGCAGCCATCCTAAGACCGCCACCTTTGGGTTGCGGCCAGGCTGTGGCTGCTATTACAAGAAACGGCCCTGGCATGACCATTTTTATGTTCTAATGTGCTTAAACTCGAGGTTTGACCAAAGGGTTGATTTTCCTATGTTCCTAGATGGTCTATTGATTGTCTAGAATCTAACATCTTGTTCAATAAGCTATTAATGAATTATTGAACCATTGACAATGTACCGTTATGCTGTCGAATTTCTCCAATACCATGACCTTATCCTTAATTTGTTCTTTGAACTCTCATGATCATATTTGGTACATTCTTACGTTGCTTGTTGTTATCATGAGCGTATTGTTTGACTTATTACATTATTGGTCGAACTTTATTGTTATACTCGTGCAAGTAGCTTGATTTATAGCGTGAAGATGCATTTCAAGGACTGATTATGTACAAGGGCTCGACGCTAGCTCCCTCGGTTGATTGCTGAAAAAATACTATAAACCATGGGGTATGATGAACACTGATGTCGCATTACGCCGAGAGTACTTTTTTTATAAATGAATAAAATCCACGAGGCCATCTCATTTAATTTACATGCTTGGCATTACATGCTTGTTACATGACATTCTAGTTCCTAGCCTTTATGGTTATGAAAAGTGAAAAGTGTGTTCTCGTTAGATGCAAGTACATTCTCACTACGTGAAAGGCCACATTACATTCTTACTTGATCATGCTCACATTCTACATGGACATTCACATCTCCATGATCTACATCTAGCTACTTATGTTATTACTAATATTTTATCATATGATTTATCATATTTCCTTTATCATATCTTCTAGAGCTAAAATATAATTACTTAAATATTACATTCATGTTGATACGAAGATCCCTACTAGGCAAGTGTGCTCATTACCCTATTTTTCCAGTTCTCTTGTTCGCTGGTGGGTATTAGAATTTAAGCCTCATAGGCATGCCAGAAACTAGCTTCCATTATATCTTCGGGGAGCAGTTGATGTAGTGAGGCCATGTTGGTTGTCGTCCTAAAGATGGGCATTTGATGGGGGCACGATGGGTCCACCTTGACTCGCCTATTTGTAATTCACCATTCTTGATCAAGTTTTCAATGATATCCTTGAACACATAGTAATCTTCAATGGAATGCCCCATCTTTTGATGATAGGGGTAGAACTGGGGATCATTCTTCTTTTTGATATCATGCGGCTCTTTGGGCTCTGGGATGACAACCTGGCCATATTTACGAGCTCATTCAAATAGAGTTTGAGTCTTATCCTTCGGGAAGGAATATGACTTCTTCATCTTGTCTCTTAATGAGGGCCCTTACTTGCCAGGCTTGATAGAAGAAGTACCAGCTACCTCTTTTGCTTCCTTCTTTTGTTGCTCGAAGGCTTTGGGATCAGCGATGTGAATTTATTTTTGTGTCGGATACTTGCCAGCTAGTTTATTCTTCTGATTTGAGGTAGTAGCAACCGGGCAATATTTTTCCAAGAAGACTTTAATATCGATTGCAATATCATTCAATTGATCGAAGGATTTGACTTCAATGCCAATCACCCTTTGTAGGATCTCATTCTTCAAATTTCTTTTACAGATTTGGACAACATCCTCCTAGTTTGGCGGGTGCTTGCATGTCACACTAAGATTTCTCCATCTTTCTATATAGTCCAAGGTAGACTCATCATCTTTTTACTTGGTTATATGTAATTCTATCTCGGTAACCTCGCCCTCAGCTGGCTTCATCTCAATCATTTGTTCCACCCTGAGTCTACCCAACGTCATCAGACCTGTTGGGCTTGGGTGTGAGCTAGCTGGCTATATATGTGGGTTCATCAGTACCATCACTTGAGCTATGGTAGTTTCCCCTGGCATGTGCAGGAAGCTAAAGGGCTATTGTACCTGAACTATTTCCCGACAAAATCACAAGAAATAAGGGTTCGGGCATTTCATCGAGCACCTTCCAGGCATGGGCTATCCAGCACTTTCTACGAACCCATGGGTCCCTACAAGAGCCCTGGCCAGCCTGCAGTAATTTATAGTGACACAAGCAATCCCTTGGGATCAACTCCGGCCACTCACGTATGGGATTTGCCCGTAGCTCGCACCGTCACCCGGAGCCACCCGGGGGCACCCCGACGTCAGGCCACGCCATGTGGCACTCAGCCAATGGGGCCAAGAGCCCACCCAGAAACACATCTCTCAACCCTCCAAGGTCAAAGGGAGGCCTAACTAGGTCAACTACAGGCTTTGGGGGCCTGTCGCGCGCATTACGATCCACATGGGCATGCTCGACATTTCATCGAACACCTTGTGGGCACGCATGTTCCAGCCCTTCTACACCCAACCATGGGTGACCCGTGGTTCCAACACCTCAATTGGTTCCTACAACGACCCCTTGACAAGTCAAGGTTGACCTTGACACTCAGACACGTGGCAACAAGCCACTTAACTCTAGCATTCGGGCCAACCTGAGGCTACCCCGCAAACCCACTGAACAACATGGCACATAGCCCGAGACATGGCTCACAGCCACAAAGTGCCTTCCCTTAGCTCCCCCGAGCTCCCGTCATCAACCCAAGGCCCGCCGTGCGGCCCCTCAGCCATCTGCTCAAGCCGTTCGGCAATCCGGGGTATGTTGGGTATTTACCCGGACACCTTGCGGGGGCTATGACAACTCAAAGAATGACAGCCCCCACGGGCCCGTTCCAGCTTCCCGGGGTTCAAAATCCAGCAAAGGACAACCCCAAATGATGCAAGAAGACCCCCTGGGGCCATCCCCCAGGGTTACGACCTCCCCCGTGGCTAGTTCACCCCAGGGGTGGGCCCATGCCCCAGGGAGGGCGAACCTCCTTGGGGGCCGTGCCCTCCCTCCAGCCCGGTGGTCCCATGGCCCCACTCCATCCCAGTTCATTTGATCTATGATCCTACGGTGTAGTTCTAGTGCCGTACCAGTCTGAGAAGTCGATACGTGAGCACGAGAGCACAACGCGACATCATGGGGAATTCCTCAAGTCCGGCACGCTCGCAAGCTTCCACATATCCTCCCAGTATCCTCCCAGTCAAAATGTCCTTTTCTTCTTAGTTAATTTAGGGAGAAACAAGGGTAAAAATATAATTTTATAGGGGTAAAATAAGCCAACAGGCGCGATGGGTTGGCAGCCTAGGAAAGGCATGCATAGGCCAAGCCCATTGAGGGTAAAATGAGCCGAAAGACATGGCGGGTTGGCAGCCCGAGAGGGCATACTGAGGCCAGACCCGGTAGGATAAAAAGTAAGTGGATTTAACCCGAAAAATATGATAATGGTGGATAAGGTCACCCGGAAAACATGAGTAGAGCTGACATGCCGAAGGACGTATAAGTCAGCTTTAAAAGGAATAGGTAAGAGGAGCTAGATTTGGGAGCCCAAATGGGGCATATGAATCAGCTCATAAGGCTCCAAAAGCTAGTGGCCCCGGTGGGACAGTGTATGACAATATCGGTACGACAGTCATAACGCCCTGGTGGGACTGGATGTTACATCTGCCACCATAGGGTGCAGTCGCTGACTCGGAAACACCCAAAGAACATGTGGCAAGGGTTTTTTTTCTTCACATTACCAACCTCGCCGCCCTTTAGCTTTTTTCGGTGCGCCCTTAGGGATTTTCACACCGAGAGGTTACCCATTTTTGCCCGAGGTGCAATTACGGGTTTTCACCTCGGCCGGATCTTCAAGGCAACTGCGAGTTTTGACAGAGCATCTGCTTGGGAGTTACTGCTTCTTGGCACATGATCTATCTCAAATAGATACAACTTCTCTTTGAGCCTAATGACGGCTTCATGGTAGGGGATCTATTCCTTTTTCCGTACGTCATAGTCGCCCAGCACTTGACAGATGACGAGTTGGGAATCCCCGTATACCTTGATACATCTAATCTCCATCTCCAATGCTAGCTGAAGCCCGATGATCAGTGCCTCATATTCTGCCTCATTGTTGGTCAGTGACTTCATGAGGGCACAGGAATTGTGAAGTATGCCTCCCTGAGGAGACACGAAGACTAGCGTCTGACACAAAGTCTGTGAGGACGCCAGGTCTCTTGATGGTCCTGGACGCGCCGTCAACATATAGTTCCCATGAAGACGAGTCGAGAGATAGCACCTCATGTTCGCTCTGGGATGGGGCCTCTTTTTCTCTCCCTTCCTCGCCGAGCGGCTGCACTAACCTTTCTTCGTCTGGCAGCTCGATATTAAGAGGGGAGTCCTCCGACACGGGGTGTGCAGTGAGAAACTCGGCCATCCCTTGCCCCTTAATTGCCTTGCGTGGGACAAAGGTGATGTCAAACTCCATGAGGATGAGGGCCCATTTTCCAAGCCTTCTAGAGAGGACAGGTTGGCTAAGGAGAAATTTGAGTGGGTCCCATTTTGAAATGAGCTCCACTCGATGCGCCAATAGATAGTGTCTCAACTTTTTAACGGCAAACACCAAGGCTAGATACATCTTCTCCATCGGCGAGTAGCGATGCTCTGGCCCGACCAACTTCCGGCTGAGGTAATAAAGAGGCTACTCCTTGCCCTCTTCATTGATCTGGGCCAAGAGTGCCCCGAGGGAAGCATCCATGGCAGCAATATAAAGAATAAGGGACTTTCCTTTAATAGGCGCCCCAAGGACAGGTGGGGCCAGGAGATACTCCTTGATTTGCTCGAAGGCCCTCTGATAGTCTTCATCCCATACAAAAGGTGCCCCTTTTCATTAGTTTGCCAAAGGGCATGCACCTTCCGGAGAGGTTAGAGATGAATCGCCTAATATAGGCGAGTCTTCCTTGGAGCGATCTGAGCTCTGTTATATTTCTAGGCGGAGGCAGCTCCCTGATGGCTTTGATTTTGTCAGGATCTATCTCTATCCCTCGATACCTGACGATGAAGCCCAAGAACTTGCCGTTGGAGACGCTGAAAGCACACTTCATCAGGTTCATCTTGAGTTGGTACTGTCGAAGTCTCTCAAAGACCCAACGTAAATCAGCTAGGTGGCTGTCCCGCCTCTTAGACTTGACGACCAAGTCATCGACATAGCACTCGATAATGTCATGCAGCATCTCGTTGAAGATTTTGGTCATTGCCCTTTGATAGGTAGCCCCGACATTCTTCAAGCCAAATGACATCCTCTTATAATTGAAGATCCCCTTAGGGGACCGAAAGGCCATATGATCTTTATCCTTGATGGACATGCGGATTTGATTATAGCTTGATGATCCGTCCATAATGGGCAGGGCGTCGTGACCAGTGGTTACACCCACCATTGTCTCGATGATGGGGACAGGGAAGTCGTCCTTCGGACATGCTTTGTTCAAATCCCGGAAGTCGATTGTCGACCCCTAGAGTCGACTCCTTGCATCAAGAATTCTGTCTAGCTGTTCTAGCATCTGTCCTTTAGACATTTTGATCTCTTGATGATCCATGCGCCTGACTGCTTTGAAAGCATGACCACTCCTAGCCATTCCCAACATTTGATGCTCTCAACAATTGGTATCATCTCTCTCAGCATTTGATATCAGGCTCCTCATATATCTGGATGGTTTGCATTTTCCATATTCATGTATTGCATAGAAAATCTTAAAAATCTAAAAACCTAAAAATTAGAAAAACCCTAAAAGACCAACAATTGGTGTCAATCTGATCTTTGTTTGCATCATCTTACTATGCTCAATCATTTGATATGTTGTGACTTCATGACATTCGATGCCAATCTGTGTAATTTGTTGATGCATAGCCAAGGAACCCAACTTTTGCCAATCAAGGGACCTAAAAATCAAGGAACCTAACCTTTTCTTACTCTTGCATTTTGCTACTCTAGCTTTGAACCTTCAACACTTATCACCCCATGTTGGCTTTAACTTAAGCCCTCTTTACTGATGGCAAAGGGGGAGAGATGTCTTGATGAGTCAGTATCTATTCAAAGGGGAAGAGAAGGTTTGTTGAGTTATCATCTGCTTCATGATTATATTGTTAAGGTGCTTCATAATGTCGCATAGTTGTCATGCATAGTTGCCATCATCAAAAAGGGGGAGAATGTTGGATATATGTTGTTTTGATGATGTCTAAGTCTAATTCATTACAATTTTATTGAATTGATTCAACTATACTTCAGTATGCATGATGAATGGTTTGATCATGAAATTCCATGTTATGTTCATCACGAAATAACTCTCTTGCATAAATGCTCAGCCAAGATGACTTGGGGAGTGGTATAACGACAAGCAACAACAAAATCTGCAGCAGTAATGGCACCTCAAATGAGAAAGCTCTGTACATGTTCGCTAAGGGCCTTCTCCATGTTGATATGAGGTAAAAAATAAGAGGAAAGAACATCAAAGGATCAGGGGCTTGCATATGATGGAACTCAGCTGCAAAGGTTGCACAGAAATCAAGATAAATGGATGCACAGAAATCAAGGCAGGGGGTGAAAAGATAATTTTTATTGGTTACACAAAAATCAAGACAGGAGATGCAAAAAGAAAAGAATTTAAAAGAGAAAGCCAAGTTGATTTAGTCAACAATTGACCCAGACAAGTTTGACCAAGTCAAAGTCAACACAACACAAGTCAACATATAACACATGTCAGCCATCTCAAAAGAAGATGCCAACATGGTCAACCTAGTCACAAGGCAGTTTTCACAAGGATGGTGTCAACCACATAGAGTTGTGGTGTTGACCTCACCGAGCAATGGTGTCAACCTCACAGAACTGTGGTGTTGACCTTACAAAGCAATGGTGTTGACCTCACTATTTTAGCGTGTCGACCTCACAGCCTTTCCAGAAGTCGTTATAAAAGAGATTTTTCAAAGTGGTGTCGACCTCACTGTCTCAGCATGTCGACCTCACACCCTTTCCAGAAGCCATTATAAAAGAGATTTTCAAAGTGGTGTCGACCTCACTGTCTCGGCGTGTCGACCTCACTGAAGGAAAACTCAAAAGTTCTCTATCAGAACTGTCATTTTAAAAACCATCTAGGGAATATAATATTCAGGCTTAAACCTTTCAATACACGATTTTTGAGGTCTGGAAGAAGGTTTCTTGGTTAGAGGATTTGCCATCTCTTTATGACAGCTCAGAATATCTTTTTAAAGGAGATCATGACAGGCACCAAATCTGTGAATGTCTTCTCTGCTAGAAGACTGTCCTTCTGCCCTAAGAAAGGACTGGCTAGTTGGATTGTGTCCTTCCTTACACTGGACAAAGCCATTCTCTCTCCCTCAAGATGTCAAAAGGGACGTCCTTCCCTGCTATGCCAACCCGTAAAGCTTAAGGATGCTACAGACACATTTATTCTCAGCCTGGAAATCTGATTTACTCCTGCCACCGTCCTATTGTCTGAGAAGCCATGGCAACTCACAGTCAACTCCCTACAGATCATTCACCTTAAACCAAGAGAACATTATTGGAGGGAAAATAAGAACTCTTATCTACTTCCTTGTGACCGATGGATCTACTCAAGCACTGTTGAAACAAGGTCAGTGGTCAAAGCATCTACTTCAAATTTGAACTAGTCTTCTTTAAATTTTCTTGGAGGGAAAATATTTTCCGACCTGCAAGGGCAGCGTCACTGTTCCTCCTACACCGGGTCACGGGGAGAAGCGAGGCTACAAAGTGGGTTTTTACCATTTATTATTATTATTACTAGTTTTAATTATTATTATTATTTTTGTTACTCATTTCTCCTTTATGCATTTTTGGGTGATTTTGCTATTTTCTTCTATTTATTACACACATTTCCCTTTTTTTCTTTTATTTACTTATTACATATCTAAAAATATATATATTTACTTATTCCTTTTATTATATCTTTTATATATATTTTTGGGTTTGTTTTAGTCACTATTATCGTCGTATTTCTTTTATTTATATCTGTGGTGTATGCAAGGGAGTGGGCCCTTGGGAGCTGGGAAGAGGTCGGTGCAATGCCCGGGCAAGGTTGGAGCAATCTGGGGGTTGAGTCTATGCAGGAGGGAGTTGAGTCTATGCAAGGCCCGGGGCTAAGTCTGTGCAAACTGGGATGAAGTCAGTGCGATGCCCGGACGAGGTCGGTGCAAAGGGAACCGAGTCAGTGCAGTTGGGCTTTGGGTCTGTGCAACAGAGAGGCAAGTCCATGCAAAGGAGATTCAGGGTCCGTGTAGGTCAGCCTAAATAAAGGAAAGGTCGGTGCAATCTTGGTAGTGTGTCAGACAAAGCACAAAGAGGGTAGAAGGCTGCACCGGGCAGGCCTTGGGCTTGTATGCCATGGAGGCGCCAAGGGAGCGTACTGGGTAGGGGTCGCATAGGTGAGGTAGTGTGTCGGGCTGGGCAGGGAAAGGTGTGCCGCTAGCGGAGGTGTACTGGTTGGGCCCAAGAAGAGGTGTACTGGCGAAGATCAGCTTAGAGCGTGTCGGGTGAGGCAGGGTTGGAGTGTGCCAGGGAAGACTGGAACTGGAGCGTGCCGGTCAGGGTGAGATTGGAGTGTGCCGGGGATGGCCAAGGGCAGGGCACACCGGTGAATGCTCGGGAACAGGTATGCCGGGAAAGGGTTGTGAGGGGCGTGCCGGCTAAGGTTGAACTAGGGTAGTAGGCAAAGGTTAGCCAGGGGTTCTCTCTTCATCACTCTTAAATCCTCCCTTCTCTTCTCCTCTTTCATCTTATGCAATGCATACGAGCTCTCCCTTCTTTTCTCTTAGTCATATCCCCTTCCTTATTCTTTGCGTGACAGGTGCTCAGATTTGCTTGATTATTACCCAGTCCAATTCTCTTCGTGTTGTCCATAGTTCCCTTGTCTTGGTTGAAGCACTTTACCATTAGTCATTCCATTTGTTTATTACTTCCTTTTGTCTATTAACATGGTATTGTCCCATTTGTTTGTTGCTTCCTTTCGTCTTTGACATGTTATTATTTTCTAAAAAAAATTTGGCAGCATCTCCCCTTGACCTGGATGGTAAGGGGAGTAAAGGGAACGAGCCCACATGGAGTGACGGAACCTGACAATTTGAGGTGTGTGCCGAGGGCGACAACACCTTTGATAGAACTTCAGAAAGCTCGGAAGAACCGACAAATAGGAGACATCTCTAGGACTGCCCAGGGGTGCACCGGGCAATGGAGGGTGGCTAGTGTGTCGGCTAAAAGAGCATGGAGGGCTGGAGAGGTGTGCCGGGCTAGTCAGGCAAAGGATGGACCGGGCTAGGGTGGCCAGGTAGTGTGCCGGGTTGGGAATGGGCTGCATGGGGCTGTGCCAGCTATGGAGGCTAAAGGGGAGTGTACCCGGCAAGGGAGCCCAGGGAGTGCACCGACAAGGGTGGCTGTGACGGGCTGAGGGTGTGCCGGTGGAGGGTTGGCCCAGGTGTGTCGGGCTGGCTGGCACCAAGGTGTGCCGGGCAGACCGCGGAGAAGGCTTTGCTAGGTCCAGCTGCTAGAGGATGTACCAGACTAAGGGTTTGAATGGGGGTCTAGAGTGGAATCAGACCAAGAAAAGGGGGGGGCTTCTAGCTGAGATGGGGAAGGGGTCCAAAGGTGCACGAACGAGGACGTCGGTCTTGGCCAGTTCAAGGGAGGCTCTAGTCAAGAGGGCAAGAGAGTTGCAGGGGGTCTTGGGCCTGAATGTCTAGGAAAGAATGGAAAACCACCTCCCTTCAGGTAGAGAGTGGGGATAAGGGTAAGCAAGAAGTTGGCATGAAGAACCCAAAGCACCTGAAAGGAGGAGAGGTAGAAGGGGAAACCAAACATACAATAGCACAGACCACTAGAAGGATCAAGAAATCACGAAATGCTAGTTTGTATTTGTCTCACAATTTTTTCCCATTGGCTATTTACTGTTTGCTCAACATGCATCATTCTAGCATCTATCCTTTCTACTGTCCTATTCAAATGCATAAATGAGGCATTCATAATTCTGAACTGAGACATCAGAAGGTTTACCAGTCCTGGATGGATGTCTGATGCATTTGGAGCTGAACTTGGTCCCGCTGATGTAGATGCATGAAACTCTGGTGGAATCTGAGGCTCCTCAGGAGATAGTGGTGGTTGAATGCCAAATGCCATCATAGGTCCATGATATGTGACAGGACCTAGATAAATTTCTTGTGACACTTCAACCTCAACTCTTTGCTGTTTCTGTTGTACCTCTTGTTGTAGCTCTTCCACCCCTTGTTGTTCCTGGTGCTGCTCAACATGTGGCTGCTCCTCTGCATGCATTTCTGCCTGCTCCTGAAGTTCTTCTTGCTCATGCATATCAGACTGTTCATTTTACTATTCTTGTTGGAATTCAAGCTGTTACTGTTGCTGCTCTATCTGCTCTACTAGTTGATCAATTTGTTGAGCTAGCTGCTACATTACTTATTCATTTGAAAGTAATTGATGTTTTAATTCATCAAATTCTTGTTCTTGTTGCACCTCTCTCCAGCTCTTCCAGCTCTTCTACCTGCTGTTCTAGTTGCTGCTATACTTGCAGCTCTAGATGAAGCTCTTCCTGAACTTGTTCTGCCTCTTGTTCTGGTTATTCTTCTTGTAGGTTCTCATCATGCAGTACCTCATCAACCTGCTGCTTTATCTGCTCTGCCACTTGCTACTCAGCTAGGTGTGGCTATTGCTCTCCTTGACCTTGTGCAATCAGCTGAACTTGCTCTGTCAGCTAATCTTGTTGCTCTACCAGTTGTTGTTCCTCTTTCTCCTACAAATGCTCCTGCTGCAACTCATCTGTCCTTTGCATCTGGCCTTGAATTCTTGTAACAGATGGCTTGAGCTTCATGAATTTTGTGATGAAATCCATGTTATACACATTCACTTTGGGGATTTCCTTAAATTTCTCATCCTCCAAAGGTATTTTTCATTTCTTGAAAATAATAGTGAGGTGAGCTGCATATGGCAGGTGTCTTCTGTCTTCCTTTACACACCCCATTATTTGCATCATAATTTCGGAAAGATAAATTTTGATTTCCTTAAACTTGTAGTAGAAGATAAACCATTGTGATTCTGTCAATCTTCCTCTCCCTCCATCTTGAGGGGTAACTATTGTTGTGAGCATGTGATGCAGCAATCTCTTTAGAGGAGAGAACTTGTTTGTGTTGAAATTGATCAGCTTAGTTTGCTTGTGGTCAATAGGGTTACTTGGCTGGTCGGTCAAAACAGTATATGCCTCAAACTCATCATATTCAAAGTGTATTTCACACACCCCTTCTTCAGGTATTCTAAAGATTTTATGAAGTGAATGTCTTGTTAGCTCAATTCTGATTCCCTTAACATGTGATCAGATTTTGGATAAGTCTTGGTCATACTTCAAATTCCCATAAAACTCCGTGACAAGCTTTGGGTAGTAACATCTATGCTTACCCATGAACTTCTTCCAACCTTGAAATCTGATCAGACTTAATAACTTAGGATAATCATTAAGCATCTTCTGATCATGAAAATCTACATACCGAGGGAATATGATCTTGGCAGACTCAATCATAGACTCTGCTTGCACTGATGCTGTTCCAGAATCATCCTTTTCTTCAGCCAATGTGTGAGTTTCCTTCGCGACAGAGCTCCAGCACCGCTTTGCTGGTGCCTCAGACACCTTCTCTTTACCCTTAGCTAGTTTTGCTGCAAGCATGCCTGAAATAGATCCCTTGTCATGCAGATGCTTGGACCATCTTTCCTTGCGAGGTACTTCGATCACTTTCTCTGATTGAGCATCCATTTGTTGCTGCTCCTCCATAACCTTTCGCTTCCCCTTACTTTTAGTGGCCGGAGGAGACATGGGTGATGATGGAACTAAAAGAAAATGCACACTAACACCACAGAAGTGAGAGGTATGGGGAAGGTGGAGAATAGGAATGAAAGAAAATGGGATCACGCAAGTGGTGAAAGAGCACGGACGACTCAGCAGCGTTGATGTGAAGGGTTTTAGAAAGAGGTGAAACCTCGACCTGGATGTATTAGGTTTCAACGGTGAGGTAGACGTTTATGATAGGGTGGAGCTAAGACACAAAATTCTGCCAGCTTTACCAATGAGGAAGCATCCGATCGATGAAAGAAATCCCACCAGGAGCGGGCATGGTCGACAGTCAGGCCTCCTTGAAGCATCCTCACCAATGAGGGGAACTGGGCACTATGCGTCGGTATATGCTGGTCATATCCGAAGTTGCACCCGAACCGGAATGGGTAGTATGGCTCCAGCAATAAGGTACTCCCCTTTCTAAAGACAAGGACTCTGGGGTTAATAGATAGCGCCCAGTCTCGAAGCTCAGGCTCTAATATTGGACGACTCATCGTCTGCTAGCTGATGGGATGCGGGTACTACTCCACTTGATCATCCTGGCACTCCCTTTTGCTACTTATCAGTGGATTGGAGTGAGCCGCCAACGTCCATAAGTGAATGCTACCTGGGGCGTCGCGGGGAATGTTTGTGAGCCTGCCTCTCAGGAGGAATAATTGTATTGTTGCCATGCCAGGCTCCGTGCTCACGAACTCCAGCATCTGAGGGAGCAGCGTCCAGACCTGGAGGGTGCGGGGTGCGCACTCCGAGAATAAAGAACAGACCCACGTGTTGAAGAAATGCATGGGCCAGACCATCCACACCTGTCGCGGGACTTGACTTCTGCTGATGTTCCCTGGAGTCTTATATATCAGGCACAGTGTAGGAGGGCAGAGTGACAACTTGATCCCCCAGGCCATCTGGCAAGCGGGGTATATGGCTTCTAGCCGAATGACCATCTCGTCCCTATACGGCATGGCGAAGGCACATAGCCAATAAACTAGAAATGCTACGCAGTGCGTCGTGGCATCAATGCCAGCCGGGTTGGGACCATCTTCATGGCTCTTGAAGACTGCGACTGCCAGGTCCAGCTTGCTTCGACCCTGCATCTTTGAAGACGCCATAGCACCAACAGAGGGGAAGTCATCATACTTCTTCTCCCCTCTGAAGAAATAGTGCAGCCACATCCCCATGCGAACACGTCGCTTGTCGCTACGTATTGGCTGTTTCTGCCCGTGGTAGGATAGTCAAAGTTCTCAGTATGCCTTCATCAAGTACCAATAGGAATAGCCCAAGGTGTACGTGCCCTCCCCGTCTGTCTCATCCTTGATCATCTCTGGGAGGCACACCTCTTCATACGGCTCCCCGTCATAGGCAAGCCAGTCAACTGGTGAAGACTCCAAAGATCAAGCAAAGTCTCCCCTTCGACAGTGTAGAAAGTGTTGAATTCTGGAGTGAAGACCTCCATCATCATGCAGCACAACCCCTTTGAGATGGGGTACTTGAACCGGGATGCATATACACTGTGGTAGACCCCAGATCTAATCAGCAACGGGGCATAGTTGTATAGCACATGGTCCGTGAACTCTGCTGCCCCTTCCCTGAAGCTGTGGGCATCTTGGACCTTGAAGTCAGCAAACCAACCCACGTACGGCCAACTCATGCTTGAAACGGATCGCCAAGCAATCCAGGACGTATGGCTCGTCTTTGTACCCCCATTTCACTGGGGCCAAGAATAGTCCAAACTGAAGCTACTCCTTATGCACTCTCCCAGCCACGTTATCCCAGTGCGCTATTGTAAACTCCAGGGCCCTTTTAGCCTCCCCTCGGATGTTGTGACTTCCTCCAAACCTAGCACAGGCTTCCACTCCCTGGACTCTCCCAGCAAGTACATTGGTATGTTCCTTGAGATGGTGCTAGCGAGGCTATCCCTTGACTTCAATACATCGTCCTCCACGTCTTAGACGGCCCTGATGTCCCGCTTGCCTCAGGAGCTGAAGTGGTTCAAGAAATGGACCAGGTGCTTGTCCTTCAGGTGATCCCATCGGTATCCCCCGTCCCAGCTGAATGTGTAGCCGACATCAGTAAGGGCAAGCCGCCCGAAATCCATGGTGTCTGTGTCGGATCCTGAAGACTCTGCAAGTTTAGCTACCTTGTCGTGTTTCCGGTCAAGGCCCTCCACATTCAACCAATTGACGGTCGGAGGAGCAATGGGAGTAGAAGACTTGGCACTGGCAACAGTTGAAGGAGAAGAACTGCTTGGAGAAGCCATTTCCTATAGAATATCAACAAACAAATGATCAGAATATAAGACCACAGTTCGAATGGAGGGGTAGAAGAAGAAAGGGCTATTGCTGAAATTAAACGAATAAGGCATAAGAATTCTGATGAAATTTTGGCACAGTCTCCCCTAGGCTAGAGGCGGAGGGAGAGAAGCGGGTGCACGTCCACAAGGAGTGACAGCTCCAGAAAATCGAACCAGTCGAAGTCGGCTATGGCCGCGGTGCCGGCCATGTCCTGACAAGCCATCCCGACGAACGCGCCGGTGAAATTGGGCGCGCCGGGCGCGGTCGCCTCGTCGGAGAGGATCGAGGCGTCGAAGATTTCGGGGAGCCAGGTCCACGCGCCCTGCCCCTCCATGCGGAAGGCGAAGCGCAGGCGCTCCTTATGTGGATGTTATTGCGCTCTAATTATGTTGCTACCTTGAGACGTATTGCCGACTGATCACGTTCCCCGATATTACTTCCGCTGTACATATGTCTCGGGACGTGACACCGAGCCCAAACTTTAGCTCGAGAGTAGGGGTGGCAAGTGGAGAGGGGTAAATCTGCGGCCTAATAAATATACGGCCCGGAGCAGCCAAACTAGGTCCAACCAGACCCAACCAGGCCGAATCCACTAAGTGATAGCCCCACGAATGGGCCCACTTACCTTGAAGCCCCAAAACGCTCAGACCCAACCTTCCTAGGTGGCCTCCTGGCCCAGAAGACCGAGTAATGGTTGCTCGGAAGAGCCCAAGAGGCGCCCGAGCATAACCAACTGATGTTGCCCCCATCACTGGGGAAAAGCCTAGGCGCCCCTAAGATGATGTCCCACGCTCAATGCTAAAGATATCCCCTAAGGGATGATTAGGATCGATTCACCACACAAAGTCCCTCCAATAATGAGGGGAGATTTCTCTCAATGGGGCATTATCCCAGCGAAAGTCTCGCTGTCGATCGGAGGCAGGAAGCTCAAGAGGATAGGGGAGAGCAAGAGTCCTTCAACAGTGAAGAGCCTTCCTGCAGGACATAATGCCCCCTAGTCCATCCCACTACCCTACCTCCGGTCAGGAAAGTAAGAAGGTATATAAACTCAAGAAGCCCCTCCGGAAAGGTAAGGTGATCCTGAGTACTCAACTCCACACTCACTGGTGGAAAGCGATCTCGCCCCCCTCACTTGTTCTCCTCCTGGATCCCTTCCACCTACGCTCTATCAGCTTGCTAACTTAAGCATCGGAGGGTTTTCCCCGGAGTTCTAACCCTAGGCTCATTTGATCTATTTCCTACCTTGTAGATCCTCTAATCGTGGTGATGACTAGGGCTAATCCAGGATCGTGCAGCTCAGGATCATGCGCGAGATCACCCCTCTTCAGTATGTAAACCAGTCGACCGAATTTCCCAGTACTGATATGTAGTATTTTGCTCAAGAAAACGATCGACCGATTACCAATTTTGGTTGACCGAAACTCCCAGTACTCAAAAGGTACTATTTTGATCAGCGGATCAGTTGACTAACCCTTGAAACCAATCAACCGAAACTCCCAGTAAACAATTGACCCAAATCTAATTAGAAACTGGTGGACTGACCTTCCAAAATGGTCAACAGATCTCTTCTCTAATTCTTATTCTAACAATATTTTGCAAATGAAAATCTCGCACAACTCTTATCCAGTTAAATTGTTGCTTTGGATAACATAGGAAAACATATCATCAGCCTCTTGTTACTTTGGAAAGCAACGTACACAACGTAAAGCAGGGTTTGACTTCTCGATATGGGTCACCCTGACCCGCACGACCTGACCCAAATAGTGGACGAGATGCTCACCTCAACGAGGAGGGAACACCTTTGATTAATTGCCGAGATAGTGAGCCACCTGAGGCCGAAATAAGATGCAAAAGGATGCATATGATGGAATCATGTGAAATGATTTTATCGATCGTGCAAAATAAGCATGGTTTATTAAGCTAGAACCCTCAATACGTGGCGGAGAACCTAGGTCCAAAGACCACCATCACGCATAGCGAAAGCTTCCAGTCAGGCGTAACCCGGCCTTCCTTCGATGCCATTTTATATACTGAGGGCCTATGCGAGCATGCCTGCATTGACATGGCATTCATGATTATGCTAAAGTGAAATAAAAGAACCACGAAGATAGACAATTCAGACTTAAGCAGTCCCTTTTTATTTGATTTATTATTGATCAGGTTTATTTAGTTCCGCCGAGAGAGCCAGAAATCATCCCGAAGATGAGTAAAGGATTAAATTGACGTGACAACAAGAATTAGATTAAAATCGGCATGGATCACGTAGGTAAAGGGTTAAACTGGTGCGGTCAACAATAGGAAAAGGGCTAATACGGCGTGGCCATGGCAAGATAGCTTACCCGGCGTGATGGCATTGGGGCGCGTCGAAATAGGGCGCGCCGGAATTGAACCATTTAAAAATTTTACGAACTGAGTCTAACGCTATTACGGTGAGGGGGGGGTAGCACGCCGGATTTGGGCATGCCGGTTTAAGGCGGCACTGGATTAGGTGAATTTTGTGTATTTTTGGTTTATTTTTGGCTTGTTGAGATGTTTAAAAGTGTTTTGGGGTTAATTGAGTTTATTATTTATTGAGTTAGGGCCCGAGGCTCCCCAGCAGCAGAGACATAAGCTCGTGCGAGGTTCGTACTCAAGAACGGCATCCATTACTTAAGAAGCATATTTTTATTAAGTCTGATTCACGAGGGTAACTTATTAGTTAAAACCTGGTGAAAATTTGGCAGCATCTCCCCATCTCCGGAGGGTTGCGGGGGGAAAGCAGGGATATACTCACGTAGCGGAACCCCTTAGAGCCAGGTGGCACAACGGCGATCGACAGACCCGAACAGATAGGAAATCCCAAGGACTAGCCTACTAAGGGCACCATGGTTCCATGGGTTGAAATCAATCGGATAAGGCGACTAATGAGGGAGGTGACAACCCCGAGGGCTAGGCTACAAGGGACACACGACTCGTGGTCAACACAATATCCAAAAGAGGGACGACTAATAGGGAAGGAAACCCTGAGGGCTAGCCTACAAGGGGCGCACATCCCATAGTCACCACGATGTCCCTAGAGATAGTGGATTTGCTGTTGGGTCAAAACCCTGTCAATGTTCACCTTATGGCCCATAGGGAACTCGTATCAGGAACAGACATGACCCTTTGACCGAATGGCGATTTGAAGGAATCAGTGGGTTATGTCCCCCTTCCTGGATCATTAAAGCAAAGTTATCAGGAATAGCAAAGCTCATAGACTCTAAATCATAGGCGGAATAAGAAGAACACAGCATCATATCACAATGGCCAATGAGTTGGAGAGACGGTGCTTACAGAGGTTAGCATGTTAATGCTCACGGGGCTAAGGGGTTAGCACTCACAAAGATGGATAGTAGTGTGCAGGTTAGTCCGTAGATTAAAATAATCCAGACATACAGAGCAGCCACTCGAGCAACCAACATCCCATTAGCATAGGATGAGCACACAAGCTCTGGAGGTGACCCCAATTCCCTCTGGGCTATGGAATAGTGCAGAGAGCTATCGGGGAATCGACCTCGAATTAGAATGGACAGAGGTGCACACACGAGTGTGCCTCTGGCCACAAAACCCATAGCACAAATAGAGCAAGGCATGGCCATTGCATTAGAAGAGAGGCCCCGGGGAGGGGGAAACCATTACTATAGCTCGTGTAGTTCCAGGGCATGTTCGACATCGCGAAATCAAACCCATCATCTAAACACACAGGGGAACGATTAGATACCAAATTGAGAAGAGAAGGGGAGAGATATGTGCACGGCATCAAGGAGCATTCATTCCATTAATGTACATATATGATTCATCCCGTCAACAGGGAGGGAAAAGATAAGAAATACAAAACATTCAGTGCCAGCGTTGATGCTCGGACACCATTTCGATGATCACATATATATAGATGCTACAGATGATGCAGAGATGGGGAGATGGTGAGGGGGAGATGGGCTCATATCATCACCCCTCCCCCTCACTTACATTATACCGGAAGAGGAAAACGAGAAGGGGGAATCACTGGGAGAATCAACGAAAAACCCACCTAAATCACCACCAAAAATAGAGTATCGATTCTGGTGCTTCCTCTCTGACTCTGGGGCTACTCAGGTGAGTAGACAGAGGAGGACGGTGGTAGGATCGCTCAGTGGGAACCCTGTTTCTTCCCCAAGGCTCTCCTCTCTTCTCGAACGAACAGGCTCTCCTTCGATTGGCTCTCAGGCTCTGCCTCTCACTCTTCTATTTGGATTGCTCTCCCTAATCTTTTCTAATTCATTCTCTTCTTTTCGCCCCTTTACTTGGTCGAACCAAGTGAGTATATATAGAGGTGGCTTAATACGGCGTGAAGAATGGCGCGCTGGGTGGAGGCTTCTTCACACTTTTGCGCCCCAGATAAGAGGGTGCTGGAGTAAGGGGTGCGCCAGTGAGGGAGCGCGCCGTATAAGCTTCACTTGATTATTGTGGGTTAGACGGTGGGTCCCGAGCTAGTTCTGGGAGTCACCAAGACCATTCATCTCATCGCAGTCCTACAAAACCTTGACAAGAAGTTCTGACGAAGCTCTCGGGTTGACGTACAACCCTTTTCTGAACCTTGTGTATCTTCAGCTTGATCACGCGGGTTTTCTACTGACACGGCCCTCGACACTATGGTTCGTGCTGTCGGTTGGGCCTGATTCATGCTCGAAGCTTTCTTGTTGGGTAGAATACTACTCAGGATGCTTCCGCCTTGACTGGGCAGTCATTTGGCCACTGACGGACCCAATATGCTGAGAAGCCGTACCCGTGCTGGGTTATCGGGGTCTTCTACTAACAGAGCCTTCGGTCCCTCGTTCTGAAGGGCCAAGGGCGTTCTTTCACCTCGGGAGGATCTTTCATTCAGGTGGCAGGCCACCAGGTATGCCCTTATCCTTGGTTGGACAACGGATGTGATTTATGCGGCACGACCGAGTCGATGCCGATTCATTGGGCAGACTTGATCGCACTGTCGGTTGGTTGTAGATCCATCTCGATTCTCCTGAGGTGAAGTCCCCGGCATTCATACTGGGCGACTTCAGGCTCTGGAAGCTTAAGAAGGCTTAAAAATCTAAAAAAATCTGGATAATTATCAGTGTCACTATGCCCTTCCCCACTTAAAGAGAATTTGGTCCCTAAATTCATTGCATGAGTTTTATGGAGAGTGTGTTTTACGTGTAGTTAATTAGTTGCATAATTAAGGCTATGATGAATGCGAATAAGTCAAGATGGTGCCTTCAATCGTTTTACTCTCACAATCCAACATGGCATTTAGTCAGCCTTGTTGCCTTCATCCATTATCAATCCTTGAAGATTGTTCCTTTAAAAGAGGACATGCAGGCATGTGATGCTCCCAGCTTCCACAATGTGAACATGCTCCTAGGCGCTTCCAGCATTCTTCAACCGAATGACTAGACTTCTCAAAGAATGAGTAAGCCGCCATGACTTGCTTTTATTCTTCCTTCTTAACTCTTTTATTCTTGCCATTGCCATTGCCATTTCCTTTACCATTCTTGTTACCATTGCAAGTCCTCTTCTCATTATTATGGGGTTCGTAGTCTTCAGAGATACTAAACCTTTCTTCTTTTTCCTCTCACTTGTCATATATTTGGCTTGGCTTTTCATCTTTTCCCCTAAATTTCTCTACCTTCTCCAAGGTCTATTCACATAGGTAGGCTCGGTGGACCATCTCAGTGTAGGTCTGGATATTTTGGGAGCCAAGTTGTTTGACAAAAATTGGCCTCAACTCGTACATGAACCGATTTACCTTCAAGATCTCCATGCTGATAAGATGCAAAGCATACGACGCCAACCTTGAGAATTGTAGCTCATACTCTGCTACGAGCATCATTCCTTGCCGAAGGGATGTAAATTCTGTAGCCTTCCTCTTCTTGACATGCTCGGAGAAATATTTTGCATGGAAGAGTTCAAGAAATTCTACCCAGGTAATTTGTCCATTTTGTAGATGGGCCGAAGTGGCCTTCAACCATGTACGTGCATCTTGTCAAGTTGAAAAGTGGCCAATAGGACATTCTCTTAGTCCGAGCATTGCATAATGCTGAAGATCCACACCATCTCATCGATCCAATTCTTCGCCTCTTTGGGATTCAATGATCTAGAGAATCGCAGAGGATTAATACTCTAGAAGTTGTGATGCAGATCCCTTGTGCCGGCCTGAGACACAGTCTAGAGGGTCTGGGTAAGACCCGCAACTATTTGCTGCATACCTTCCTAGTTTGCATGGTTAGCAGCCATTATGAGGTTCCTAAGAAATTAAACAGCTAGTTATTTTCCTTAGAGTTTACAGGGGACAATCTAGACATTAATTTCTAAATAACTATCTTATCCCGGGCTCTACCCAATCTCACATGGGTCTGGAAATTTCTTTCCTAGTTCATAGGTTGGAAATCCTTAAACCTTGGACTTAACCTAAGACTTGACTGTGAACGATTGTCACTCAACCATCAAAGATGCATGATGAAATAGAAAGGAGACACACAAAAAAAAGACATATATGGGAAGAACGTTAAGAGAAAAGTAAGCATGAGATGCTAAAAGGAGTGTGATCGCCAGAGGAAAACTCCTCAAAATTATGGAATGATCGCATACCTTGTGATGAAGCGGGGATGATTGCAAGTTCTTTCTTCCTCTCCAAATCGGCCGGCCGACGGAGAGAGTTTTAGCTTTGGATTACCCTTGCAAAAAGAAACAAACAATAAAGAAAGAGATGGATTAGCTAATGGGTGTAGTACCAAATCCTAAAAGAATAATAACAAAATCTCAGCATGAACACACCTTTTTTTTGGTTTTTAAAACCCCTAAAGAGGAGCTACGGGAAGAGATGGTATGAAAACAAAGAAAGAACAATGCAATGTCGATGAACTAAAACGCAAGGAGGGGAAGCTTCCTGCTGCTCCTATGTTAGCAGTAAAGGAAGAAGAAAGAGTGAAGGCAGATGCAGGACAACAGCACTAGGAGGAGAAGCACAGGGAATCCTTCAACAGCAATGCCTTGCGATTGTAATTACGACTAACTTCTACCGAAGGATAGGGGGTGTTATTTCTAGACTACAAAGACCCAAAAAAACTATAACTCTAATGGGATTAACACAAAAGAGCCCTTACCCTGTTAGAGTCCCTTCCTTGATTGACCCGGAGGATCAAAATAAAGCAGGACTCTTCTGGGGAAAAATGAACACAAGCTGAAATGACGACACTCCCAGGGTCGCTATTCAACAAATGACGCCACTCATAGAGCCGTCATTCCTGATTTTCCATAAACAAGTCTCTGGCCACTTTGGCTCGAGCAGGGCGATTTTGTTATACTGGGTAACCCAGTCAAATAGGACTTTGGTCATCTCCTTGGGAAAGGAGTAAGCCTTCTTCATCTTGTCCCTGAGCAAGAGACCCTCTTTCTTTTCTTCTACTTTATCAGGTAGAGGTGCAACTACCTTCTCGCCCTTGTCTCTTTGTTGTTCAAATGTTTTAATGTCGACCATATTTGCTTCTTTAGGCATTGGGCGTCGCTCTGCTGCCTTTGCCTTCTGCATAGTGACATTGGTTGTTGTCGAGGCATGCTTCACCAGGAAAGCTTCAATTTCAGCCACCACATTATTCAAATGGTCAAATGACCTTATTTCCATGCTGATCATTTTCTCAAGAACCTCACGCCTGAGATTTTGCTTACATATTTACACAGCGTCCTCCTGATGCAGCGGGCACTTGCACCTCATTCCGAGGTTTCTCCCCCTCTTGATGTAGTCTAGGGCTGTCTCATCATGCCTTTGTCTTGTTGAATACAACTCAGCCATTGTGACTTCTCTTTCAGTAACATGAAATCTTTCCCTAAACTTCTTTTGCATGTCTAGCCAATCGCTGATCGATACGGTGAGAGGCTGGAGTACCACTCGAATGCGAGTCCCATCAACGAGGACCCAAAGAATTTCAACAAATATTACTATCTGTAGCCAAGTCACCCATGAGGGTCATATAGTGAGTGATATGTTCCTTGGGAGAACCTTGCCCATTGAACTTGTCAAATTTAGGTGGCTTGCTGATCCCAGGGGGAAGTCACTTAGCTGCATGATGTGGTGGGTAGGGAACCCGATAAGCATCAAATGTAACATAATCACCTTCTCCCCACTCAGCTTTCAATCATCCTTTCCACCATCAACTTGTTCACAATAGTCAGATCAGCCGGCTCGGGATAGAAGTGCGCCAGTTACAGGTATGGGGTGAGCAGAGTGGTCACTTGCGGTAGAGGGTGCAATAACCATGCCTGGTGATACTAGGGCTGCACCGGTGGCAGCAACGACTGGGGTAGTCATGGTTGAGTAGCGGTCTAGATAGACTCTGTAGGCTGGGACAGAGCACAGGGTGTTGATGGGTCAACTGGATTAGCACATCACCACGATGACTCCGCATGTGCTTCCAACTATTAGGGCAATGGGGCCCGCTCTGTTCTTTCATTCAACTACTTCTTTAGAAGTTCTATTTCCTATCGATATTGTTGTAGCAACATCAGTATGGATGGATCTAAGGTCGATATGCCAACAGTAGTCTCTGAAACCTCTCCTGAGGTCTCTTCATCCAGAATAGATGGCGCAACTTCATATCATCCAGTCATGACTACATTGGCGGTGACAGTGACTAGTTCTTTGTCAGTAGGCTCTTTCTCTCTTCTCCATAGCATCTCACCAGCTGCTTTGCTTCTCCTGGTGGCTGGGTCGGGCCATTCGTCCAACTTGGTGAGTTCACCTTGTTCGGTAGGGAGAGCCCCGTACCGGCCAGCCACTCCTGCCATATTGTAGGAATAGACATACATCCTTCTTCCCTTTTCCTGACCTCCCTCCTGGGTCGGTGTGGGAATGTAAGTCTTTCAAAGACAGATAATCTTCCAGGCTCGATGGTATGCAGAGGTACTTCAGTAGGTCGACCTCCATCCCACTGCTATCTTCTTCTGTGCCCACCACTAGCGCGTACTCTCCTTCTTCTTCTTCTTCAACCGCCGTTGCACGTAACTGTTGACACCCGTTTTTAGCCTATAAGTCGAGTTATTTCTCTTATTCATCTTCTGTAATGTCCCAAGTTACCCATTATTTTGGAACCATTCTTGAGCCCATTTTGAGCCTTTTTCTTGATTATTTTTCAAGCCCATTGAGCTTTGGAGACTTTCATCTTTGATTCCCCAACTTTCAGGTCACTTTCGGGCCGTCTAGAGCATCGATCGGATAGTCAGAACACACCCGTGCAAACCTGCTAGGGCCCTCTGGTCGCAGTCAAATGTTGACCGCTACCTGATGGTCATGATCAACCTTTGACCATGACTAGGATTTTTTTTATATATGGGGCTGGTCGCGGTCTTTTGGAGACCGCTACCATGAGGTCGTGGTCATTTGGAGACTGCTACCATGAGGTCACGGTCTCCAAAAGACCGCGTTCTCAGAGGCTTCTTCCCAGGTGCCCGACAACCCGATGGCTCTGTCCCTTGACCCTTTGTATATCGACTATGGTTCATGTAGTTGAGTTCCCCATCCCATCAAAGAAAGCTTCTGGTTGACTGCAGCTTCCACAATGAAAATTCCAGTTTATTGAGAGCTTCTAGAACCCAATTTCTGAAAGAAGTCTTCCCTTGGTCCTTCTATATGGAGTGAATGCATACATGTTCTGTTAGGAAGTTGCTGAGAACCTGTTCTGTTCTTACAGTGCTGTTTGTTCATCATCAACTTTGGAGGTCTTAGGGAGATGCTGTAAATTCTGTGCCTTGGTTTTCAACTGAAATATTCAATCCTCTCATGTTCAATGGAACAAGAATCAGGAATGTGCAATATCTTTGGGCAAGAGCTATTACTGGGCCCTTGATGATTATATAGAAGTCCATAAAGAAATGCACTAGGAAGCTCTAATGTCCTAGAGATTCATCTTTCCTTCCTCTTGTCTATTTCTCCTGGTATAGAGAGAGAGAGAGAGAGAGAGAGAGAGAGCAGGGAAGGTTCCTGCTATCAAATCACTGAAATTGTCGGGTTTAGAGAGAGAGAGTTTCCTGTTAACAGGGAAGGTTCCTGCTATCAATTCACCGAAATTGTCGGGTTTAATCCAATCAAGGTTTTCAATCCCGGTACCAGTTTTGGTACCGGGCAGGGCCGATACTGGTACCAGTACCCCCCCTCCCGAATGGCATGAGGTTAAGGGGATCTCTTGGCTCCTGCTCCTGGTCCACCTCCGAGCTCCCGGCCCAGCCCACACCGCGATGGCCCGCCTCGGTGCACCAGCCCAGCCCGCGACCCGATAGGAATCCGTGGCTGACCCCCCCCTTCGATAATAAAACCCCTCCCCCTTTCTGTTCTCTTTCCCTGATCTCCTGTCAGCCCTAGGTGTCTCCCGTCTCCCCCCTCTCGTGCGAACGGTGGACGGCGGTGACCGGCGTGGGTACCTCTCTCCCCCTCTCTCTCACTCTCTGTCTCTGTCTCTCTCAATCTCTCACTCTCACAGTCCCCCCGGCCGGTCACCCCTATTCTCTCTCTCCCGGTCTCCCCTGCCCCCTTCTCTCTCTCTCTATCTCCCTCAATCTCAATAGTGAGAAGAGAGTCTGGAGGGGTGCAATAGTTGCGGCCTCTGTTCTTTTTTTTAAATTATTTTACCGGGTGGTACCAGGGTCAGATGGCCGGAACCGGACTCAAATGGCCGGAACCAGACTGACCAAGGCCGGTACCGGTACGTACCAGCCCGGTATGGTATATATTGGGCGGTATTGAATACCTTGGATCCAATAGTGTCAAGAAAGTCAGAACTGATGCTGGAAATGACCCAGTGTAGAACACGCTGGAGTATGCCAGTGCCCAAGTGCATTCTGTGCACAGGAGGAATCTGCCTGGGCATATGCAAGGACTCCTTGCATGCACCCAGGTGGCATCCTCATGCACACCCAGGCGGATTCTGCCTGTGATGGCCTCGGCCGTCTGCTCTTTGATCACATGGCCGTTGTTTGTGACTTTTCCTTTTTTTAACATTTTCTTCTGAGTTTTCTCCCCCCTGCAACAATCACAACAACCCCATGAATTTAGGGTGCCAAAGGACGCAACACATCTTTTTCTATCTTTTTTAACCATTAGATGTGCTAAAAAGTAACAGGGAAATTTCCTTTCGCTAGGTAACGGGAAATCCATCCTGTCATATATATACACTTGCACACACACACGAGGGGGGTTCCATTACCACTGGTGGCAAAATATGAGCAGCGCCATCTACTCCAAAAATGCACGGTACAATCTCCAATTTTGGAATTGTCAATCTACGTTGTCAAATTTTGGACATGAACTCGCCACACACAAACATATGTATCATCATTTTGGAGATGTGAAAAGAGAAAAAATGTTTTGTCTATTTGATTCTAAAAAAGTGGCAAATGCACATTTGTTTGAAACATTTCCCAAGTAACTGCTTTACGTGTTTGAGCACTCATGGATCCTTTGATTAGATCCCGACGAAAATCCGATTGTTGTGTGTGTGTGTGTGTCAGGACGCATGGATCCTTTGATTAGATCTCAACGAAAATCTGATTGTTGTAACACATTTATATATCTATATCTATATATCTATATCTATATGTGTGTGTGTGTGTGTATGCGGTTTTGTTTGTTGCATCTGTTGACACGTAAGTGTAATCGACCATGTACTTAGTTGCATCCAACTGTTTATCTCTGCGGCTTGAAAATGTGTGGGGAGAAATCTCCGTGTTTGCTGTATTTACAGAGTGTTGAGGAAGTCTCACTGGTTTGGTGAGGGGTGGACGTAGGGAGCCCGTCGTGGTCCCGAACCACCTTAATAATCCCTGTGTCTTATGGTTTGATTTATGTGATTGTGTGCTTCACTGTCTAATCAAGTTACACGATCTAGTGAGCTCGGTGAGATTAAGAGAATCTACTTTATCCTGTTTAGTTTAAATTCCTCAATCTCATTAAACTTGCTAATTCCGCTATGAGTAGGTTTGAGATTTAAATTGGACATAATTTTTGTAGAGGGATCTATTCACCCCCCTCTAGTTCTGTCTTCTTACACTACGGGACCCAACAACTCTCAACTAGGACTCTTAGATCAATCTAATCCTTCAAACCCTAGCACACCTTATTAATAGAGCCCAGATTCGACCTGCATGAACCCTTATTTTGGCTCGCATTGTTCAATAGTAAGGAGACCTTATTTCTGGTTGGTTCTTTAGAGCTTTATGTTCTCCTTAGTATTAACTAACATCCCTCCAAATTTCATGGTAGGTGACTAAGTATCCAGGGAGTTAGAGGCCCCGAAAGTTGCTGATTCGTCACAGGCTACACAAGAACTAGTGTGTCGCTCCAGTGAAGTTCAGGAGATTAGAAGCCCTAAACGAGGGTAGTTCGAGCTGTGTCTTTAGAACTTCTTATTCCCCTTTATGTCTTCTACCTACCCTCCAAATCTCATGTATTTAGGTCAAGAGAATCAGAAGATAGGGGGGCAGGAAGTTGCTAGTTTGGCACAAGACGTGCAAGAACCTGAGCGATCTTCCAGCTAGAAATTTGAACCCTAAAGCTTGTCACAGAGGTATGTTATCTCGTGAATGACTAGAACAGTAAGTTAGGAGTAAAAGCCCTCTTGTTTCATGCGATTTCATGCATTATACACGTCGTATTTGATGATTTGTTATCACTATGCATCTAGGTTATTCTACAAGCATAATTCCTACCCTTAATTACAAAGATGATAATCTTAGCTCAATTCATGAAACCCATGCATCTCCAGGACGTAATTCTCATTGTAGTATATTTTACATTCCTTTCTAGCATATTTTCATGTATTTATTTCAGTAGAATAGGCCTGGCATGCCCCAGTTCATTTCTATCTAGTGCAAAATATAAATGGTCTCCGTCAGACCGTCAAGATCCTTTAGTGGCCCTACGATAGACAGCTAATGCCACCATGCGGTCCTCACCCGACTGCTATTCATTTCTTACTTTGCTTCCTAATTAACTCTAAACAGATGGCAGATTGGTCCTATTAACTATATGATAAACCTAGATAAGTAGGTTTTATCCATAGTCTTAATCTCATATTCTTGAGATTGGTTATATTGCGCATCATACATGATAGATTACATGTTTTACCTATTTTAAATACTTATTTTTATCTTATGCTATTTTCATGCCAAAACATATATTCTTGTATTAAGGATCATATTTTATATGTTTCATGGACTTGTTTAAGTGATGTTTTGATCGCTATTCTATCATGATCCCTTCTCATCTACAGTCTTTCTTAACTACATGGTGCGTACCCCAGTGCATGGCCATTAGATACACTTTTGCACTTGTAGGCACACTTTCTTAAACTTATGATCCTCTCCATTTGATATTCCTTCCGCCGTACTTGGTGATCTTATTTCAAGACCTCCGTAAGTCTCCGTGAGCTTGAGATTCTCACTAGGATGCCGAGCTAGTTGTACCATCAAATCTCAAATTATTTAGAAAGCACATACACTATCGAAGTTTTTCTAAGTTTTGGATAGTAGTGGCCATCTGGGAGACTGCAAGGCTCGATTAGTGGCCTCCACCAGACCACATGCTTCTTGTCAACCCTTTTTCCTTGTTCTAGTGTTGACCACCCAAAAACGGTCTTGACTCGACTGCCTTTGCCCAAAAATGGTCTAGTACATGACCACCTGTCTCAGTTCTTGTGTAACCCGGGGTTTGACCCAATGGTTGATTTTTCTAAGTTCCTAGATGGTCTATTGATTGTCTAGAACGCAACACTTTATTCTAAAGCTATCTAATAAATTAAGAAAGTTAAGGAATATGTTGTTATGCTGCTAGAATCCTCACGTGGCATGACCTTGTCTTAAATCAATTTTTGAATTCTCATGATTATACTTCGATGCATTCTTTCCCTTGGTTACATTATCATCAAAAAAATAGAAACTTTCGGAGGTAAGAATGGAGCCCAAAGATCAGAGAAGAGCGAGGCTAGCTGCAGGGACCATAAGATCTTCCTGGCAGATGCCATAGAAAATGACCCAGTACTGTGGGGGCACCAAATTCTTTTATCTAGGCCTTGGTGAAGCCTCTCCACCGTGTATTGGAGTGTGCAGCAGAACCCAGTTGGCAGGTTATTTGCAATCTCCGGCCAGGCAACATGGGATGGAAATATTATTACAGTTATTAGTAATTAAACCTATCTTGATATGAACTTAACCCTAATTATTGTCTCGATTTTCTCATCCTTTGATCTTATGAACCCTCTCATGACCTTGTTCTATCTTCTTATTATATCATTTCTCAAAATTTATTTCATCCCATTTTTTGACAATTTTTAAAAGTGAAGTAAATCAGTTGCTAACTTGTTTGATAAGATTAGCATGCCTGTCCAATTTCATAGCGAATGCAAGGCTATCTTGTGCACATCTACTTAAGACTACCTTGTCTGTAAGATCTGTAGAACAAGAAACAGTTGGCCTTCATAATTTTTCAATGTTTTATTACAAATAAAATGTCAGGGAACTAAATTATAATAGCCCAAAATATTGCTAAAGTAAGATCATTGAATGGCCACTATACATGCAGATGAACAAGGAATCAGAATGGTGAAATTAGAGTCAATATAACATCACCTTCAGTAAATAAGTATACAAAACTAGACACTTTAAAAAAAGTATACAAAACTCCATGAGAGCTGCATATGTAGAAAATTATTTTTAAAGAGGGAGGGGTTGAGGGTTGGAGGCTGCTCAATGGGGTTAAAAATTAAAATACTACAGAGCCACAAGCTAACAGATCTTGTTGTGAGTTCTTATTTTTTGAAAAGTGGGTGGTACCACTGTATATACTAAAGTAAAAAAGAAGGGATTTATAATTGTATACCGTATGCTCCCAAAACATCCATGTACAAACCGTATAAAAAAGGCGCACCCAAAAAGAAAGACCCCCTCAAGCCTCCCAACATAGGCAAAAGAGAACAATTGCCTGAATGTTCATTATACAGAAGTTTAGCCCATTCTCTCACCCTGTCCCTAATGAAGTCCCCTACCCGCTCTGGGATGGTGGCCTCCTTGCTGAAAATTCTACTGTTTCTGTCCCCCCCGGCCCCTGTGGCCCAAAGGGTGTCATGAAGGATGAACCACCAGACCTGCCTATCTTCCTTGAGGGCCACTCCCTATGCCACTACCTCAACAGCTGCTGGACGGTCTGCATGGGCATCAAACCACACTGGATCTTGCTCAAAACATGCAGCAAAGCATCTCGGGAAAATTGGTGTGGGCAGGGGGTTCTTATTAGTCTGGATTTTTGATTGGTTTGCCCTGGAAGAAGAAGGGCAGGGGGTTAGTTAGAGTCCTGAGGGGCTTTGTGCCTGCAAAATTGTGGTTGTGAGTGCTGAATTGTGTAAGATGCTTCTGGTGAGGATCTGAGTTGGCCAATGGTTTGGGCGGGTAGCAGCAACCGTGCCTGTGGGAGGCAGCAAAATCTGCACTTGGCTGGTAGTGGAATCCAAACACCACTCCGGTTCCAGTATCACAGGGATAATGGGCTGGCTATGGACACAGGTGATGGCGCTCCTATAGTTGGTGCCAGTGGTGGCACTGGCCAAGCCATGGCTAGCAAGGAGCCGAGCTACTTGAGGTCGGCTCAAATATAGCTCAACTCAGCTTAACTCAAGTAGCCTGGTGAGCCAAGCCAAGCCACAAACAAGGCTCATTTAGTTTAACGAGCCAAGCCTGAGCTTCAGCCAGCTCGACTCGGTCCACTTATGAGAGCTCAAATTAAAATAATTAATATTATTTCCATATTTATAACTTTATTCACATTATAATCCTCCAATCTTCCAATTTTAACTACCACCCATAACAATCCACCAATCGGGTCGGGCAGGCTTTTTGAAACGTGACCTATACACCCACAGCACTGCTTTGATTCTCTGCCTGCCCACGTGCACAAGGTGAAGGCCAGGCACGCACTTGGGCATTTTGGTGTCGAGACAATCAGTCACCTATTGGATAGCCAATTTATAAAGTCAGTGACTTGTCGTCCACCAATGTCTACCCTTCTATCTGTGCTAACTGAGATAACTTGGTAGCTTTTTTTTGGAAGGTGGTAAGGACCACAATTCATTGAAGGAGAAAAAGGATACCGAAGGCGGCAAAGGACTTCGAATCGCTACTGATAGGGAACTGGTTACAGCATGCGGAGGATAGCTTCGCGCAGGCACCTGGAGCTGATGCCGACGATAGTGACGACAGTACCGCACAGATGCAGCTAAGTAGCGCAATGCAACCGTTATCAAAGGCTCTAACAGATGCCGGAGGCATAGGCATTGCAGCCATGATAGAGAAACAGCTACAACGAGCTTCATCACCGGTTTTGGCCGATGAATTAGCAAAACACCTTGATACGAAGATACTGTTTCGATCCAAATTCAACTCTCCATGAATTGTGCCGATATAGGGTTTGGTGCCAAGAGGAGGCCCGATCTATGAAGATTGATGGAGGCGGAGTCGAAGCGGGCCAGCTCGGGACGGACTGGAGTATTCGATCGTTCACAACTGCTATGGCAACGACGGCCCAGAGCCAGAGCAGAGATCGCACGACGCTTAGTTCCAATAGTTCAACCGTTCAAAACCTCGTCGCGCAAGCTCTCGCCACTCCTGATGTGCGTCAGGATAAGGTGAATGCGTTGCGCCAGGCCATGAACAATGGCAGCTATCAAGTAGATTCGCAGAAGCTTGCATCAGCCATGATGAGCGATAGTTGAAGCGATCCTGCGCGATAGCGGGCCTCAGTCTTTCCAATTTTCATGAGGATTCGCTACGCATGGAGACCGCACGTGAGTATGAAATTTGCGCTACGGAGAGCTATTTGCAACAGCTTGAGTTACTGACTCATGAGATTGAGAATGCTTTCGAGGCGCTCACGTTCAACGATATTTCTTCGCTGGAACGTAGTATCTCCAGCCAGGATTTCCTGGTTGCTATGGCTCTACATCATTTGCGTTCGCTCAGCGAGCGTGAAGGGGATAAACCGGTGTTTCCCCGGGAAAGACAGGCTGAAGTCCGCGCCGCATCAGCGCGATTGCGCGCTGTCAGCATGAAATACAGAGAACTGTTGGAGCACTCGATCCATTCAGTAGAGTTGCTATCGGCGTTATGTCAAACCTACAACGGCCATCTCAAAAATGATTGCAGAACTAGAGATACACAACCTACCTGGTCCTGTGAGGTATAGCCATGTCTCTCACTACATCGCTCATGACGGCTCTTAGTGGCTTGAACGCGTCGGAAGGTGCGATTCAGGTTGCTAGCAACAATATCGCAAACGCGAGCACAACTGGTTATACGGACGAGGTCGTGGATCTGCAAACAGCAGCTCCGATGCAAACAGATACGACACAGCTGGGAAGCGGTGTCACCCTCCAAGGCTACACGAGTTCTCGAAGTGAACTTCTACAACTGCAACTCCAGCAGCAGACAACAAACCAAGGGGCTGCTAATGCGCAGTCAAACATCATGCAACAGATTGAACCCTTGTTTTCGACGTCTACTTCAGATATTGGAACCGAGATGTCCTCTTTATTCTCGAGCCTTTCGAGCCTCGCGACAGATCCAACAAGCACATCATCAAGGCAGGCAGTCCTTACGGCCGGCCAGGGACTTGCCACTGCCTTCAACAATGTGTCGAGTTCTCTGACGGCAGAGCAGTCTGGATTGAATACGCAAGTGTCGCAAGATGTGACAGCAATCAATCAGATCACACAACAAATTGCCGCTTTAAATCCACAGATTGCCGCTCTGCAGCAAACAGATCCGACAGAGAACGGAGGCACACTGCAGGACAAGCAAGACGAGCTGATCTCCCAACTATCGGCACTGACAAACGTTGAAACCACGCAGACGAGTACCGGGGTCACCCTAAGTACAGGGGATGGAACACCATTAGTGGTAGGCTCCCAGAGCTACACACTGCAGATCTCGGCAGGAGTTGACGGAGGTACGCAGGTGGCGGACCAGAATGGGGACAACATCACCTCGTCGCTTCAAACAGGAGATATCGGTGCAACAATCCAGATGCGTGATCAAACGATCCCCGGCTTGCTAAGCCAGTTGAACGCTTTGGCGTATCAAGTAGGAACAGCGTTCAACGGCACACAGGCAAGCGGTTATGACCAGAACGGTGCGACGGGGGCAGCATTTTTTAGCCTGCCGGCAACAGTTTCTGGCGCAGCGGGCACGATCACTCTGGCACTGACAGATCCAAGTCAGATTGCGGCAAGTTCAGATGGGACCTCAGGCAACAGCGGAAATCTTGCGAACTTTGCAGCAATACAGACGGCTAACCTTCCTGCCGGAACGTCCCCCACAGCTACCTATGCCAATTTGGTATATCAGGTAGGAAATCTTGCGCAGACAGCAACAGCACAAAGCAATGCCACCGCCGCCAGCCTGCTCCAGGTCAACAATCAGATCAGCTCTCAGTCAGGGGTATCCATCGATCAGGAAACGACGAACCTCATTCACTATCAGCAGTCCTATCAGGCCGCGGCGCAGGTGATTAATGTGGTGAACGGCCTTTTTACTGCAACCATGAACATGATGAATCCCACCACGGCTTAGCACTGAAATATTTTGATAAAGGATCCGCATGCGCGTATCGAGTATGTTGCCTGACGTTCAGTACGATATTCAACAAAGTGATCAAACGCTCTCTACTGCTTTGCAGCAGGTATCGACCGGCCAGCGTGTGAATCAACTCTCGGATGATCCTTCCGCCTCCGCGAATATGGTCATATCGTTAGCTGCATCGGCAAGTGTCGATCAATATACCTCGAACGTCACGTCGCTCCAGTCTCGACTGGAGTCCGCGGACTCGACTATTAGTTCGGTGGTCACGTCGCTTAATCAAGCAATCACACTCGGCACTGAAGGAGCAAACTCGACAAACAACTCGAGCAATCTTTCAACGATAGCAACGCAGGTGCAGGGACTTCTGGGCACGGTCGTCTCACTGGCGAATAGTTCTTACCAGGGGTCTTATCTCTTTGGTGGATCGGCCAGCACATCAATGCCGTTCACGGAAGATCCAAACAAGGCGAATAGCTATGTGTACAACGGTAATAGCACCATAAATCAGGCGCAGATTGGTAATTCCACATCGGTAAATACAAATGTTCCCGGGGATCAGCTATTTACGACAGGCACGAACGTGCTTGGCTCGCTGAGCGATCTGGTAACAGCGCTACAATCAGGAACTTCGACACAGATAGGTGTCGCGACAACGGCTGTAACGAGTGCGTTGAATGCGTTGGACGAGCAACGCATGCCCTTAAGCAACAGTATTAGTCAGCTCAACTCGCAGGAGACCTATCTGAGCCAAGAACAGGTCACACTTACGTCGCAGCAGAGCTCTTTAACCGGCATAAATCTCGCTGAAGCTGCGACGAACCTGTCCGAAGCTGAGACAGCCCACAATGCGATCTTGGCAGCAGCTGCACAAGCGATGCCGGAGACCCTTTTAAGTTACCTGAAATAGAGAGATAGATACCTCTTTCGGGGTACGGAAGAGATGGCTGCAAGGCCGATATCAGAGATGTAACAGAGAAGCGTTGAACGGAAACCGAAACTGGTCGATAGAACACAGTACGAGGGTTGCTTGATTCGTGGCAGCCTGATCGGGAGCCGTAAGAACTATCCTGGCGCATCTTTGCGTCAACAAAAGGAGCATCACTGAATGTCACTCACAATCCTCAACAACATCTCCGACCTGACCGCAGAAAACTCGCTGTCGATGACGCAAATGAACCTTCAGAAGACGCTCACGCAGCTGTCGACTGGTTTGAAGATCAATTCCGGCTCTGACGATGCGGCGGGTCTTTCGATTGCCAATGGCATGCAGGCCAATATGTCTGCGCTTACGCAATCGCAGCAGAATGCCAATAATGGTGTAGGTCTCCTGCAAACAGCAGATGGCGCACTCTCGCAGGTCACGACGCTGCTTGACCGTGCTGTTACCTTGGCGACGGAGGCCTCTTCGAGTGGCCTCACGTCCGGCACGAATAGCCAGTCTGCCGCTCTGAATACAGAGTTTCAGTCCATCCTGACCGAGATCAATCAGATCGGGAATACCACGAACTTCAACGGTGAGAATGTCTTTTCGTCGAACTCGCCGACCAGCTTCTTATCCACGCAAGCCTCTCTCACGACGGCCACGGCGTTGACTGCCGGCTCGACAACGACGATCAGCGACTCGGCAACGGGTGGCACGTTTGTCTTCAAGGCGCAAGCCGGAGATACCGTACAGGACCTTGAGACCGCTGTGTCAAATGCCGTCTCTGCTGGCACTTTGTCCGCGGGTACGACAGCGACTCTGAATGCCTCAGGACAACTAGTCGTCGGCCCGAACACCGCGGATACCGGCATTCAGGTGAGCTCAAACGACGCAGTTCTGGGAGCGATGAGCGCTGCGCCCGGGACAAGCAACAGCAACACGGTCTTCATCAGCGATGGAACGACGACCGGTGCTGCCAACACGGAGATCACCACCACGATCAATTCGCTGTCCGCAACCTCTTTGGGACTGAACAGCATGGACCTGAGCAGCGCGGCAGATGCACAGGCGGCACTCACGGCCGTTAACGCTGCCATCAATCAGGTGTCGGCACAGCGTGGTGCCATCGGGGCCTCGGTCAATCGTCTGCAGGCAGCAAGCACCGTCATGAACACTCAGGTGCAGAACCTGCAGAGCGCGGACAACAGCATTGAAGACGCTGACATTGGCACGACAGTGGCCAAGATGACTCAGTACAACATTCTTGAGTCGACAGGCATGGCTGCGTTGCAGCAGTCCAATCAGGCACAGCAGAACGTTTTGAAGCTGCTGCAGTAGGAAGCAATGTGGCGGAAGAGCGCGAGGTACGCTCTTCCGCCAACACGTTCATTTCTTGAAAGCCAGGCTTTGTTCGATGGAGTACAAAGCTTGACCTCATCTCAGGAGGCTTATCGATGAGTTCAACATCTGCGCTCAGCTCCTTACTTAATTCGAGCACATCCAGTACACACCGGCCATCATGTTGTTGGCGTCGGTGAGTCCGCTTGCCACGTCACCGGCCACACCGAGCCGTGCATTGGCGGTATCGGTCGCGAGGCCGCTCAGATCGCGGTTGATGCCGATCGCACGATCCACGCCGCCCGTGAGGTTGCTGAGCCACTGGTTCCAGTCCTGCGAGGCGAGGCCGTTGGCATAGGTCAGCGTGTCGATGTCGGCATTGCCGCTGCTGAGACGTCCCGTCATAGCGTTGCGACGGTCAAGAGCCTGCAAGCCCTGCCCGAGCTGGAACTGATAGCCGGGGCTTTCGGTGAAGGCATCCTGTGCCCGCGCCGAACCGTCCGCGCCGTTGATGCCCAGCGCATCGGCATAGAGCGTCGAACCCCCACCGAGGCCGGTGAGGTCCAGAGCGTCCCCGAGATAGCCGCGAGCCTGTCGGGCACCCTTGTTCACAATGCCGGTGGCGCGGGTATCGTAGTCACCGATAACGCCGCGATTGAGGTTCGCCGCGTCGACAGTAGCGTTGCCTTTGTTCAGGCCGAGAAAGTCGCCAATCGCGCCAAGAGCCATGATCTACCTCAACCGATAAGCCAGTTTGCGCCGTCGGAAACGACGGGCACCTTGTTGGAGCCACCGCCTGCGACGGTGCTGTGGAATGTCGTTGCAGTTGCGTCTGTCACGAACGCCCTCGCCCCTGCCCCGGCTGTTGCCGCAGAGGGCAGCGCCGATACCGTCACCGAGCCCGTGCCGTATGCCGTAATAAGCAGCCGTAGCCGATCGTCGATTGCCTTGAGGTACTGCCACCAAGGCAACGTGATCTGGCCATTGAGCAACAGCGGTTGGTTGTAAGGCGGGAACGGAGGAAGGCCCTGGATCATGCCAGCAACTCCCTCACATCCATCGCCCCGCCATAGAGCGCCACTGTCACCGGGTCAGAGACCCGCAACCGCCACTGCCGCCCAAATTGCTTCGTCTGCCCACACCGGTTGATCGTGATCGGGTTCGTGTAGTCGCCCTGTGTTCCGAGCGAACGTTGCAGCGAACTGCCGAAGTTAATCCCGCCATCGTCGGACCATGAGATTTCAACGCGCGGGTCTGTCTCAATGAGGTCGATACCCGCATCGATGCCGACGCCAACCTTGAAGTCGAAGCTCGCCTTGACGATCTCAGCCCGGCCCGGGAAGCGGTGCGCCTGCGTCGAGCGCATTTCCCACACGAACTGGTCGTCGCCCTCCCAGCGATAGCCGGGCTCGAGCTTCAGGATTTCATCGCCTGCACTATCCAGCGCCAGCCAGCGGTCGAAGGCGTTGACGGTCATTCCTGCCCGCCAGTTCAATTGTCCGATGGACTGCCGTTCTCGCCAATGCGCGGGGGCGTTGATCGATGCCGGAGAAAACTCCCATGTCCATGCCGCACAGGTCAGCCCATAGACCGGCTGGCCACCGGCCACGTACGAATAGGCAAACAGGCTGTCGCGATCCGTGATCGCATTGATGAGTGTTTCGAGGTCCGGCGGCGAGATGCGCTGCATGCCCAACCCGACGAGCATCTGCACGCTGCCATCGTTGGCGACGGTCATCACGTCACCCGTGAAACCTTCCTCAAAACCCGTCACCGCGAACTTGCCGAACAGGCCATAAGGCAACACCGTGGACCGCGTGAAGGGGAAGCCCGTCGGGTTGGCCGTGTTCTGATAAAGCTCCGTGGTATTCTCGCCACCGAGGGCAATGCCATTGGCGAAGGAATAGACCCGCACCAGCCCATCGGGAGAAGATTCAGCGCGCGTCCAGTCGAGTGACGAAACCGTTACGTCATTCTGCCCGGAGGCGAAGCAGCGCCCGTCACCGATGCCCCAAAAGAAGTACGAGTCCTTGAAGCACACTGAGTTTGCGGCCGGGAGGTCTGCATCCGTGAACGTCGCAATTGCCCCGCTCTCGATCTTGACCTGACCATTGTCTGTCACCACGATGATCTGCGGTGTCGCCCGCATGTTGCGCGCCATGATGACGCGCCCCGCACCAGGCACAGCATCGCCGGTCAGCGGAGTAGCGACATAGGCACTATTGAGCGAGTAGCCGTCATCGTCGTTGATGACGATCAGCTCCGACCCGAACTTGAGTGCGCCGCGATGATCGGCATTGCCTACTGCAGTAGCCGAGCGAAGCCCCGGCACAGTGAACCAGCGGTACTTCGACCGCGATCCGACAGGCGCGTTCTCCACCTGTGCGAGAATGATGTTATTACCTCTAACCTTCCTGCCAAGCTCCTTCACTAACTCTTGAGCAAGAGAAATGTCCTCCACAATGTGTCTTCCTTTGACAAAAGCTCCCTACTGTTTGGAAACAACGAGAGGGAAAAAGACCGACAATCTGTCACTGAGGATCTGAGATATCACTTTATTAATGAAATTACAAAGGCTTATAGGCCTGCAGTCTGCATGAGTAGTTGGGCTAGGGCTTTGGGAATCAAAACGATAAGAGACGAAGTGAAGGACTTCGGCAAGGAGTGGCCACAAAAATAGGCTTGGACCACCTTGCAAAGATCATTTTTGACAATGTTCCAGGAAGACTGAAAGAACCAGCCAGTGAATCCATCTGGGCCTGGTGCACTATCAGGTGATAGTGAAAAGACTACCTTGTGAATCTCGACCTCAGTGGGCTCCACACACAGGTTAGAATTCTGATCATCATTGATGACGAGGGGAATATGTGATAAGAATTGCTCATCCACCACATGAGTGGTTGTAGAAAACACCTGTTCAAAATGACTAACGAACATATGCTAAATTTGAAATGGGCAGCTAATAGAATTACCCTGATCATCCATCATGGAACGAATGGCAGCACGCCTTCTGTTCGACATCACACAAGAGTGGATAAACTTAGTATTTCTATCACCTTCTTTGAGCCATTTAATTCTAGATTTTTGATGCCAAAAAATTTCCTCCTGAAGATGAAGCTTGTCTAACTTTTGTTTCTCAGTGTACAACTTGTCTTTACCAGCTGGAGAAGGGGAAACATCATACGCCTACTGAGTAGTTAAAAATTTAGCTTCAGCATTATCAATAGCAGAGAAAAGATTACCAAAGACATCACTGTTCCAAGTCTTGAGAGTTGTCTTCATGGATTTCAACCTGAAGGCCAGAGTGGATAGTGGATTAGAAGCCACAGGACTCAAATTCCAGGCTGACTCAACCATTGGTGTTGGATCTCCTAGTTGATTTTGGTTGTTATGTTTTAATGATGACAAATCTCGTGTGTATGTGTCTTTTTGATAGTCGTTGAAGAATGCTAACCAATGTGTTCAACTCTCTACTATCTTGTTTTGAAGGAACAAACCCTTGGTGGACATCATAATCATGTCAAACGAATGTTACAATTCCACTCTAATGGAGTCGACATCACCAACGTTCAAGTCGGCCTCAACTTGAACACAATTTGTCCAAAAAGGGGGTTTCATGAGCACTCACTCACTTGTTCTTAAATTTCATGAATATGGCTCATTCATGTGTGTTCATGAGAGTTTTGGAGATGTTTTGAATCGATCTTGTTTCTACATGATTTTTATGTGGATGATTTGGATGAATGTGATTTTTGATGAAGAAATCGCGTTTTAAGCCTCATGGATGGTCATCTAGGCAAAACATGCTTACTTTGTGAGAATGAGATTTTCGATGCTTGTATGTGTTGAAAAATGGTTATTTCAATGATTCAAACTTTGGTAGAAGCATCTTGATAGAATTCATGAAGATATCTTTTGAAATGTCATTGGAATGATTGTGATTCATGCGTTTTAGAATGAGCGTTTTGAGTTCTTTGAATGCGATGATAAGTTTCTCATAAAACTTGATCAAATGTGTTTTGCTTGGTCCAAATACTTTGTTGAATGCATGGTCTTTGAATCATGTTTTTTAGAAATATTTTTGATGCTTAGAATTGGCCAAATACGGTGTTTTTCTAACCCCAACTGCAGGGGTCGACCCATAGGGTCGACCCATCTTGGCACTGGCCAAACAGAAGCTAAAAATGGGACTCAGGAACCATGGGTTGACCCATTGGGTCGACCCCTTTGGCATGGGTCGACCCCTGGGACTGTGTCCCAGATTTTGACTTCGGGTGTTCTCTGTTCTTGCGGGGGTCGACCCATGGGGTCGACCCATTCCGGTCGGGTTCCGCGAACCCGTTTTAAACCCGATGGAAACCCGTTTAAACTCTACCAAATAACCCCCAAATGGTTCCTAATCATATTAGGATGTTTTTAACACATTTTAGAAGGGGTATATGGGTCATTTGGTAAGTTTCCTATATATACCATTGTGAACTCCGAATTTCATAAGAGAGGAACCCTAATGCTTATATTCTTGTGCTTGTAGGAGAAGAAAGGGAGAAAGGAGAGGGGCTGAGCAAAGAATCCAAGGATTGATCTTCTTCCACACATTTTCTTGGGGAGGGTTTCACGGTCCTTGGGGGCCAAGATGGTGGCCGTTGAGCCACCCACGGCGGCGGGATACGCCGTCGGGGAAGACGACAACAAAACGGTTCCACAGGGACCGTCCAATAAACTAAGCGGTTCACATCAAACTATCCCATTAAACACGGCCCGGGGGTGGCCGTTTAAAACCTGCAAACCGACCTAACAACACAGTTCAAATAGGACCGTTCAATCCACTGGACGGCCCACAGGGGACCGTTAGAATATGAAAGGACAGGATTGCAATGGTTGATTTCCAACCGTGTAACACAGGACGGCCCACATTGGACCGTTTAGAATATTAAGGGACACGTGTGGAACGGTCGATTGCAAACCGTTTCACACGGGACGGCCCACCTTGGACCGTTTAGAATATTAAGGGACAGGTTTGGAATGGTTAACTTCAAACCATTAATCAGTCAAGCGCTCATGTGGGGACCGTGATAAGGGGAGTGATGCTGAAACTGGACGGTCTCCTTTTGACCGTGGATATAGTAGATGGCCTGCTATAGACCGCTCTACTGGGAGTGAGGTAGAGGAAGCTCTGTGAGATGTGGATCAAGCGGTCAGTATCGGACCACGCAAAACATAGGCAGGGAATACTAGGGTGGTCTAGCTGTGACCGCTGAGTGACAGGGCGGTTCATGATGAACCGTTTACATAACAGAGGGTGGAATTTTATTCTTTGCTCACTGAGATATGGAATGATTGCAGGGGAAGCGGCGGACCCAGATTTCATGGCTGCAGGTCCGGGCAGTGTATCTGGCACTACCGGACTTTCAGCGAGAGAGACTGGCGGCGATGGGATTTGCCGAACTCCTGAGCATTGAGGTGTGTCGCTTTAACACACCTCTACTATATGCTCTGCACGACTGCTGGGACCCGGTGAGTCAGTGCTTTCTCTTCCCGTGGGGGCATATGGTCCCCACGTTGGAGGATGTGGCCCGGATCACGGGCTTGCGCGTGCATGGGTCTCCGGTGACCGGGAGCACTTATCCCGATTACCGTGACATGGCCCGGGAGTTGCTGGAGTTGGACCTGCTGCACCCGGAGCGGCAGTCGACGATGGTGACTAGAGCGGCACTCCAGGATAGCCTGGGGCTCAGAGGCGCAGGGATCGCGACCGGCGAGCTGCCCGAGTAGCACCTTCAGTGGCTCATGGTCCGAGCCAGACCGAGAGTCGCGGCGGCGGCGGCAGCAGAGGCGGACAGAGTCCTTCGGCGGTTCCTGATGCTTCTGTTCGGGTGGCTCCTCTTCGGGACGAGGGCGGACGTGATCAGCTCCAGGTTCCTTCCACTCCTCGAGGACCTCTCCCACGTAGGTGACTATGCGTGGGGAGCGGCGGTCCTCGCCTTTTTGTTCGACACCCTAGGCTCGACAACCCGACGGACGATGCTCGGGGGCTTCTCTCCCCTGCTCTAGGTACTATTCTGACCTCAGCTCAGTTCCTATGACTTCTAGATGCTTTCTAAATGCTGACTTGCTATTTGTGATGCAGGTCTGGGCCTACGTCCGGCTACCCGAGCTCGGGCTAGGGGAGATGGCCTTCTCCAGTGCGATTCCGATCGCGAGACGCTGGGTTGCACCTTGGGAGACGGGAGGGCTCAGGAGACAGGTCCGCACCCTTCAGGATGACCTGGACACCTTACCATACACCTCGGTACACTTCTAAACTCAGACTTCTAGCTAAAAATTCTCCATGTTTATGATGCTGACTCGACCTTGCTATCTGACAGGTACGGTGGACTCCCTATGTTGAGGAGGGACACGAGGGACAGCCCTGGGTGGTTGGGGCCCTTGCCTTCTCCAGTCGGGACGTGTGGCTCCATTGCTTGAACGTGGTGGAGCCACTCTACTCCCGATTGGTGCTGAGGATGATCGGCATCCATCAGCCTGCCGTAGAGTTCCCGATGGCAGAGAGGCCAGGGGAGCACGTGGGTCGACACCCACGGGGAGTAGCCGTGGTGACCGACTGGACGGTACAGGCTGCCGACCAGTTAGCTGACTGGGCGGCACACGGGCGGTTGGTGACTGCCCGTGAGGAGAGCGACAGCGTATAATACACAGCGTATGCCCAGCACTACTGAGACCAGGTGTTCCGGGGTGCTCGCCGACCGGTACGACTTCTAAACCCTAAAACTCTTCTAATTATAACCTATATGTGACCATGCACTGACACTTTCTTTCTCGAAGTGAGGAACATCAAAATCGCGGGCTTCAATCAGAAGTGCGAAGTGCCCATGGGGGTAGCAGAATTTAGCCTGGCCCTTGGTGACCTAGTCACTAAGGTCCAGTTCCACGTAATCAATTCCAACACATCTTATAAGGCACTGCTGGGTCGGCCCTGGTTGCACCAGAACCGGGTAGTCCCGTCCACCTTGCATCAATGTATAAAATACCCTTGTGAGGGGAAAGAGGCTCGAATCTTCGCCGACCTCCATCCATTTGAGGTATTTGAGTGTCACCTGTCAGACGCCAACCTATATCTGGAAGAGGCGAAGCATGCTCCACGAGCCGCCCATGACAAAGGCAAGAAGAAGAAGATGAAATCGGAGCAATGGTTTCCACTACCGCCTTCGGGACACGTCGCCCTCCCGCATGTGCCGTTCGTCGCTGAGGAAGGGACGTTTAGGGCACTCCCCCTCGGCGTCTATCCTGCTCCAGGGGTACCCCGCCTTGAAGACTTACTTGAAGATGTCGAAGTACCATCAGGGATCTCCAAACCAATAGCGGCACTCGACTGTCAAGTGGCCGAACAATTACGGACCTTTGAGGTCCCGAACGATGACGGCCCGTCCACCATCTTTTACGTGGCCGATGAGCAACCCGTCAGAGGAGACGATGACTGTCAGTTCCCTGACGACCTCCACGACCCCCACGTCCCGATCTCGGGACTCCCTTATATGGCCAATCGTGCAATCGAAGTGGTCAAGAAACAGAGGGTCCCCCTCTACCAACCTGCCAGTCAAAAGAGGATGTTCGCACAGATGTGGAACCCGCCAAACCTGGACCGGAGGCTCCTGCAGATCACCAGGCACCCGGGACTAGGCTTCTCTGCGGAAGATTACTACGAGATCGACGTGATATCGGTCTCAACTTCACTCGGCAGGAATTCTGCGAGGGTTACCCCCACACAGGAGGCCCGACACAGGAAACAGCCTCTGCCGTCGCCTGAGGAAGCACAAGACGAGGAGATCTTCCTTTGGGATCCTCTCCGCCAAGGCCGCGCAGGAAGAACCTCCCCTGTTTCCGCAGGATCATCATCCGGGAGCCACGCCACCAGGGCTCCCTCGCCTTCGCCTATTAGCCCAAAGGGAAACGGTGGCCCAGGTCAGGTTTCAGGCCCGCCCCGATATGACCCTGTGCTATTCGCCCTGTACCGTCGGCAGCAGCAGGAGATTGAAAGGCTAAGGGCACGAGTGGCCGAAATAGCCGCCCAAGTGGCGAATTTAACCCAAGACTTCCTCTGCTTGTGGGGTGAAGACGTGGCGTGGTCCCGGACCTCCAGCCCCGATGCGTCTGTACAATCGGCGCAAAGGGCAAGGAGCACGGTCAGCCCCACGGCCAGGCGACCGATCCGGCAGGGCCTTACCCTCCAACAGAAGCTACGAAAGCCTTACTCCTTCCCCAAAGAAAAGACGCGGGGTATCTTTGACTGGGCCTGTCACTATGGCAAAGTATCACTCCCGAGGTCCAAAAGGCCTCAAGACGCCCGGAGAAGCGGCGACCCGCTGTTCTGCCCTTACCATAAGATACTCGGGCACCCTATTGAAGAGTGTTACGTCTTCAAAGACATAGCCCAGGACCTGATCAACAGGGACGAGCTGAGAATGGGGGACTATGCAGTGGCCCCACCGCGTCCCCACGCGGCAAGTGACTCCCCGAGAGGGGTCCACACCATATCCATTCAACACCCAGTCTCAGAAGACGTAGCAACGCCGACACCGGTGGAAGCCGTCTATGATGACTACCTGGAGGACCCTGATGAGGCGTCACAGCCTCCCGCATCGACCGGTCCTACCTGCCCATCGGTCGCAACCGCGGAGCAATGCAAAGTGAGTGCCGCTCCGATACCGAGTCAAGATGAACCAGAAGAGGCCTTTGGCGTCCTCGAGGTCGAGGAAGGCGAAGACCAGGACCTCGTCGACATGCTGCCGGCCCCGCCGAAAATTGAAGATGGCGGCCAGGCCACCGTCGACGAACTAGTCGAGGTCAACCTCGGCACACAAGATGATCCCAGGCCCACATTCCTGAGCGCTCTTATGCCTCCTCAAGAAAGGGAAGAATACGTGAAGCTGTTACGAGAGTTCCGCGATTGTTTCGCCTGGAACTACAAGGAGATGCCCGGTCTCAGCCCGGAAGTGACCCAGCATATACTGGCTATCGACCCCGAGATGGAACCCTCTGTCTCACCTTTTAACTCATGAGCATCCTCATCGGCATTTTCACGGTCATCCTCCTGCTGACCTCGCTCTTCCTCATCCTCGTCGTCCTCGCGCAGAAGTCCAAATCCGACGGCGGCATGGGCGCCACCCTCGGCGGCGGCGCGACGGAGGCCGCCTTTGGCGCCGACACGGGCAACGTCCTGACCAAGTCCACCATCAACGCGGCCATCATCTTTTTCGTCCTCTGCTTTGGCCTCTACCTGGCGCAGCTCCACGAGCAGAAACAGGCGAAAGGCTCCGCCGCGACCCTGCCCACGATCTCGGCGCCCGCGACCACCGCCGCCCCTGCCGCCGCGCCCGCCGCCAAGGCATCGACTTCCGCGCAACCCGCCGCCCCGGCCAAGCCCTGACCGCCGTGCGTCCGGCGTCACCGAGGACGATTTTTTTCAGGCAGACGAGCCTCGCGCTTGTCTGCCTGTTTGCTTTTGCGAAGGCATTGACTTTGCCCGCCTCCGCCCAGTCGCGCGTCTATCGGCCGCCCGCCGTTTACGCGCAACTGACGCAGCCCGATCAGGCGCAAGGCCGCAGGATTCTCGACGATTTCCGCTCCCGCGGCATCGCGGGCGACTACTACCTCGAGTTCCAACTGCGCATGTTGCCGCGCCGCGGCGACGAACGCGACGTCGCCGGACGCATGTGGGGCGGCCGCAACGACCTCGGCCCCATCTCGCGCATCGTCCTGCAACCCGGCTCCAAGGACGAACGCCGCCTGCTCGTGCAAAACGGCCCGCGCGGCTTCGTGTGGACGTGGCCGGGCGCGCTCGGCGGCGGCGTGGAGCATCTGGGCGACGCCGCGCTGTTCACGCCGCTCGCGGACACGATTGTCACGGCCTTCGACTTGCAAATGCCGTTCATCTATTGGAACGACTTTGTGTTCGAGGGCACCGCTCCGGTGAACGGGCGCCCGGCCAATGTTTTTCTCATGTATCCGCCGGCGGATATCCGCGCGCGCCAGCCCGGCCTCGCCGGCGTGCGCATGTATGTGGACACACAGTTCGGCGCGCTCGTGCAGGCCGAGGAGATCGGCGACGACAACCGCCCCCTCAAGGCGATTACCGTGCTCGACCTCAAGAAAATCGCCGACCAGTGGATCGTGCGCACCATCGACGTGCGCGACGAGCGGACGCGAGACAAGACGCAGTTTCTCGTCACCGCCGCCGCGCTCGGCCTCGACTTCACCGGCGACCTGCTGACGCCCGACGGCCTGTCGCAGGCCGTGCTCGCGCCCGACGAATCGCTTATCCGGCGACTCGGCGGCAACTGAGCGAATCGCGCCGCCAATCCGCCGCTTCGTTCCGCTTCCGCACCGATGAACGCGTACGCCTCCTCCGCCAACGCCGCCGGGCCCGCGCCACGCGCGGTCGTCTTCGACCTCGACGGCACGCTGATAAACTCGATGCCTTTGGTTCTGAAGGCGTTTGCCCACGCCCTCGCGCCCTTCCGTCCGGAGATGAGCGAGCATGACATTTTTCTGGCCCTCGGCGGCCCGCCCGAGCGCACGCTGCTCGAACTGACCGGCGACCGCGCGAAGGCCGCCGAGGCGCTGCGGCGGATGGAGGCCTTCGGCTTCGCCAACGGCGACCTGTTGGAAGCGTTTCCAGGCATGACCGACATGCTGGCGACGCTGCGCGGGCGCGGTCTCAAGCTCGCGATCTGGACCGGCCGCGACCGCGCGACGACCGAGGCGATTTTGCACGGGCGCGACCTCGCGCGTTTTTTCGACGCCATCGTTTGCGGCGATGATCTTGACACGCACAAGCCGCATCCGGCGGGCCTGCTGAAAATCCTGCAAACGACCGCCGTCCCCGCCGCCGAGGCGCTTTTTCTGGGCGATGCCGACGCCGACGTGCTCGGCGGACACGCCGCCGGCGTGCGCACGATTCTCATCCGCCACGGGCGCCGCCCAGCGGCCGACGTCCTCGCGAAAGCGTGGCGCGAAGTCGATGCCCCGCCGGAGGCGTACCGGATCGCCTTGGCCGAGTGCGCGGAGTTCGGGCAAGCAAGCTCAAAAGTCGATGCCTTCTGGCAAGTTTAGCGTTGCCCCGGTCTCGCGCCCCGGCCTTTTATCGGCGCGACCCTGAACCCGGTGATTTGCCGCAGACGCCCTACGAACATGGCCAAAAAAACTCCCCGCCCGCCCGCCCCGCTGACCTTCGACCTGCCGCTTTCGCTAAGTGGATTAGCCCAAGTGTAGTATCAAGTCCTCAAACAACAACCGATGCAAACTAGCATTAACACACCTTTTTTTGAGATTTTTCTAAACCCCTAGGAGGATGGTATGTAGGAAGATGATATGAAATGCAATGTACTAAAAACAAAGCAAGAGGGATGATGCAACCGGAGGTGCAGAAGCTAAGAAGCCAAAACCCAAAGAGAGTTCCCCGCTGCTCCTGTAGCAGTAAAGGGAGAACAAGAGGAAAAAGAGGCAGAAGGTGAGCGCGCTTCAGCAGGACAATAGCAACAGCAGGGCTCCCGCGACCATTACAGCGATCATTAGCCTTCTAACGTGAGGAGAACAGCCCCATTTATAGATAAAACCCAAAAGATTCCTATCCCCATAAGAAAAGATCATCCTTACCCCAAAAACTCCCTTCCGTAATCAACTTATCGAATCAAAACACAGCAGGACTCTTTCGGGGAAGGTTGCGGTTGAAACAGAGACGGAACTAAATGACGACACTTAAAGGGTCGCTATTCAAATAAATGACGCCACAGACAGAACCGTCATTCCTGATTTTCTATTAATTTCTAATAAAAGGATGACTTTCAAACAGGCGCTATTCAAATAAATAACGCCCCTTTGAAGAGCGTTAATTCATGTTCAAATCTACAAGCCTTTGCGTTGACACAGTGCCCACAGCGTTGACGCTGTTAGCCACAGCGTCGACCTTTATCGCTCACTGCGTCGACCTTTTTAGCCTCTGCGTTGACGCTGTGGGCACAGCGTCGACCTTCATCGCTCACTGCGTCGACCTTTTTAGCCTCTGCGTTGACGCTGTGGGCACAGCGTCGACGCTTCAACGCTTTGGTTAACATCAGGAAATGACGCCCCTGTAGAAGGCGTTAATTAATGAAATGACGACCCTGAGAGCGTTGCTATGTATAAAAACTCCATATTATGTAAATATTGATGTCAAATTTGGTTGTCACAAAGTAATATGAGATTTAGCCAACTTAGTGTCAAATTTGGCGTGTCTACAGTCGTTTGTTAGCTGGTCGGCTCGGTGCCTATTCGACAATGCAAACTGTGTGGAAGAAGGAGGAATGTGCTAATCATAACCAATATTCTAACTGAATCAGAACGGATAATACAGCTCCAGCCATAAGATGCCACTATTTTGGAAAACTAAGATGCTCGGTCTGATCGCCAGCGCCCAATCAACCAACTCCGGCTCCAGAATTGGCCTCATACATTTGGCACCGAAAATGGGATGAACATATTCCTCTGTCTCAAGAGACGGCATCCTCGCATCTTGTTCATGAGTGGGCTGGAGTGTGCTGCCAAGCTCCAGAATTGTTGGACTCCAGCCACGTCTATCGGAACCTTGGTCAGCTTTCCCATGATGGCAAAGAGCTGCTCTGCTGTCTGCAATGGTTCAGCACTGGCAAACTCTATCATCCTTGGAACAAGCTGCGATGGTTGTAACCCACAAGGAGTAGCTTCTGGGAATAATGTACATACCCAGGCATTGAAAAAGTGTAATGGGCCAATCGTCTGAAAGTTCCTGGGGAGATGGAACTGGTGCAGGTCCCCCAGCATCTTGTAAATCAGGCACAATGCCACTGGGCAGAGAGAAAGCTTCATGCCCCAAGGCATCAAGCAAGCTGGGTAGATGGCCTCAGCTCTGATCATGCTCTTGTCACCTTGTGGGAGAGCGAAGGAACAAATCCAATAGGTTAGGTATGTAGCACAGTGCATGACTGCATCAACACTCGTAGGGTTCGGGCATCCTTGTTGCCCTTCTTTCAGAGCAGGTGGGAAAGCGGCTTGCCTCCGGACCCTCTTCTTCTGCTTCAAAGTGATCGACGCCACAGTGGGAAAGTCATCATACTTTCACTCCCCACAGAAGAAATACTGAAGTCAGGTGCCCATTCGCACACGTCTCTTCTCCCCAAGCTTGCGTGCTTCTCTGGTGTCGTGCGATGAACGGCAAAGTGTACGATAAGCCTTCATCAGGTAGCGGTAAGCAAAGCCCGCCAGATACCGACCCTCGCCATCTGTTTGGTCCTTCAGCCAATCGGGCCAGTAGACTTCTTCATACGGCTCGCTGTCAATCGGTAGGTCACTCAGCTGTGAAAGACTCCAAAGGTCTAAAGAAGTCTCTCCCTCTGAAGTGTAGAAAGTATTATACTCTGGGCAGAAGACTTCAATCATACCGCAACATAAATTTAAATTTTTAAGGAGAGAATTAGGTTTATGTAAATTTCAGCATGATGAATAATCTTGATTTCATTCTTCAATAGATGTTCTAATCTATTTTGTGAATGTTTCAATGACTGCTTGTTAATTCATCCGTCATGTGAATGCTTCAATGTCTGCTTGCTGGTCAGCAATTATCATTATTATAGTTTAAGTCATCTTGATCTCAGAGGTATATCAAATGCTATGTGGTGGAAGGACAGATTATGTCTATCTGAAAGCCCATACCATGTGTTGAGGACTATCCTTCACCAGGTACCCTGAGTCAAGTAAGTCCATGCACTTCATTGCATTTTCTACCATAATGTTGTGTCTAGTGTCTTTTGCATAGTTGTGTTTGATTGCTTGAATAATCATGCATGTAGACAGGGGGAGTAATTGTTCTTTGGTATCAGAAAATAAGAGTGTCCTTCACATCCTTGCTTTTGATAGCCAAAATTTCCATAAGCCTGAATTCAATCCTCGTTACATTTTGCTGTCTGTGAGCTTCATTGTCACCTTCCCTGTTCTAAATTGATGACAATCTATCAATCAGTTCATTATTTTAAGCTACACAAATCATAAGTCTTCTATTATACGAATCTTGTTTGCTTCATGAATGAACTGATAGTTTAGCTTTAATAAACTTTAGAGTTTAAGGACTGCATTCAGTAAATAGGGATGTGGATAACTGTTAATAGCTCTCAACCTCTTTCTCATTATGTGTTTGATAAGGTCTTTCAGTATCTGAAAATAGATGAATTATTGAAATCTAGGTTGAGAAACTCAGAGTTTGTATTGTTTTTAAACAAGTCATTCTAAAAAAAATCAAAAGGGCAGCAAAAAGAAAAGATTGCATAAACACTTAAACAACAGAGTAATGGCTGAATGCACTGAGAAACTAAGTGCTTCATCAATAAAATGGAGACAAACTCATGTCATGAAGTGCGTCATGTTACCTCTGTTCATATGATCAAATTTGTAGGGCTGATTTTATTGAGTATCTGGGGGTACTGACATCTGATAAACGTGTACCCTCATGTAAAAAGGTGTAAATCATTCTTGTTGTTTTTGATCTGAGATAGAATTGGTACATTGTGCTGAGTAACTGGGGGTACTGGCGTCTAACCAATGTGTACCCTTAATGTCAAAGGTATGGCTGATACTTGACTGTTCAAAAATTCAGAAACAATAATAATGTTGATAATGGTCTGCTGTAACCCTTGTAGTTCAAGTGTTTCTGAGTGATCACTTGTTTAACCTCAATACATATCCTAGTCACTCCCAATGACTTTCACTGGTTTTGAAGTGAGTAGGATACAGCTTAGACCAAGTCTATCATGGTTATGTGACTTAAGTTTATTGCTATTAACGGATGCTGCAACCTTATCTAAAGAGTACAGTGCATTCACTCTATTTTTTATTACTCTTACACCAACAATCTCAGAATGCATAATCCTTATTCTTATATCTGAAGCATATGAGCTATGGACTGCTTACTTAATGAACTATTGCCCAGGGTGTCACTCAGTTCAGTTCTTGTTCTTGTTACTCTTCCTTCTATTTTCCTATCTTCATCTATTCTTGTTTGCTGATGGCAAAGGGGAAGAATACATTAGAAGGGTTAATAAATTAGAAGGGTTCAGATTGTTTTCAGTGGGAGAGTTTAGGGGGAGATTGGAGCATATCAGGAATGTCTTTCTATTGGCAAGTGTGAGTCATGGTAAAGGGGGAGATTGGCACTCAGTCACTGTCAACTGCATTGCATCTGATTGCATCTGTGTATTATGTAGTTCAATTACATGGCATGTCAGCATCTGTGTGGTCCATGACTATCTGTTATGAGTCTAGCATGACTGTCTGTTGTGAGTCTAGCATGCTTATTCACTGCTCTGATTGATTATGTTTCTTGATAAATCTGACTTACGCTGAATAGCATGTTTTAATCAAAATCTATCTAATGTAGGGTGTTGCCTGTTGGGGACAGGATGGACACGATCTACCAGTAGAAAGTGGATCTAGAGGGGGGTGAATAGATCCAACTACAGAATTAAAATCTCGAACAGAAAATCAGATCAAGCAAACGCAAAATCACACTGGAGACACCAGATTTTAAGGTGGTTCGGTTTGCAGCCAGCAAACCTACGTCCACCCCACACTCTAACCTGAGTGTGGATTCCTGCTGGGGAAATACAGCTTAACCAGTTCCATTAGGATTACAACCACGATAGGATGCTGAACCCTATAAATATGGACTTCCACGGCGATGGCAGAGCCATCGTACTGGTCCTACTGTTGCTGTGGGTTCGTGCTGCATCGACGTCTTCCCCTGTTTCCTACGGCTACTACCGTTGCTGCACGTACAAGCAAACAGGGTTCTTCCTCCTCTGCCACACTTACTGTGGGCTGCTGCTGCTATTGTTGCTGCATTTTCTTCTTCTTTCGTCGAGCTCGGGTGGCTCACACTGCAGTTACTCTTCTTCTTTTGAATGAATTGCTGCTGTGGTTGTTGTGCGGCGACTACTGCTATTATCATTGTAGTGGAGAAGCAAGGCTCCTCTATCTTCTTCTTCCTCTGTTGTAGTCGCTGGGCTGCTGCGGGTTCATCATCATCATCATCTTCTGTTCATCTTCCTGCAACGTCGTCTCCCTGCTATTATCCTCATTCTTCCCGTCTCACATCTCCGCCATTAAAGCGTCGTATAAGGTAGGCATTGCCCCAAGCAAAACACTCAATCCTCATGATAAATAGGTCATGTAGCTTCCTCATGATCTTGTGTTCCCAGTTGATATCATCATGCATGTTTTAATTACTGCTTTGAACATTTTTAGCATGATAAAGAATTGGCGTCCATGAATGTATATTTCAAGATTTAACGACTTAGCATTAGGATGCCCATTAATCAACGACGACCAGACCTGACGCCAATTTTCTAGGATATTAATACTGCATTGATGTGACACACCCTTGGACCTACACAAATAAGCACAAGTCGCAAGTCAAATGGGCCGATATCGGCGTCCAACTCTCCCGATGCACACCCAAACCTGGGGGTAACTCGGCGATGCAGAGTCGAGGTCGTGAGGGTTGGGCCCTTGCTGGTAGAGGGCCAGCAAGGCCAAAGGATTTCCCAAGGGTATAGAGGCCCAATTCAAGGGGGCCGACTGAGTGCCAATAGGCACGGGTAACACTTCTCCCACGACGGTCACTCAAGACAATGAAGCTTGCGGACCGGGCGCTCACTCTCACAGACCAGCGGAAGATATGAACCAATATTACAGGAACAAGGCACTCAAATGCGAGCAAGAGTAGAGCATGTACTTGACCAGCTTGAAGAAGCCGGTCCCGTTCAAAGATGATGTCGAGCGGGGAAGCATGGGTTCCCCACACGCCGAGCCGGTGTAGCTTCGCCCTGCTCAAGCTATTACAGCACTACACCCCATGCAAGGGGGTTGAACTTGCGGATGGGAAGATAAAGTTACATGCAAACACTACCTCCCACAGGGAGGGGCTGTAAGCTGGCCAGCGGGGAGGGGAATTAGAGAGCTAGAAAATCAAACAGAATGACGACGCTGAATCTGCCCGCTCTCTGGAATAGGGGACAGCAAGTCGAAGATGACACCTCTGTAGTCGCTCCCGAGCTCCGTTGTTGACGAGACCAGTGGCAAAAACCTCCCTGATAGGTCCAGGAGGACCTCTAAATTTTGGTAAGACTTTTGGAGGACGGCACTGGTTGGGGCAGGACAGTGATCAGGGGATCTATTTTCTAGCTCTGACTATTATAGAATTTTAGCAGCAGGAAGTCAGGGTGACCATGAACACTCCTGAGCTTGGATTCTAGCGTGGCTAGAGTCGTTGGAACCATTGCTGAGTCCTCTTAGAAACGGTACCCACGGGGATGCCAGAGGAGGTCAGAGCAGACAGCAGCAGCACGGACAGTGGTCGGGTGTCTGCTCAGTCCTAGGGTGGACAAAACAGCGCACTCGAGGGACAAAAATGATAACTCACTCGTTCGGGGTCCAATCGGGGAGCTGCTTCCTGATTCTGGATGGCGCCTCGTAGTAGAAGACCTCAGACAATTCCCGTTCCAAATCTTCATGTTGATGGCCGTGGGAGTCATTAGAGTCAGCTTCAGGTTGGCAGTCTGGAGGTAGATGCGCAGTCTGGGGAGAATGACTCCTCCGGATGACCACGAGCTCTGATTGGGACGAGACGACCGTCGATGAGAAGGAGACTCGGAGACACTTCCAACGGTACCACTTGGGCCTCCTGAAACACTGGGATGAAGTCACAGTCACCTCTGTAATCTACTAGTTATCTGCAGATTCTGGACTGCGAACTGGTTGCTTGGGGTGCAGCTCCTTGGGTACAAGAAATGGAGGAGGGGAGTGGTTAATGGTGGAGGGAGGGGAAGGGGAAAGATGAAGGGAGACTACGTCCCACTGGGCGTGCCAGAGATTGTCTGACGTGATTTATTTTATTATTTTATTTTATTTTATTAATTAATTATTTATTTATTGGTGTGCCAGTCACATGTGTGACGAATTTATTATGCGCTCGATCTGACAGATCAGACGATTACGGGTGATCGTGTCGGGACCAAAAGTCCGCCATACCGTAAAGGCTATGGCGTTAATTACGCCCTTCTTAAGAAGGACAACCCTTGATTAAACGCCAAAGTAGGAGGCCTCGGAGGGCATATAAAAGATTGTGCATATGATAATGAAAGGACGTATAAATGACGAGTTTATTTGAATGTACGGATCAAATCCGGCAGCATCTCCCTTTGGCTTTGACTTGTGCCAAGCAAGGATAGGAGACCATCCACACAGTGGCGGGATGAAATCCGAACAATGGCTAGGGTACTGTCCCTCAATGTCTTTCCTCAAAGGAATGTCCCGACTAGCTGGTTTTCCCAAGGGATGGAGCCGAAAGGGGCACGTATTGATGTCGCTCCCTTGGCTTATTGGGGTTTATCATTTATTGAATCGTGGTTCCGGCAGCATCTCCCCTTACTTTGGGTCGTGCCAAAGAAGAGATAGACCATCACCCACGGAGTGCCGGGGTGATGGCCAGAACTGGAGAGCACTGAGGCTCCTAAATAGTGTAGTCACCTTATGGCGACGCTTAATATTCCCTTTGGCGATCGTCGGGACACATGCAGAGGCAGAGCCCTTCGAACCTGTGGGGTTATATGTGTGCGGGGCTGAACCGGGACAACGAAATGTAGGGGAGGTCATTCCCCGTTAATTTATTTCCTGGAATCTTTAGTGAAGGTTCATGAGCATCCCCCGAATAGGTCTACGGGGTTAAGGAGAGGTTTAAATGGGGGTTGTGGAGGGTTCTCGGCGCATAATGCAGTGAGCGGATGAGTGTTCTCGGCGCGCTGGGAGGTGGAACACGGCGCGGGTAGGACTTGGCTGAAGGAACTCCAGGAGCGGACGGCTCTCGGCGCGGGAAACCCCGCACCGTGAACTACTCACGGCGCCGGGAGGATCGGGCGCCGAGAAGGTCCGGGGCTCTACTCTGGGTTTTCTGAAGCTTTCAGGGGACTAGGGTTCCAGGAATAGATTTGAACGGGATTTAATCACACTACAGCTTGTCAAATATATAGATAAGTCAAGATTCGACTGGGATTGAAGGGGATCTGCTCTGACCACCAAGATCTCAGTCCCTGGAAACTTATTACATTTAGTCATCTGTCTCCCGGGAACCAAGAGATCAATGTCTCTGACCCCAGGGGGGACTTTGACAGTTTCAAATCCGATACTGCTGTAAAGACGGAATCCAGAATACTGGGAATGCCATTAATAGTCGCACTGTAACCTTTTCATCGTTCCAGAGGCCAGGAGATGGCCTGTCTCCGGCTCTGAGAATGACCTGTCAACCCCGAGTGAAGCTCCGGGGTGATGGTGAAAGCATACGGTGATCGAGTCACACACAGCATATACAGATTTCAGAGAGACAGTGAGGGCGAATTTGCTTCTCATTTCAGTAATCCCATAGTGATGATCGCATCGAAGCTTACGTCGGTTACAGAAAGAAATTAACAGGAGAACAACATACATAGGTGGTCGAGAGAGAGGACTAACGCTATTTCTCCTAAATAGTAAATCGAAGTACATCAATGCTTAAATCAATGGGTAAACAGAAGGAAGAAAGAAAAGGATGGGGGGGAGGGCGGAGCATTGACTCCACTCCCTCCCCGATGCCCACCTTGAGCTTCTGATCTCTTGAGTTCTCTCTGCCTCGGCTCCCTTCTCTCAGGCGTGAGGGGAATGGACGCTCCGTTCACTCAGCTCTCGCAGGGGGATCTCTTCTGGTGTCTATTGCCTGATGATTCACCTCTCCTGTCTGTGGGAAGTGAAGGGATTTTATATCCCTTCTGCCGTTTGCTTCTCGGAGGGGTGTAGTCGGCGCGCCTAGTGACCTTCCCGGTGCGCCGAGTGTGACGGAGTTGGGCCACTTCCCTTGCATCTCGGCGCCACTCCCATTTGGCCCATTAAGGGCTTTTGAATTCATTTGTGTTAGATGACATTTATGGTCTCATATAGCTTCATCGTACTTTGACTAGCATGTTACCTCATTGTGTTGCCAAATTCATCGTCTCATTAAATTGATCATCTCTTTGTTGTTATTAGCGCCCTGCAAACAAGACACCAAAACCCTAAATTTCTTGTAAATAGAAATTAAAACTGCGCTTGTTATCATGAACGCCATTTTATTTAAATTCATTTTCTGATATATAGAACCCTGCCTGCAACTATAATATTCTGGAAAATGAACTTCATTGTGAATGGAATGAGTGCCCTCCTAGGAGGATGCCAGTAGTAATAAAATAAACATTTTGTTATTGAATGAACGGCTGGCCTGACAGACGCTATTTCATATAGCGCCTGCTAGGCAGGACGCCGTTTCTTGATAGATAGGTTTCCTGTGTTTTAACCTTTCACTATGGGTATCGTTGGCACTCTCATCCTATTTCCGTGGATGAGGTCCCTGTTTTTTATTTATATCGCATGTCCCTAACTCTCGAGGTGATTGAGCTCTCTGCGGGACATTCCGTTCCTTCGGACTAGTGATTTTATCTTAGAGACCTTCGTAAGTCTATGCTAGCCTTAGATTCCCTCAAGGTAGCCGAGCAGGTTGTACCCTAAAAATCTATTACATAATTTTACAGTCATGTCCCTCTCAAGAAACGTGACAATCTAGCCCTCAAACAATGCTGCTTCTGGCATTTTTGAGTATTTCATCACTTTCTGGAAATTACGTCCAGGACAGTGAACATCGTTTACGATTAGCGCCCTGATGGACGGACGCTATTTACTCATGCCTAATTATCTTATTTTCAAAATTTGCGCCTATCCCTATGCTCACTAATTCTTATCAGCGGCTCCTATAAAGGACGCCATTTATCCAGTTTTATGAATATGTCCCAGATTTTTAGCTAAGTCATCTCTACACGCGATTTCTGTCTTGAATTCCAAATTTCGTGAATCTACCTTAACATCCTACAATAATCTATTTCCTTTGGAATTATATTGGCTACTAAAACTATAGTCGATGTTAAATCACACAACTAATGCCTGTGCATATAGGGCCCAATCTGGTCTTGGGAGGAACACCCAAAAGTACTTGTGCCCATGGGAGTTAAATAATTACTGTGTGGCATTGCATCGGAGTGCATGACTATCTTGATTATGACGTTCCATAATCTCTCTCTCTCTCGTGCTTGACTTGACTTGCGTGACTTGCGTGGCTCGATATGGACAAGTACTTGAATAAATAAGTAGCCACTATCTCGTGACATGACTTGATACTACATGTGTGGTCCCCTTGATAATCTTACTTGATATACTTGAAATCATGTTAGCTCATTTTTGATATTTATTGTTCCACACTTGTTGTTTACTTACATTTTTCTCATGCATGAACATGCCATATTGCATGATGTATTAATCACTTAAAGCAAATCTGGGTCTAGAGATATAATTCCTACTGAGCGTTAGCTCATCCAGTGTTTTTCTAATATTTTTCAGGTAACTCAGACTCTGACTCGCAACCAGACGGGGATGACCAAGAGTGATGAGTGTAGAAGCTTCCAGGTGTCAGCGCAAGTCACATCATGTTTGAAAATCAACATATTGATATCAAAGACTTGCGGCATCGCGTTCCCTTTAGAGTCTTGGTCCTTTCGTCTCCCTTTTATTCAAATGAGTCGTGTTGTAAGAGGCTTATGTCCTCAAGATATTTTCCTTCAAAGTCTTCCGCTATTAGTAACGTTTGGTTTGTTGGATATTGGTATTAGTTAAGGATATTGTTGACACTATGGTTATATGATTTAGTATTGATGGTATCAGATTGATTGTTAGTGATGTCGTAATTTATTACGCACTCTGTCGTTGTCGAAATTCTTAATGCTCTAATTGACATGAATGATATAAGCTTGTCGCGCTCTCCGGGTTCCTTCCGCGCTCGGGGCGTGACAACATATGTGTATCGACCTTCTAGATTCAATGCCATATATACATCGACCTGGTAGTTCAATGAAATGGAGGATGCATCGACCTTATACCTCAACACTTATGCATATGCACTGACCTTCTAGACTCAGAGTTTACATGTGCACAGACCTGCCTATCTTAATGTATGAATGTGTATCGACCTTCTAATGCAACAGTATGAGCATGCATTGACTTGAATGGCCAAAGACTCAATCTGACTTAAAAGAGTCTACAAGATATTAAATGATTGGGGCCAGCATCAAAACATAAACTGTTGCAAACATCAAAACACCTCATCAATTCCAGAGGAGACACAACAACTTGTTTGGGGTGAGAAGGGGAGAAAAGGTGACAATTCGAACAATCCTCAAGCTAGGGAAAAAGGAGGAATCGAGAAGGTGACCGAAGAGAGCCTCCACGCAAATTTGAGGGCTATACTCCTCTAGCTACTCCTGTGTATGATATATACCAAGAAACCAAGGATTTAGGCCTGCTCTATCGACCCGAGCTGATGAAAGCTAACCCAAGACACCACAGTCATCAGAAGCACTGTTAGTTCCATAATGATCACGGCCATCATACTAGTGATTGTCAATAGCTCAAGGACGAGATCGAGAGTCTCATCCACCAAGTACACCTCTCCCAGTACGTGGCTGAGCAATAGGAGGATCGCGAGGTCCCCCCAGGAGAAATCGACAACTATCCTTCAGTGATCCACATTAACATCATCTCAGGAGGATCAGCCTCGGGACGGGACAATAGCTGAGGAAGGAAGCGCCACACCAAGTGTGCCAATCGAGCTTTTGAGCCTGCCAAATCTCCTCCGACAAATGACCAGCAGGCCCTGGTCTTCTCTGACTTAGACTTGGAAGGGGTGGTCACCCAGCACGATGACGCACTTCTATTCTCGACCACTATAAATCATTATAACGTAGATAGGATCTAAGTGGATAATGGCAGTGCCCATGATATTCTGGCGTATGAATATTTTTTGAAGATGGGTGAAGACCCATTGAGTCTCCACTCGATTCGAACCACCGTCTGTGGGTTCAATGGCCAGGCAACTTATCTCGAGAGAGCCCTAAGTCTACCTCTTACTCTCGGTACCCCTCCTAAAGCCGTCACATTCATGGTGAACTTCATTGTGATTAAAGGCATGTTAGCCTATAATGCCATTTTTGACCAAGGTATTATTGGCCGAATAAAGGCAGTGCCCTCCACTTATCACCAAAAAATGAAGTTTCCGATTAAGCACAGCCCAAGGGAAGTCTGAGGGAACCAGGTAATAGCTGGAACGTACTATGTAATCTCAGTAGAAGCCATAGGGCCAGAAAAGAAAAACAAAGAGCTTGGGGTAATCGAGGATAAGGGGAAGGAAGGCAAACCTAGTAGGGAGTTGCTATCGATCTTTCTCAAAGATGACCCAGCTCTTGAGGTTAAGGTTGGGGCAGATTTACCACCTAACGTGCAAGTGTAATATAAAGATTTTCTTTCAGAGTATATTCAAGTTTTTGCGTGGTCTAATGAGGATCTTCTCGATATTCCCAGGTAGACAATGATGCACCATCACAATCTTGACCCGTTGGTAAAACTAGTTCAATAGCGAAGAAGAAGGCACGCCCCAGAAAAATAGGTTATCATTAAAGAGTAAATCAACAAGGGCAAGAAAATTGGGCTATTTAACCCAGTCCTTTACCCAACCTGGCTCGCTAATGTCATCATGGTACCTAAGCCTTCAGGCAAGTGGCGAATGTGCATTGACTTCAGTGACCTCAACGAAGCCATGTTAGATAAATGATGTTTTGATGATGTTTTACTATAAGTCATTGGCTAACTAATTTAGAAATTCATGTAACATTTTCTTTATAGAGTTCGATCAACCAGTGGGCCTGGAACAGTCGACTGAATTTGCCAGAGATCAGAGGGAAATTTTTTTATAGAGTGCGGTCGACCAATGGCCCTAGAATGGTCAACCAAATTTGCAAAACATCAAAGGGTAAAAGTATTCAGTATTAACAGGTAGCATCGACCTTTGCTCACAAGGTTCATAGCTGAGCCAACCCAGGTAGACAAAGCACTGTCCGAGCGACCATAGCCAGGTCTGCGAGTCAACCACTGAGAGTCGAGCTTGATGTAGCCAGGTCTAAAAATCGACCGCAGAGAGTCGAGCCTGATGTAGTCATGTCCGAGAGTTGATCGTCGAGACGCTGTCCAAGGAACTGTAGCATGCCCAAAGCTCTGTCCGACCGACTATAGCATGCCCAATCAGTCAAAGCTCTATCCGAGTTACTGTAGCATGCCTAATCTATCAAAGCTCTATTTGAGCGACTGTAACATGCCCAATCTGTCAAAACTGTGTTTGAGTGACTGTAGCATGCCCAATCTATCAAGGCTCTGTCCGAGTGATTGTAGCATGCCCAAGTTATCAAGAGTTCTATTTGAGCGACCATTGAATGAGTGGACTCGATGCAAGGATGGACGTGCTTCAATGCAAGTAAAGCTTAGACTTCTTGAAGCAGCCAGGCCAGCTGAAGAAATGTCAACAGAAGTTCTTTTGTCACATGGCCGAGCAATAGAATCACCAAGCTAAAGCCTGACATCACCATGCTCAAGCTTTACCAAGCTCAAGCCTGATGTCTACAAGGTCAAGCCTGACGTCAAGCTCAGATATTCAAGCTTCGGAAGGTCGAGCTTGATGTATACAAGGTCGAGCCTGACGTCAAGCTCAGATATTCAAGCTTCAGAAGGTCGAGTGATGCGGGACGGACACGGGAGACGACTCTATATGATATGGACCTCGGACTCTACATGCAGACACGACCAGCAACACGTCGATATGGGGGCTTGGGGCCCGACACTAAAGAGATCCTAGGGCTATACGTAACTAACTGAAGGCAAGCTCACCCGTCGTCCCTTTAGCGAGGGAAACACAGATCATGCATGGTTAAGGAACCGGCCGAGTTCTTGGGTAGTCGACTCAACTTCCGTGCTCGGACCGAGTCACGGGACAGGTCACTCTCACACTCACAGCGGTGACATGCTCCTCGGATTGGTCCAATCGAGCCATAATGGCCATCATTGCCTCATGTAAGGAGTGGAAGTCTCCCGGGGCAGCATCCCGTGGGTTTGCCATAGATGTGGGGCGATGGCATTGGGTACCTCACCGAGTGGGCATGCAATGACACGGATTAGGAAACACCGACGAACGCAAACACACACTAATATGATGCACCTAGACCTAAACTCTAGACTCGACCACGGATGCTCTGATACCAAACTAATGCGGGACGGATGACCGACTCGGGCTAAGACGTACGACCGACTCGAAGTGCGACCAGCACTTACACACTAAGACAAGCCGGGTGACTGACCACCGTGGTATTCTCCGGGAGGTGACATCTCACAATAGCAACTCACTCTAGCCCGACGATCGTCCCTTGCGAGGGAAACGTGGGGATCGCGACGATTAAGAAACCACCATCGCCTAGGGTACCGATTCGAGCTCGGTGCTCGATTGGAGCTAACGGAATGGGCGCTCACAACTCACAATCACGGTGATTTGAAACTAGCTAACGGCCCTATTCTGACAAATGCAGCAATATAGAAAGCATACTAAACCAGCAAAGTGAGAGAGGAACAAAATGCGTACCTCCACGCCTAGGCGTGGGGAAGAATTCCCGGCCGATTTCTGAACAACCCCATTATACAAATGACTTAACTGTTACAATTTCAGAACTGAATGCCCACTCCACGCAGGGAGGTATAGGGCTACAATGGCTAATTTTGGGGTTGTTGGAACCCGGGTTGACGGGCAGCACTCTTCGGAGCCGATGGAGGCGAGTCAGAGCCGATCTGGCCGACGATCGGGTACCGGTCCGGTTCTACCCGCGCTGGTCACCCAGCGCAGCAATCTTGCGAAGGCCGGTACGCCAAGATCTGACGTCCGATCGCGGAGCCATTTATTGGAGAACGTTGGTGACTGGAGTAGTTTCTCTGCTCTGAAGGGCGCGATCAGATCCTTTCAGATCTGAGCGTAGCAGTGACTGTAGCAAGCCTCTAGTTCTGGTCACATAGAACTGCACATGAATAGAAAGAATTATGGGAAAAATAGTTACCGATGTTGGATCGAGAGGCCGTTTGTGGGAGACCATTGGCGACGTCGAGAGGAAGGTGTGATCTGAAGATCTTGCACACAGATCTTGACCGGATGAGGCGGGGCAGGCTCTGAAAGTTGACTCTGGATCTGAGCCAGATCTGCTCAGATCGGTTCGCGCCGTCCCACGACAATGGCCGCCACGATCAGCACCGACCTCCGATCGAGGCGATACAAGCGGCAACACAAAGAGGACTCGAAATCATTTGATCACTCTTCAGGGACCAACTTCAGACGGCATCAGAGGTGGGCTGGAGAAATTAACACACAGTCATCTCCAGATCTGGTGCAGCAGCTCAGACAGATATGCGCGCCTTCACAAAACGAATTGTTGCCGGCGACTCCGAACTTCGATCGATGTGAAACCAGCGCTAAAATCTTCCTAACTCGCAGAGGTATCATAGGAATTTTTTTTGGAAGAAGAAGATAAGAAGAGGAGGGGGATATGGGGTGAGTCACACACCCAAGGTTCTGTCCCGTCATAGGACCTGACCTAGAGCATCACACACAAGGGAGAAAGTAGGAATCACTCACTTCAACAGCGATTCTCGTGAGATCGCGCAAGAGATCTGAGTAGATCTGGCTCAGATCTAGAGTCAACATCCAGAGATTGTCCCACCTCATCCGGTCGAGATCTATGTGCAAGATCTTCAGATCACGTCTTCCTCTCGACATCACCAACGGTCTCCCACAAACGGCGCCTCGATCTAACATCGGCAACTATTTTTCCTATAATTCTTTCTGTTCATGTGTAGTTCTGTGCAAGCAAAACTAGAGGCTCGGTGCAGTCACTGCTACGTCCAGATCTGAAAGGATCTGATCACGCCCTTCAGAGCAAACAAACTACGTCCAGTCGCCGACGTTCTCAAACAAACGAAACCTCGATCGGACGTCGGATCTTGGCATATCGGCCTTTGCAAGATCGCTGCGCAGGGTGACCAGCGCGGACAGAACCGGGTCGGTTCACCCTCGGCGTACCTGATCGGCCCCAACGTGCCTCCCTCGGCGCCGTACGCGGAGCGCCAAGTGGACTACATTGGCTTCCCTTCAAATTGGGAACAATTTGGCTTCAATTTGGACTCTTTTTACATTAAAATTGGGGTTGAAGTCCATAAGAATAAGAAACCCCAGAAGGAGGATCGACAAGTAACTCGGGCCCAGGAAAAATGCACGTATTGCAAGAAGGGAAGGCACGATCCGGATAAATGTTGGTACGAGCTCGGAAGATGCATCCGTTGTGGGAGCAAGGATCATAAGATTGCCATTTGCCCACTGATAAATGAGGAAACACCACAGACGACGGAAGGTAACCTTATGGCCCCAAAATCTATCCATAAATATTTGGGTTGAGTATAGTGATCTTAGCCGGAATGCATGTTTGGATATAGTAAATATTACCACTCATTAATTGCTCTAAACATATGATAATGTGAATTTGGGGACCAAATTCTTTTAAGTGGGGGACGGTGTAGCAACCCTGAAATTTCAAATAGAATTTTTGGGTAAAAATATAAATAACGACTAAAATAAAGTCGCCATTTTAAGAAATGACGCCACTTTTAACAGGCATCCTTTAACTAAATAACGCCCCTTGGTAAGCCGCCAATATATAAAATAAAGACTGTCTAAAAGGTGCCAATTAAATAACTGATGCCATAAGACAAGACGCTAATTAAAAAGCGCCCCTTAACAAGGCGCCATTTATCTGAGAACTATAAAACGGAAGCAGATTGCCGTGTTCGGATCAAACAGGGAAGTTATGATCAGATACGGAGTTATCTGGGTAACGATTAGAATGGGAAAGGGATTATTACTGGCTATACTAATCCCAGACAGAATATGAATTAAATAGGACTCCTTAATCCTATAAATACCCCCTGTCATAACTCTTTAAACCCCTTGATCAGCTACTGCTACCCTGAGCTACGGTAAGCAAGTTGTGTTTCCTTTCTTTCCCTTAGTCCTTCATCTTACCTTCTCCAACGGCGTTCCCCAGGAACGATAGTAGAAGATAGGAGTTAGAGGCCTATTGATGTTCTCTTCCTCCTGCGGCTCTCTTCTTCCTGCTGTTCTACTGATGATGCTATTACTCTGTTCATAACAGAGTCTCGTTTCTCTTTGTTCCGATCACCCAAGCGTCACCAAGTTAACTTCATAAGAGGTAGGTCTTCTCAAGATTAAGCCAAACTCGTAGAATAAATATTACATGCATGCATATAAGTCTAGACATCATGTATTTATTCTGTTTCTGTTTCTCAGTAAAATAGCGACCTGTCCGCAGGCGCTATTTAGTCTTATAACACCTTCACTTCAAGCGTCATATCATATGACGACTCATCCCAAGTCGTCTTTCTGTTACGTATTAATAAATTCTTCTATAAATAGTGACCTAGTCTAAGGCGCTATTCCTTTATTAACGCCTCTTTTTCAGGCGTCATTTAATATAACGACTCACTCCAAGTCATTATTTACTAGAACATCTTATAAGCAACGCATGATCAAAACTTAATAACTTGTAACCTGTAAGTACTAATTCTGTATGATTACAGTCTCGAGTCCCTGCGATTTTACCATACCTGATCATGATCTTGTTCCCTGCAAAGTTCCTGATAGATCTCCAATACTGATTCCATGATCGTTTGTCTAATGATTGAACCCACGCCCTTATATATGGCGATAATTTGTTTTGACACCCTGTTAAACAGGCGTCATATCATGAAACCACGCCTTATGAAACAGCGTTATTTAAACGGTGACCTTTTATTTTTTGGAAATTATATTACCCTGTAAACCGTGTTAATAGCGACTGTGTGTACAGTCGTCAGATCTGTAAGTAGCGACCCCTTCCAGGGCGCTATTTATAAAATACTGAATTAATAATATTTGAAATCTGTTACAAATATTGAATTAACGACAGAGATACAGTCGTTATATACTTAAATAGTGACTTAGATAAAGGCGTTGTTTCTAAAAATGATTGAAAAATTATTTACTGTAATCTGTAAAATGCTGAAACGATGGCAGACGCCCAGGCGTCAAATACTGAATTAGTGACCTGAAACAAGGCGCTATTTAACTGTTTACTGTTTACTATTTCCCGAGAGTTTTACAGTAACCTACCGAAAGGGTTACACTGTTTTGGCACTATATTCCAGACCGTGAATATAGTCCCATGTTTCACGATATTTTATCGATTACACACTCAATTCTCCGTGACTTACAAGCTCTCCATTGGACATTCCATTCCTTTGGACTAGCGAGTTTGTCATAGAGACCTCCATTAGTCTCCGCTAGCCTTGGATTCCCTCAAGGCAGCCGAGGTTTAGAAAATATAAACGAACTTATAAATTCCCAATAAAATTTGTGGACAATGAATTAGGTGGACAGAACCCCCAGTAAAAGTTTCAGCTCATGTGGACATGGGGAAGGTGGGTTCATTGGCGGAATAGCAGGTTGCTATGACTAGTGACAGATTGCAGGCAGATCTGGAAGGGAAAAGAGCACGAAAATGGAAAAATGGACATTGAAGGATTTTGGAGATAATTTTTTTAAGTAGTATGGAGAATACGTGGGGAACCTACCATAAAAATTTTAGATCTATTGGAGCACGGGGTTGAGAGAGAAAATTCAGGAGATGACTTGCTGTCTCGCGATTGACAAAAACCGACGGAGGTGGTAGCGGTGCAACGGCGGCACGGTGGTGGCGACGGCGGCGACGACAATCTTCACACCTGATAGATGAGGCTTCCCACCTCAGAAATACAACCTTCTCAGCTGCAGAAGGGGAGAGAGGAGGGAGAGAGAGGGGCGCCCAAGCCTTGGAGCTCCAATAATTTTCACCAAAATATATGTATTAATTCCCACCAAAATGAAAATACAAGGGTCTTATAGGAGAATAAAAAAAGACTAATTCTACTTCTAGATCTAGATTCTTTTCCCCATGTGGTGGAGAGCCAAATAAAATAAAAGACAACTCCTAATAAAATACCATAAAGGGAGGGGCGCCCCCTTGACCATTGATTCCCCATTTTGAATTTTTTTACCCTTTGTCCCCCCCTTGGTCCAACTCTTCTAGAAGCCCACATGGAAGGTTTGACTGACCCCACATGGCTCTAGGGCTGAGGTGGATCAATGGAAGAAGGGTTGGGGGGCCCGCGGGACCCAGGTGGTCCCCTATTACAAATAAACCCCTATTACAATCCGAATTACATCCAAATAAAATTATATAAACACATATTACACACAAATAAAATCTCAATAAATACTATAAATACTAGGACTCAAGAGGGAGACTCCAGACTGTCTCTGAGCTAGATGGAGGCCGATGTAGCTCGAGTGGTGCTCCGCGTACGGTACCGACGACTCACCGGTTCGTCCTTCTCGCTCGCTCTAGTGTCCACACCAATTCTCCCCGGGTGGAAGAAACTCGACCCTATCGAGTAAGGGTCTGCATCGCTCTGGTAGCGCTCAAGTAGGTTCGGATCTATCCTTTGCGACTCTGCCCGGGTGATCCAAGTATCCTCAGTGGCGGGTCGCCCTCTCCATCGCCCTAGGTAGCGCGGGTAAGATCCACTCCTAGTAACAGTCACCTGCTCATCTAGTATATGATCTATAGGCTCTCGCTGTCGTGGAAATGAGGTTGGTGGCAAACACTCAAGTGTGGGATCACTCCCAAGGGGAGGAGATGGCTCAAATGGCTCACTAGGGATCACCGATAGGTCTCTATAAGCAACTAGATCTGACACATTGAAAGTAGAGCTTATACCATATTCCTCAGACAGGTCCACAACATACGTATTGGACCCAACGTGTCTCAACACTCTAAATGGACCGGCTCCGCAAGCTTGCAATTTCTTGACGGTTCCAGAGGGAGACCGTTCAGGCGTAACCCTGATCATGACATATTCAACCTCTTGGAACTCTCGGTGGTGTCAGCGGACATTAGCTAACTCTATATACCATGCATTGCTGGCCTCAATGTGACGACGGATATCGTCATGCAGACTCCTAACATGCCTAGCAACTCATCAAGACCAAATAAGAATAAGACAAAGGCACACACATGACTCTAAACAAACCGATGATTAGTTTGACCCATTCATATATAGTGGTGGGGCAGGACATCCGAACGTGTGCTATGCATACACAAGACTCAAACAAATATTGGTGGCATCATGGACTCCTAGACATCCAAGTGTGAGCTTGGGTGTGGGAGGGCTAGGAGGTTTGGGTGGTTTAGGTGGGCCAGGGGAGCCAAATTCGCCTTCTACAGTACCCCTATATGTGTGTGACCAATGCCAATGTCTTATCTTAGGGAGCACAGATTGGTAGGCCCGAGTGGGAGGGGTGTGATACGGGACTCTCCTGACAATGTGGACGGAGGGTCGTAGGTAAAGTGGCCCACCAAGGAAGGGATCGAAGGGATCAACGAATGTGGGACCCCTCGATATGGATTCCTGAATCTCATGAAAGGGATCGAAGGGATCAAAGAAGTGGTGACCCCTCGATATGGATTCCCTCATCTCATGGTCCCACAGATTTGGTGGTAGACTCATCCACGGGAAAAAGGACTAGAGGTCGTCATAGTTAAATTTGGGGGTAGACTCATCTACAGGGGAGAAGACGACCAAAGGACGACGTCATTAGATTTGGCAGTAAACTTTCCTGAAAAGAACGCACAATAAATCAGAGACATGGTCTGTTTTTCCAGGGTACGGTTGTACCAAACACGTCACATGGAAACAGCATGGAAGAGAGGAGGCATAGAAGAGAAGGAACATGAAAACAAGTCATTCCTTTCATGTGTCTATATAGCTGTCATGTACACCATAAGCAAAGGGGCGGGTGTACACACAACTCACCAAGTCTCACCACCGCCCTCCTGGTCGTCTCCCCTCCCTCCTAAGGCGGATGTCCCTAGGAAGCCTCATTGAGCTCTACGAGACAGTGATCGCCTCACCCCGCAGCGCTCGCTTAGCCTTGGCGGCATGACGCTCCTTTGTTGAGGAAAGGAAGAGGATACCAATAGAGAAGGAGACAGGCTGACGGAGGCGTGCCACGCTCTCTCGTCCCCTCTGGTAGCACTCCTCGCCATCCTCCAGCCTCTACTTCGCGACCCCAAGGATCAACCAGAGCTCCATCACCTGGGCCTCCAGTGCCCTTCTCTCGTCCCAACTTCGATGTCGCTCTACCTTCCTCTTCTCTCCCTCCTTCTCTCTTTCCGCCCTCTCGCACTCTATTTCACCTTGCTGTGTGGAGAGAAAAGTCTCAGTCCTAGCACGTCTCGGGACAACTCCTCGTGACATCGTTCCTCCTCCTCCAGCTCCGCCATTCGGGCATAGTGCTCTGTCACCTGAGCAACACGCTCCTCCTCGACCCGCACCATGTAAGTCAGGGCATTTCAGATCTCCACTGTCAGCTAGAGCCGACCATTTCATAGTGTCAAAAAAAAGGAAAAGTGTTGAAAAGAAAAGAGGCAAAGAAAAGAAACGGGGAGAAAGGGTGAAAATCCATCAAAAGTCCATGTTTATTTGAAACAAAAGAGACTACATCAATGGTTGGGTACTATGGGCCTTAATTTCCCTAACTCAGTTACATAAGCACTCCATGACTCTCGGTCTTCCTCTATATGCACCATCGCCTTTCGTGGAATGTTTACCTTCCACGATGCTCTGATCGCCTTCACGTCCCTTGCATCATCTTCTGTGGAAAGCTCCCTTTCCTTGATCAGAGGAAGGTCGGAGAGCATAGGAAAAGAGTGGCGAGGGAGGCCAATTTGAGGATAACACCGGTGCATATTATAAAGGACAAATTCAGTTGCACCAATGAGTTAGAGTTTCGCAGCAAGAGATGATCTTTCGAGAAGCTCGCGCGGCAGTAAGCATGTCGGCGTGTGAGTAGACATGTCTTGCACCATGGTATTGAAGTGAGTACGTCAGTCTCCGCGTGTCTTCAGCCGAGGAACACGATTCACCACACCCCCACCAAAGTCGAACACATCGGCCATGTAATAAAGAGGGCTTTGTTGGAAGATTCTGGAAGTAGTTCGCGTCTCCTCGCAACCGTCAAATTTGAAATGGAGATCAATCCAGCAACTGAGAAGAAGCATGCACCCACAAGGAGGCCGACCCATGCTGGAAGTCGTGAGACCGCTGTAAAGGTAGGCAAGAACGGCAGGCCCCACTCTTTTGCCCTCCCAAAGTCCACAAATCGCACCCAATTGATCTTCCTCTATGATGTTGTCAGTGTAAGGAAAAAGGAGAGCTCCGGCCAAAAAGATCGTGAATCCTTTCATAATTTCCTCCAAATGATCGTCACTTGTCATTTCTCCTAAGGATTTCATGACCCAGTCTGCGAGCTTTTGGGGATTGATTCCCTTTTGGGTATGGATATCCTTAATAGCTCCTGCAGGCATAAAGCTTCCAAGGACATCCTCGGAGGTTACCTTCTTTAGCATGGGCTGGATCTTTATCTTGCTGCCTTTCATGAACTTCTTCAAACCGAGTAGGAGTTCTGTCTCCTCGAGAAGAATAGTCACCTCAAAGGTTAGAAAGATGAAGGTGTGAGTTTGAGGGTGCCAAACTTCTACCAAGGCGCCCATAGCCACCCAATCTATGTGGACCTTATCGTAATGCTTGGCACGAATCACAAGCCCTTATAGGAGCCATTTCGAGATAATGGCCCTCATGTCGATGGTGATATTGGAGGTGAGTCTCAAAAACCATGGTAGTTTAGAGAATCTCCTCGGGCCGACTGCTTATGGTCGATGGGGAAAGACATCCTATACACGACTCCCCACAGTCGCCTGCGCACTCGCACCTATGGAACTGTTCTTCCCTCCACGTGTCGCTCATCCCCTGAGTCCACGTGCCGTGCCCAGGCAGCTAATCCCTAGTTAAACGCTCGGTTCCACGGGTGATTGTCGAGAAATTGACTAGCACGCCTGCATCCCAGCCACGTTTCCCGTGAACCTAAAAAACCTCCCATGTCACTCGGTCTCCCCTCGACTCTTCGTAAAAGGTGAGTGCACTGTGCCGCCTTGAGGCGGATACGGTCATGAGAGGGGGTGCCCGAGGCCTATAAACTTCCGGCATCTCTCCCGTGGCTGTATCCTACCCCTCACTCCAGTCACCGCCCACACCGCCCCGGTGGACCTCCCAGGGTGAAACAAAATGGATGGCACATCTGGTGGGACGTCTCCTGCCTTCCTTCTGTTTGTTGATGTGAAAGTCCATGCCAGCCCTGAAGTTTGGGTGTCCTTTTCCTATCCTTGCAGGAGGGGTAGCAGAAGAGCACCTGTTCGTACTTCTCAGTAGCTTCCAGTTCATCTCCCAGTTGCCAGATCGTGTTCGATGACCGCTCCCAGCTGTCGCCTCAGCTTGTCCAAGACTCCATCAACTATGGCGGCTGTCACCTATGGTCCCATCGCCGTCACCACCCATGCACGGGTGGGTTACTTGGCAGTGTCGTTCGCTTTCGGTAGCTTTCCTCATGTTGTCGGATCACCCTACTTCTTGGGTGTGGTCCCCGTGGCGGCTCCACTACCACCACTAGCTCCTATTTCCTCTGGTGCCACCAGGGCGCCTCGCCAGCTACCAGTCCCGACAGCCAGGCCGAGCGTCAGGCTCGGCTCTCCTGCCACCGGTGCCCATAGGGGTTCTGGACCAGTCCCAGCCCAGGCAAGCATTAGTCCCCGGGGCCAGTCTCGACCGGCTTCCGACGCAAGCCTTACGTCCCAGGTTCCGGTCCCCAGTCATACAATCCGCTCAGGCCTTTAGCCCCAAGCCCTAGCCAAGTCGACTTCCAGTGTGGGTCTCCACCCTACGGTGTTTGGCTCCTCAGCACTCTGCTAGGGCCGTCAACCCCGAGCTCCCACCAAGCCAGCTACCAACACGGGCCTCCTAGCCCAGGGGCAGGGCTCCCCAGCACCCCGTTCAGGCCTCCTGACCCAAACCGCAGAAGCACGACCGCCTCTCCTGGGTCCCCAACCCCTGGCACGAGGCGTCCTAGCATCCAGACCAGACATACAACTCTAGGGTTTCCCGCGGATGACGTCTGGTACGAGTGGTCCGCGTTAGGTCCCGGATCCCTCGACTCTACCTCGGGGGCATTCCTCCCGTAATCTGACAACGTCAATCCCCAGCACGGGTCTGCCATTGTGGGATGCGGTGACCTCGGTATGGATTGAGCACCCTCTATCGCGCCTTCTGGTCCTGCCAGCTCCCAGTTCAGGCTCAAGGCCTCGGGTCACCGACATCCCGGTACCCCCTGCAGTGACAACTTCGAGCGCGGGCATGTCGCGGCAAGCATCCGAAACACTACAGTCGGCTCAGGTGAAAGCCTACACTCGAGCCACCCAGCCGCCAGCCTTCACTACAGACTTCGCATCTTGGGGGCCTATCCCGATATTCCCAATGAATGGTCCTATGCCACCAGCACCCGTAGGCTAGGTTTTCTCGGCCTACCACCTTGGAGCGGAGTCATCTTCGGATCCCCAGAAGAAGGACTGTCGTAGCCGTAAAGGCAAGCGACCCGTTGCTACCACCAGCAACTCCGGTAAGACCATTCTTGTTGGAGACTTACGAATTCGCCTGGATGGGGGCAAACCCATTATTCCTTCAGAACAGATCGTCCCTATGGTCCCTACCACCAACCGCTTTAGCCTCCTGCGTCGAATGCTAGAAGACAAGGCGGAACTTAAGCGGGCAGATGCTTCGGCAACGGCCCAAAAGCACCAGCGTCGGTTTGGCACTCAAGCTCCCAAGTCCCGTCGGAGGAACAAGGACAAGGGAGACTAGCAGTCCAACTTGAGAAGGATCTGGGTCACCCCAGAGGAAGCTCAGGCTATCCGGAGAGCACGCCTCAGCAACCCCTTTCGGGCACTAAGGCATCGCGCCACGCAAGGTGCGACTGACCCCGCACTCGCGTCATCTGGCGGCGCCCAACCCTTCATCGCCTCTTGCATAGACCGCTGGGATGTCAGGATCCCAACCCCACCAGTTTCGTGTCGATTGGTCGTCATTTGGGGCCGGTAGGAGTCTGGGAACCCCGGTGACTTGATTAGGGTCGATTCATCAAAATCGCCCTGATCGCGCGATCTAATACATTTCGCCACGTGCATGTGGTATTTTTGGACTCCCAGAGTGATTTCCTGTCGATTGGGTGTATTTCCCGTGCGCTACGACGTGCATGGGGCGTGGAACAAGCCGATTCGGTCGTTTCACCATTTTGATCATCGGATGGCTTTAACGGTCCTACCAGAGGCCATTATGTAGATAACGGTCCGCTGATAGACCGTTATGCATCGTTCATCATTTTTTTACCTTCTGAGGTATTGGAGCATAACGGACCAAGACTGGTACGTTATGTGAGCATAACGCACCTGTCTAGGCCCGTTATGGTTGGGTTGTTTTCGCGGCCGACTATTGTTCTCAACCCTCGATGACCGTGTTCACCTCGAAGATCGTGTTAGTCGGTTAGCATAACGGACTCCTCCCCATCCGTTATGGTCAATACAATGCCCAGGTGTAGATCCATTATGGTCTGTTGACCGATGGTTGCTTGGGCATGGCTGTTGATATAACACGCCTCACCCTGTACGTTTTGTTGCTATGGCAGACTAGCCTTGGTCCATTATAGGATTTTTGTCCTCGTTGGCGTTTTGAAGTCTGTTGGGTATAACGCACCTACCCTTGTGCGTAATACTAGTATAACGTGCCTATTGTTGTCCGTTATACTTCGTTTTATTCGTGTTTTGGTCTATTGGACATAACACCCCTCTCTTGGTGCATTATGTTGATATAACGCCCCTATCTAGGTGCGTTATATCATTTGCATGTCGTTTCCGGTCTGGTTGGCATAACGCCCCTCCCTTGGTGCGTTATGTTGGTACAACGCCCCTATGCTGGTGCGTTATAGTCTTGTTTGCCGTGATGACTGTTGGCTAGTTCTGTGTTGTGTGTCCGTCTATCTTAGGTCCTTGTTCAGGGCGGTGTCTGTCTATCGGTGGTTGTCTGGATTGGTCGGGTTAGGTGACTGGCTGTGGTCTTTTCCTAGACTACGACAGTACCCTAACGACTCAATCTAGAAGCTGCCATTATCCTTGTCTATGGTCGCGTAGCGGCTATCTCTTGACTGCTGGGTTTCCCTTAGCAGTTGACCGACAGGTTGTTCTGCCCAGAGTGTTGTCGTCGTCCGCCGCTCTTGTTCCTATTGGTTCTGTTTGTTTGTGTTGCTGTGGCGGTGGATGTGTGTGCGTGTCTATGTGTGTCGGTGTCATGTCTGGTTTCGGTCAACTCGGGGTCACCCAGTAGTTGACAGGCGACCTTGTCTATGTCTCGACGGCTTTGTCCAATTTGAGACATTGGTTCTTGATGCCTCGAGGTACCGTTCTACCTCAATTTACATGTCTAGGTGTGTTGAGGGTTCTTGGTGTCCCCTCAAGTCTCCGTGTTTTGGTTCTCACGGAGCGTTATTTTCCTGGGCTTAGGATTAGACCGATTGGATACCTGTTCCGCTATGTACGACGATCCTGACACAGAGTCGTAGGACTCAGGGACTGTTGTAGTTGTAGGTCTACTGTGCCTTGCCCTGAGTGGTCGGCAGTTTCCTATACTACCATGGTGTGCATAGTATGGCCTGTCTGTACTCTAGCACTTATGTTTCAGAGTCTTTGGGGTTTGTGGCTCCTCTTTGGTTGGTGCCTTACAGCACGCTTTGGCATGATGGCTCTTGTAGCGGGGCACTCTTCCCGAGACACAATTTGTATGCTAGTTCCATGAACTCCCGAACTTATCGTAGCGTCCGCGGGGGAGAATACTAGATAGAGGCCTGGCTTAATGGTCTACAGCCAGTGTGTACACGCGGGGTCAAGGGCTTAGGACTCACATTGACGGGCATGACCCTGACTAGTCCTTGCCATGGTGGTTTCCACGTGGGCCTGCGACTCGGCCTTAGTTGTGGTAGACCATGTTCGGCTGGTAGTCGAGGCACTTGTGGAGCGAGTTATGGTGCAGTGTAACATGTCAGTGGACGCAACTGGCCTCTCCTCTTTCGAGTCACGTGTTGTGTGACTCTCGACATTTCTCGTGCGTCGTGACCTTCTAGGTTAGCCCTTTTGTGGCTGCACTCAAGGTCGGTGTCCTGTCGCATGTGTGACGTTCTTGTCATGCGTGTGGCAGTTTCGAGTCGTGGGAAGGTGCAGGAGGAGCCCATTCAGGTAAGGGCTTCTGGTGGTGGCTGTGAGTTGCAACTTCGCTTGTTTCTGGCCGCTGATGTGACCATCTGGCTTGTGCAGAGGAGGTAGAGACTTCGAGGGCTGAGGCACTGGGCGGAGAGCCTGGGCAAGCGGGAGAGCCAGCACCCACGGTGACTGACAGTTGTCCAGGTAAGTGTCTGATTACTTTGGAGGGAGTCTTCCTGTTACAATCGCATTTGTTGACTGGTCAGAGTTGTTGACTTGGTCTGAGTTACTTGTCTGGCAGGTGAGGATGCGGCGGCCACCCTGGAGATGATCCAAGAGCTGGTGGATGCCGGCCCGTCAGTGGTCCTGTCATCCTTTGGGGATGGGCCGGGATCGGAGACTTTCGTTCCCCCACCCACCGTCGGGGACACACTGGGTAGGCTATTGGGGCTATTAGAGAAGCTTCCTCTCCCACCTTTGCCGATTGTGGTGTCGGCTTGCACGGTGGGGCTGGTAGAGTTGTCCAGCATGAGACCCTCAAGTACGTAGCTGAGTACTTAGTTATTTCATGGTAGATTACTCTGCTTTACCCACTCATGCTAAGCTTTCATTGAGGGTTGGTCGTAGGGACCTCTTCTCCCCTGGAGGAGGGAGAGCTTCCCCGGGACACGGTCCGGGTAGCCGGGGACGAGCTTACTGTCACTACGTCTACTGGGTGCAACGAGGAGTTCGTCGATATTGAGGGGGTCTCCGAGGGGGACGCCCCAGCTGGTGAGCTTCCTCCCTAACACCTTTGGCTGGGGAGTTATCTTTGTGCAAGACTGGACTCCGTAGTAGCCTGAATCGGCTTACGGGTGTGTAGGTGCCTTTGATTTGCCCGTGATTGAGGGTTCACTGGGGGCTTCATCTGGTTCTTCGGGCAGTGACGGTACGGCCATGGAGGCCGACGAGAGCTCGAGCCCGAGCTCTTCCTCCTCCGAGGCTTCTTCCGCTGGAGATGCTGAGATGAAGGCAGCGTTGGAAGGTACACGTGGCTCCTTCACTCCCCTCTATTGGCTTTGACTCAGGGTTTATGGCAGGGCTGACATTTTGTGTTATGTCCAGGGCTGGAGTCTGAGGAGGAGTGCGTGCCGACTCCCATCGAGGTGGATCTAGGGGAGTCTCCCACTGCTCCGACGATTACTGGGGACACCCAGATGTTAGAGGAGCCTCTGCCCTCTCTGACTCCAGCAGGAGATGTTGCTGAGGTGGGGGATGGACTACCCTCACCGACCCCGAGCGGGGGTGTTACAGGCATGGCAGGGGCCATAGCAGGTGAGAGCCAAAACATTTCTCAAGTTTTTCACCTTGTCTCGTCACAGGGAAGCCCTGAATGTTGCTGACCCATTTTGTGTTTGGTGGGGCTGTACAGGTCCTTCTAGTGTGCTGGCTGAAGTAGGCCACTCATGCCTGGAGCTGGGGATCGAGTGGCATTCATCTGTCTTGCCACTGGAGCCGTTGCTGGATGCTAGCGTGGGCGCGACTTTGCTCCAGTGTGCTCGAGATTACATAGGAGGTGACCCCCTACCTTCTTCGGAGGAACTTCGACAGCGGTTGAGGGAGTGCACCCATGGCTATCACGGCCTTGGGTTCCCACATGAGCTTTGGATGTCTGACTTGGCCGGTATCTGGGTAGAGTACCTACGACTTCTGGAGGCGTAGGAGCAGAGGGCTCGGCGGCTAGCGGCCGTCCGAGAGCTGGAGGGACAGCGGGCTCGGCTTACACTGGCGGCCGTCGAGCAAGAGAGGTGCGCTGACGCGGTCGTGTCGCTTGCCCAGGATCGTGCTGCTCTGCTGAGAGACGCGGAGAGCAGAGCTGAGGCCTGGGAGAAGGCCTTGGAGGAGGAGCGACGAGACATGGAGCTCACTAGGGTCGAGTGGCAGACTGCCGAGACGGGTGTCGAGGCGAGCGTACAGCTTGCGTCAACCCTGAAGGCAGAGCTGGCTGCCACGGAGTCCCGCTTAGCAGAGCTGGAGGGGAGCGAGGCTGGGTTGTGATTGTATCACTTTCCCTCCCTTTTTTGTTATTCAGATTGTACATTTTTGTTACCCCAAGGGCATGTCTTGGGCTCCCCATTTATAGAGTAATGACAAATTTTAGATTTTGATATTATTACTTGCTGGGTTGTCCCACTTCTTGTCCCATGGAACAATGTTGAATGTAGGGAATGGCGAGCTCGCACACGTCTCCACGCTCCACGAACCGCAGGAAGAAGGGTATCCTCGCGATCTACGCGACGAGACCTTTCCGTTGGTACCTCCCACGCGTCGATTGGCGTCCGATAAGGCCACGAACCGACAAATGTGAGAGTGGAGGAGAGAGAGTGAGCCATCCCCTGCTAGCTCCGCCCCCTCCCTCTCCCAGCCACCCCACCAACCCCTAACACCCTCCATCATCCCCCACAGCCATTAGCCCCCCACCCCTTGCTATGTTGGCCCCCTTCCAGCTCCTTTTATCTTCGTCAAGTTGAAGACTTTGCAGCAGCTCGCAGGTAGTAGAGAATCTGTTGGTTGCAGAGCCTGCCACAGCTTCATCTCAGAGCCCCTGGATGCACAAGAGGTACCATCAGAAGCGTCTCCAAGCCCTCTGTGCAACGGTGGTGGTCTCGTCGTCATCTGAGCTCGTGGTTGCCCGGAGGAGCCATCGTCGCCGAACTGGGCCTCTTCTTCCTGACAGTCAACCAGAAGCAACTTGCAGAGGCTCCCACGATAGACCTCCTAAAGTTATGGATGCGAGGCTTGGCTGAGATCTTCTACGATGAGTCGCCATCTAGTACCCAGAAGTGGCACTCCGTTCGGCATCCAGAGCTGTGAGTTCCCATTTTTCTCCCCTGGGTGTGCAGGTCTATTCCCTCTGGAACTGACCTGACACCCGATTGCTGTTCGGGTCCTCGCCATCTACTCTGACCACCTCCGACATCCCCACGGGTCTCCGTTCGAAGAGGATTCATCCACGAATCCAACGACTCTAGCCACACCTGAATTAGAGCCTGGGAGTGTCCATGGTAGTCTCGCCTTCCTATTGCAGTGGTGCAGATGCTATCAGATCCAGAAGACAGTGACTCTATTCACGCCTCTACCCCGACCCTCGTCGTTGACCAAAAATTTCTCAAAAAATCGGACGTCCTCCTGGGCCAACCCAAGAGGTTTTGCCACTAGTTTCATCATGAATGGAGTTCGGGGGAGTCCGTAGCAGTGCCGATAGTGACAGTCTGTCCCCTGTTCCTGAGAGTGGCCAGATTCGGTGGACTTCTTGTGTTAATTCTCTAAGCTAGTATTTTCCCTCCCCGCCTGGTTGGCTTACTGCCCCTCCTTGTGGGAGGTAGTATTTGGATGTAAAATTGACTTCCCCTCCCCTTGTTCAACCTCCTTGCTCATATTTGGTGTAAATCCTTAAACAGGTCGAAGTTCACTGGCGCAGCGTGTGGGGAACCCACGCTTCCCCGCTCGCCCACTTCTCCGAATGGGACCGATTTCTTCAAACCGGTCGAGTAAGTGCTCTACCCCTTGCTCATATTTGGTGCCTTGTTCTTTCAATATTAGCTCATAGCTCCGCTGGCCTGAGAGAGTGAGTGCTCGTCCTGCAAGCTCCATTACTTCGAGTGACCACTATGGAGAGACAGAGAGTGGATCCCGTGCCCTCGGCACCTGGCCGGTCCTTGAGTTGGGCCTTCGTACCCCCTGGGAGATTAATCTCGATCTTGCTGGCCCTCCACCCGCAAGGGTCCACCCTATGACCTTAACTCGGCATCACCGAGTTACCCCCAGATTTGGGTGAGTGACGAGTGAGTAGCCGCCATTGTCGGTCTGTTTAACTTGTAAATTGTGCTTGCTTGCTAGGTCCAAGACTCATTGGTCTTGTGACTATCACCCCCACGGTGGTGTCACATCACTAGTGTCTCTCCTTCTTCTTTCCAACTTTTCATGGCGGAGCACAACGAAGAAACCGAAGTTTAGGAAATTGAACAAGGGGCAGGAAGTTCGGATCTGGCATCCAACCAACATGTTCGCAGTGAATCGTCCGAACCAGAGGTAAAGGAACTTGAGATTCGCTTCCAACTTCCATGGCGATATTTCTTTTCTCTAGCTAAACCCCTTGAGTTTAGCCTAGGTACCCGTTCGGGCCTTTTCTGTATTTATCTCCTAGCCTGGAAGTGTGGCTTCTGCCTTCCTCTCTACCCCTTCGTTGTCAAGCTGTTGGACTTTTATCAACTGGCTCATGTCTAACTAGTCTCCAACTCTTATACCTTCATATTTTCTTTCATCATCCTCTGTCGCTTATACGGTCTCGCCACATCCCTTGACCTCTCTCATGCTTTCTATGAGCTGAAGGAGCATACCCATGTCGGGAAGGGTTTCTTTTACCTTCAAGCCAGGAGAGGGATGAGCTTTTCATTTGTTACTGTAGAGGTTGGAAAATAGTTCTTATCTCACGTATTAACTTCTCTATTTATTTGATGGAAAAGTTGTCTCGTGTCCGTAGATATCTGCAAACACCAGGAAGCAGAGGCATCATAAGGAGTCTCGGGTGTTATCCCAAGGGACAACCCTTCGATGTTTAAGTCAGCAACGAAAAATTAGAGTATAGAGAAGAGCAAGAGAGAGAGAGATATATCGCTGTAGGAGACTGGGGAGCCGTGGAGATCTTCCAGATGAGTGCTCGCCGGTACCAATGCTCACTCGGTGAGTGCTCGCTGGGTGGTAAGGTCGTCGGAAGGAATCTTTCTTAGAGTGTGAGCAGTCGCTTCCTTCTTCTCTCTGTACATCAAGATTAGTAGCTCTATCCTCTTGAGTAGCGTTATAGTGGAACGAACCACCGTGTCTGTCTCCTCTATCGATCTCTCTTTTATAGGGGGCCGTCTTGGAGCAAGGAGCCTTATCCCTTGATAGGGAAGGGCGTCCGTAGTAGAGTAACGTTTCTCCGCTATCGTGGTGAAAATTTTCCGTTGGAGGGCGATTACCCCGGCGTCGACTGGTCTCAGGGCGAGTCTTACGGCGCTCATGGGGCGTGCTCGCTCGTTATGGGGTCAAGGCCGACGTCGTGGGGGCAACGGTCGGTCGTCGGAGAGTCCTTTGGCGATAACTGCGCTTGGGCCGTAGCCGTTTCGTTTTGTAGAATCCGATGCCCTCCTGGGCTGGGCCTCCTTCTATTGGGCCGAGCATGTGTGTCCGTCCCTTGGGAGGGCTCATTGCACTCAATCCTTAGTGGGCTTGCCGTTTATCGGGCCGTTTCTGGGCCAAATCGGATTTACCCTCCTCACTTCCCCCTACTCTCAGTCGTCGAGCACTCTACAAGGGGCAGAGAGTCGATTAAGAGAGGGTTTTCTTAAAGCGTGAGGCCCGAGGTTGGACTCCTCGTATCGTGGGTGTTAGAAGCTTCAGGATTGGCTTGGCGCACAAGGCGCTTCTGACGGAGGCAGTGACCATGCGGGTAATGATGACCCACGTCTTGTCTTGTTCTGGGAGTGCAGGCTCCGAAAAGTTGCCTGACATGGCGACAGGCGCCTTTTCACCTGCCTCGCGAAGGGTGGCTCTGGCCTATCATGGGTGGTTATAAGGGTGGCTGCGTGGTCTCCCCGTAGTCCCCATCTACGTGTCGCCGGTTGTAGTGCTCGTCGTAGGCGTCTTCCTCCCCTGGCTCGGTGAGGATTCTTCTTTTTTTTGCGTCCCTTGTTGCTTGTAGTTATGCCTCCACGTAGGGGAGTTCCTCGAGTCAGTTCTCCTTCTTTTGAAGAAGCGCCTCGTGGCCGAGGTGGCGCGCCGACCACTTCGGGTGCTAGCACTAGTCGGCCTAGTTCCCCGCCCATGGTGTCGTATATGGTGATCCATGGCCTGCTGGGAGCTTTTCAAATTCCCCCCGAGTACGACATCATATTCCCGTCTGTGGGAGATGAGATCATGAATTATCCTTCTGACGGGATCATGATCCCAGTAGCCTCCTTTCAGGCGGGCTTTCGTGTTTCGATCCATCCCTTCATCGCATCTTTCCTCCATTACTATGGACGGCATCCTGGGGAGATAACCCCCAATTCTTATAACATCTTTTGTGGGTTCGTCTATTCGTGCCGTAGAGCGTCGGTGGAACCAAGTGTCGATCTATTCCGGTACTTCTTCCTCCTTCAGAGTTGTCTGGCCGATAGCTATTTTGCCTATTTCAAGGCTCGTACCCACCAGCACTTCATCAAGACAGTATTCAATGGTGTTAGTCAACACATATCCACACCCATAAGAACAAGGCAATCGTAGGCGATAACATCGGGTCTGCTTCCATTGTCCACTAAAATACAGTGCACAGTACATTGGTTGATGGTGGCTGAGACCACCAAAGCATCAGAGTGGGGCATAGTTACACCGTCTAGGTCATCGTCAGAGAAGACAATAGGATCTCCTAAACGGCCTGGGGTGGGATTCCCCCGTGGAGTGTCCTCGCCCTGGTCCGTAGCGCGGACTGCCATCACGTACTGTCGCCTCCTGCTCGCGCTGTCCCCTTCTGCGGCCGGTCCCCCGGAGATCATCATGATCTCCTTCCCGTTGGACAGATTGTCGATCGACGGGGGTGTCTTTTGCCGCCTCTCCGCTGCCTTGGCGAGGAACATATCGAGGAGGGACGACGCTCATTGTTAAATGGGCGTTTGTCACCCACGACGTGAATTCTTTTGGTCATATTTTCTGTCGAATTCGGATTATTTTTGAATCTACGTCTGTTTTGGAGGTTTCCTATTCATTAATGAGCGTTCGGAGCCCTGGATGCCAATTCTTTTCCAATTTTGAAAGATTTTAAACTTTCCATATTTTTACGCCAATGAACGTCCAAGGTACTGGACGCCCATTTAATAGGCGACCACGAGGTCTAACGCCATTTTTCTGAGGTTTCCCAAACTCACCCGCTGCTCCTCCTTTCCTCGTTTTACGGATCGTTTCAACTGGAAAAGGGATCTTTGTGGCTTTCCAAGCTAGGTGGGACTCTTCCCAAGTTTATCTCCTTCCAAAAATGGTCATCCCAATTATTCTGGGAATTGCTTCTCCCTATATAAATGCAACCCTGCGGTTCTGACAAAAGGGAGCCAATTTTGATTTACAAGGGGAGGTGCTGCCGATTTCGTAGCTCAGGAGGAAGAACTCTGATGCGGAACGACTACGAGACTTGACGCGGACGGGTTGCCACCTTGGACTCTAAAGATTGACGCAGCTAAGGAGACGACGTGACCAGTAATGACACTACAACTTGGCACCACAAGAGCTCCAGAAGAGGCGATATGCCCCAAATAAGGAGCACGATCTCACGGTCGTCCCCATCGAGGGAAGCACGATGATCGGCACGGTTGAGTAATCAACTTTGAGTCTCGGGTGGTCGGCTCACTCTCGCGCTCGGAACGAGTCACGGGACGGGTCTTGCACTCACAACTCACATCGGTGATTAGTATATAACGAGCTAATATAATATCCTACTCACATGCAGCGGCATCTCGAATGCATACTAGCCAAGCAAATATAACAAAAAGGGGGGTGGCGAGTGTATCTCCATGCTTGGGGCGTGGGGAAGACTTCTCGGCTGAGATCTATCACTCCCGGTACAATAGTTGAATTAATTACAACATGTAAATTACGGCCCACTCCACGCAGGGAGGTAAAAGGCCACAATAGCGGTCTGGGAGTCCCGTTCTCAGGTTGACGGGCAGCAATTGGTGGCGCTCGGGCGGGCAAGATTGACCGGTTTAGCACTGTCCACTTGGGCCCGTAGGACAACACGTGGGACCCGCTGCCGGTACACAGATGTCCAGGGTGGCTCCTAGCTGCAGCAACTGGCAGAGGCGTTCCTGGAGTGTCCCGAGTCGATCCCCGGGAGCGGCGGTCACCGAAGTGGAGGCGGGCGATTTCTTGTGATTTATTTCCAAAGGCTATCCCGCAACTCAGTTTCTGGCCAGAACTGCATGCTCTGATGAGATCAGCTGCCACACCCATCCTCAATGTCGGATCGAGAAGTGATTAGCGCCATTGCGAAGAGCACTCGAAAAGCATCAACATATTGGAATTTCAGAACCGTCCAATGGTCTGAATAGAAATGTGAAACTCTGCAACACAGACGTTGATTCTGTCCCGAAACCCAGAACACACAGGGCAGAATAGAAGCTGCCTGTTTATGGGGCTTGAGCAAAACTCAAATGAGGGTCTTTGGACGTGGTGATTTTTGTGGAGGTATAGGGGAGAGATACGGTCACACACATAGCTTATTTGCATCAACCTGACATCGTTTGGGGGGTGAGAAAATTTGCTACCAAGATCTATCACACTCGTCTGCTCGTAGGCAGATTGTGGGGGTGAAGAACAATGGACCGGGAAGGGGCCTCAATGAGATCTGATCTAGGTGAAAATTGAACTAGGAATGGCCTATGATGGGGGGAACCTACCCTCAAAGTTTTGTGACGATCCAACGGTCGGATCTCCCGTACTATCCCGAACACCGAGCTGCTGTCCAGGAACTCCGAGTTTTGGGGCAGTAGGATGAAGACCGGCTTGTGGTGGCTCAACGGTGGCACGAACGGTGGTGGCGGTGACGGTGAACATTCACAATAGATAGAGGAAGAAGGAAAGAGGAAGATATTTGAGGGAGATAGAAGATTTAGGAGAAGATCTGGAGGAGATTGGGGGAAGAAGAAGAAAGAACTCCAAGTACAAGAGAGAGAGAGGGGAGGGCACACCAAGCTTCTTCCAATTTAATTCTTCATTAATTTTTCTCCAAATGCAACAAGAGACAATATATATTCAAACCCTAGACCTAGACCAATTACCACTAATACCCTTGGTCAAGGGGACATAAAGATGAATTATGAGTTCAAGGATGAATTAAGGATAAGGTCATGCTACGGGAGGAATCCGGTAGTATAACAACACATTAATTGATTTTCATAGTTCCTTAATGTCTTATTTAATAAGGTTTGGATTCCAAAAAATCCATAGACCATCTAGGAACTAAATATAATCAACCCTTGGGTCAAACCATGGGTTGAACATCATGCAGGTGGAATGTGGTCATGTTTGGACCATTTCTTAAAAGTAGCAGTTCGGTCGAGACCGCTATCAGGATGGATCGATGCATGAAGAAGAAGATGGGAATCGACATCAGACACTAACAATTTATTTTTGCATTTGTATGCGTTTGGTTTGCATTTACACCCTTGCGTAATTCGGTTTGCAATTGTAAGGTTTCATAAGCCAAATAGGTAGTCATTAGGATTTTATGAGTTTATGAGTAAAAGTCCAGTAGGTCCAGCAAGGGGTCCCCCACTCCTTCCCCATTGGTCCACCTAAGCCCTAGTGGTCCATTTGGGACTGGTCAAATGTCAAGGTGGCTTCTAGAAGGATCCTTTCCTTCAAGGACAAGGCAAGGGGACAAAGGAGATTAAAAGTCCAAGATGCTTCCCCCTTATAACATAGTTTATTCCATGTTGTATTTTTATTTAATTTGGTTATTTGACCACATGGGGGAACCCCTCCCCTCTCTCCCACCAAATTCTCAGCCCCTCCCCTTACCATTCTCTGTTTAAGGGTGTGTATAGTGTCATTTGTAGATTAATGATGAAATGATGAAGAAAATTTGGTGAATTGTGCAAGAAGCCCAAGGGGCACCCCTCTCTCCTCCCTCCCCTCCCCCTTGCAGGTGGATTCCTGCCATTCTTCTGAGGTGGATTCCTCCCTTCCAACCCCCCTTCCTGAGTGCGAAGCTCAGCGCCGCCGCTGCCACCACCATCGTGCCGCCATCGCCCCACCATCGCCGCTTCTTCAGAATTCGGTCCAACCCTAGACAGAACCATATTGTGTGAATTTTAGCTCTCAATCAGGAGCAAAGGTCACACCCAAATTTGGAGGGTGAGTCCCCCAAGTCCCCCTCATCCTCCATAAAAAAAAGTAGCCCAAAAATCTCACGTTTGCTATTTTTACTATTTTCATCTTTCCACCCCTAGCAATCTGCTTTCTGCGTAGATCTCAATTCCAGTAAGTCACCTCACGTCCCCTTATCCCCCCTTAACAATTTCAGACTGAGCTGAAATTTGGACTGGGTATTTTGCTCACCAAATACCATCTCTCAGAATTTTTCCATGATTTATGAAAGTCTTTTTCCCTCCATTAAAATTCTTGTGAACTCCCACTTTCTGTCTGTCCACTGCTTCCTAGATCCGACCCCCAGCCACCATAAAACCCACAAAAAATATCAAACATCCATCAGAAATTCCAAAAAAGTACCCACGTCTTCCTTACTTCCCCCTCTATCTCCCATTAAAATTTCACCACCCAGATCTATCATCTTTCCTTCGGTCAAACCACGTTCTCGGGAAACTCCATTTTCTACCCTGTCAACCCTGGATCTGTGAACCAGTGCCTTCTAAAATCGTCCACAGCCAGTAAAGATTGTCGTAAATTCCTGGCCCAGCCTATGGTCGTAACTCTCTGAAAGTGCTTTCCAACGGTACTAGCCTGGCGTCAATTTGACGTCGGGGTTGACCGCAGCGGCTGTTCTCGTTGAGTCACGCACTGTAAAAATAGAAAAGACAGTTCGTGGGTGGCAAGCACAACCATCCTCGGGCCGGTCGTCTCGCCTTCCACAAGGCGAACCAGCGAGTCGCCTTCCTAGGGAACGTCCCTCCATGAGCCACCGATACAACGGTACCCTTCCTGGCCCACTCGGCCCGCCAACTAGGACGTGGGCCCCACGGTTGCCGGCACTCCCCATCACCGGAGCGGCCCAAATTGCTGTCCGTCAACCCAAGAATGATCCTCTCAGGCCCACTTGTAGCCCTTTACCTCCCTGCATGGAGTGGGCAGTAAAAGTTCATTGCTGTAATTGTTGTGTAATTATCTTTTTACCGGTAGTTACCCTGATTGGCCGGAGTCGTCTTCCCCACGCCCGAAACGTGGAGGTAAATTTGCCACCCTCCACGTAGGCTTGCTTTACTCGTATATATTTTCATATGCTGCTGTTAGAGAGCATGTTAGAATAAATTAGCTCACTCCAAAGTTCAATCACCGCTGCGAGAGAGAGCGAGACCGTTCCGTGACTCGACCCGGGCACGAAAGTGAGTTGACCACCTTGGCTCTTGCCGGTCTCAACCGCGCACATCCAACGCTTCCCTTGCTTAGGGACGATCGCGAGCTCGTCTAAAGTCCGAGGTTGCATATAAACTTGGAGTCGAGTCCGCGAGTCCATCCCGCATCAGAAGGATAGATGGGTGGACGACAAAATAGAAGGAAGGACATATTGTGGATCCTTCCCCCCATATGTTATGCTGGCCCTCTAGGGAGAGGGAAGGGGACTCTGGAGATATGCCATCTATTGCATCTTCTGATGGGAGGACAAAACACCAACAAGTGGCCACTCTGGGTCATGCAGGAGACGCCTCCATCTCATGCATGAGAGGGCTCCATGTCGTCCACCTCCCTCCCACTTCCTTCCTCGGGTGGGGCTCACCCCACCTTTTCACCCCTTTTCCTCTTTTTCTTTTTCCCCTTTCTTCTTGTCGGCAGCATCTTTTTAGATGGTAAGCATGGACACAACAAGGTCTGTAGTCTCAATATTTGAGCCAGTTTCCACACTAATGGAGTCAGTCGCTCGGCGTGATATTGCTCACCCAACGCATGTCAAGCTATCTATTCTTCTTATTTGAGCCATTGTTGCCCCATTGTATGAATAAGCACAGAAATGCAATAAACTTGCTCATTTATTCATTTCTCATTGTGCGTTTGTTCTTATGCACGCATGGCATCGAAATTACAAGCAAAACTCAAGCTCAAAAAAAGAATTTTCATAGTGAAGTAGCATTCCACGTCCACGAGATTGGCTCACAATCCATCGTCGCTAGCTTGTATGCCCCTTTCCCGAGCGTCTCGACCACTTGATAGGGTCCTCCCAATCAGGGGCCAACTTCCCCACCACCTCTAGTGGTTGAGAGGCCTCGACTTTCCTCGAGGCTAAGTCTCCCGGGAGGAACTATTGATCCCGAACCTAAGCACTTTAGTAACAGGCCATGCGTTGTGGGTACTCCATCACGCGAATTCTTATGGTCTCACGTACCTCGTCTGCTAGATCAAGATTCTCCAGCATCTTTTTATCGTTAAGCTCAGGCTGAAAATGGACGGCTCGAAGAGATGGGCTGCCGATCTCCAGTGGAATGACGACATATATCCAGTATATTGGTTGGAATGGCGTTTCGCCAGTAGAGGCCCTTGGAGTAGTACGGTAAGACCATAACACGCTAGGCAATTCCTCCAGTCGATTTCCCTTGGCCTTATTCAGTCTAGTCTTCATTCCCTTGAGCAGGGTCTTATTAACATTTTCAACCAAACTATTAGCCTGCGGGTGGGCTACCGAGGTGAAGTGGTTGTAAATATGTAGGTCGACACACTTATTTTTAAAATAAGCGTAGTTGAACTATCAGCCATTATCACTCAATATCACTCGGGGGATGCCGAAGTGGCATATGATCAACTGCCGCATGAAACTCCATACCACACCTTCCATTATGTTCACAGAAGTTTCTACCTCAATCCACTTGGTGAAGTAATCGATGGCGACAATAATAAATTTCTTCTGCACCTGGGCCATAGGGAAAGGGCCCAGGATGTCAATTTCCCACCGAGCGAAGGGGTAAGGCTCGATGAGCGACACGAGTGTTGAAGCCGATTGGTGAATCAAGTGGTTGAACCTTTGGCAACGGTCACACATTTGGATGTAGTCCGAGCAATCCCGCTGCAAAGTGGGTCACCAGCACCCCTGCTATATCAAAATCCTCGCAACTGACTTCCCTCCTTGATGCGAGCCACAAATCCCCTCGTGAACCTCCACGATGGCTTGCTGAGCTTCATGAGGTTCAAGGCACTTGAGGAGGAGTCCTGCAAATGATCGTCAGTAGAGCGATCCATCGAGCAAGACGAAGCACCAAGCTTGGTATTTGAGATGCTTGGCTTCTCGAGGGTCAGGGGGCTCTTGACCATCTTTCAACTAGAGTATATAAGGCATCCTCTAGTCGTCGGGGAACATTTGAACGGTGCTCACTAGCTCGAGATCGACGATGGGGTGCTCCAGCTCTTCTTAGAGAACTGATCGGGTCCTAGATGGGCTGGTGGAGGAAGCAAGGTGGGAGAGTGCATCCGCTCGAGAGTTTTCCTCCTAAGCTATTCTGATTACTTGAAAGCTCTTAAGTTGTCGAGCTACCTCCTTCGCCAATTGAAGGTATCTGATCATTTGCTGTTCTCGAGCCTCATAGTCCCCATTGAACTGGCTGGCGACTAGTTGCGAATCAGTGTAGATTTTGACCCGTTTTCGCTCCCAAGCACTTAGCCATCTGAGCCCCTGAAATTAGAGCCTCATACTTGGAGACATTGTTAGATGCCACAAACTTGAATTTCAGTGCGTATTACAATTCCACCCCTTTTGGGGAGCTGAGGATGACTTCTGTTCCACTGTCGATGGAGCATGATGACCCGTCGACGAAAAGCTCCCAAGTTGCGTCAACCGTTGGTGGTGGGACTTTCTCAGGCTAAGCAATATTCTCTACCAAGAAGCCTGCGAGCGCTTGGCCTTTGATGGCGGTGCGAGGGCGGTATGAAATTTTGTAGTCTCTAAGCATAACCGCCCACTTAACGAGGCACCCCGAACCCTCGGGGTGAGTTAGAATCATCTTCATTGGCTCACCAATTAGTACCACGATACTGTGCCTCTGGAAATAAGGCTGAAGTCGCTAAATTCACAAAAATAGCTGAAATTTATGAAATAAAATCTAGATCCGAACCACTAAGGATCTGCTAAGACACGAGTCTTATAGTCCCTCCCTCCTAAGAGAAATTTCATCCCCAAAATTTAGATGAAAGGACAGAAGGAAACCGCAAGGAAAAGCTGACATGAACATAGCTCAGGGGAACACAGTTAGACCACAATCACAAGCACACGCTCTAGACTGAGCATGACACGAGTGAACACAAGTCTAACACCTCCGAAGCAGGGCAACATCACTTACGTCTCAGGATAGGAGACACGACTGCCACAACAACAGATATCGAGGAAACAAAACGATAACACGGTAGGCCATAGCTTACACAAGGAGACACAGTCCTCACAGCTGACAGCTCGACCACATCATCGGCTCCAGTGCCAGAGATAGTAGAGAACACCTGGCACATAGGACACCAATAACAACAACACCGCTGGACCCCACACAGAATCAAGTCAGTCTGTACTCAGATATTACATCTGATCGAGCCGCAAGCTATTCCACTAGAAAAGAAGAGTACGGCAAGCTACTGACAAGATGATGGTCTAAGACAGAGACACTAAATCATGTAAAAATAGCACTCAGAAAAATAACACAACAGCAACATTCGTAGGATTCTGACTCTGTGCAGGACACAGAGTCACGAACTACAACTGCAAGCGGGGTCACATCAAGACACAATAGCAATCAAACACACGACCATAGGGAACTGGTCATGCATCAGATAGCTCATCGAGAAAGACCAATGACGACAAGAATCGATAAGAAAAGTAATAATCTCGGGGAACGCATCTCAAGAACCATGAACACGTCTCAAGAGCACAACACCCACGAGAAGAAATGCAGAGTAGAGGGTATTCAATCTGCAGGAAAGCTGACAAATCCCCCCATACTCATAATGCCAATGCCAACACTGGAAAATTACTAGCAACAGTACGACAACAGACGAAATCAAGGTACAGGAAGCCAAGATAAAGTTACATCGAGAAAAGTAATTCTCTCGATCGACCAGAACCTTATGAAAAGATCCTCGACCAGTGGGTAATTAGCCCACACACTTCCACTGTGCACTTATGCAACGTACACAGGCAATACACTATGGATCTCACAAATAGCGGGAAAAGCCTCCTCAACACAACTGGACACGTAGACTGAGGTGAAATGATACCTCGAGGCATCCAGAACCAATGTCTCGAGCTAAGTAAAATCGTCGAGACACACAACAAGGTTGCCTGTCAACCCCTGATCTCACCAGGTTGACTGGAACCAGACACGACACACACAGACACACACACAAACATCAGAACATGCATCGGCATTCTTGGCCATCTCATCACGATCACAGCCCTCATAGGATATCAACAGATACCCACGAGTCACGGGCAAATCACGAGATCAAGCCAAAACAATAAAAACAGGAGCGGTGGATGAAGACAACCCTCTGGGCAAAGCGAACCATCGCTCAACCGCTAGGCGAACCCAGCAGTCAAGGAACAGCCGTTACACAACCAGAGACAAGGACACTGACAGTTCTAGATTGAGTTGTTAGGGTACCATCGCAGTCAGGGAAGAGACCACACCCAATCACCTAAACAGACTTATCCAGAAGACTACCGACAGATAGACACCGCCCTAGAACACAATCTATGACAAACCGACACAGAATAGAACAGACCAATGGCCATCACGACCAACAGGACTGTAATGGACCTCTAAAGGCACGTTACACCAGCCTGAAGCACTGAGGCTGGGGCGTCAAAGCCAACAGACCCAAAACTTCTAACACGGACAACAACATGTAACAGACCAGCCTGAGCCCATTACAGAAACCTAACGCATGGGGGTAGGTGCGTTACACCAATCGCCACAGCCAGTCAACCATTGGTCAAATGCAACATAACGGACTAGCATAGGCGTGTTAACTAACTATAACACACAGGGAGAAGCCCGTCAGAGCGAATCAACCAACACAGTCTTCCAAGAAGACACGACCTTCGAGAAGCTGACAGACACAGTCCTCGAAAAATGACCAGAGCGTAACGCTCCTGCACTGGCGCGTTATCGCTGTGTGACGGCCCTGTACTGGTCCGTCACACCGACCAAGCCTCCTACAGAGGTAACAGTATATCATGGGACCATTACAAAAGGTGACGGTCTCTGAGACGACCGTTATATCGACACAGCGAGAAAGCAGATTGACGATAATGAAGAAAACTTCAAAAGACTTCAGGAAGAAAACTGTCAAATATCTGAGAAGCTGGAAGCTCTTAAGACTATTAATTTTGAATTGCTAAAGAATCCGGAAGAGGCTAGAACTGATATAAAACAAGACGTCAATCCTAATGATCAGATATTGATATTACCGAGTTCATACAAAATGACAAACTCAAGAAGAAAATAGAAAAGTTAGAGCAACTAAATGTCACTCTGTCGGATAGATTGCGAGTGCTTGAAAAGGGAGAGGGCACATCTGTTGATGAGTCTGATAGAGTGAGAGCTTTCATGCTAGAGAATAGAGATTTGAAGGAACAAAATAAGAAGCTCGTGGTATTAAACACAGTTATGGGAGAGAAATGGATGATGATGGAGAAAGGAAAATATGTGCTGAAGGAGGAAGAAGTCAATAATGAACATGAGCTAAAATAGGAAATTTCTACCTTGAAAAGCTTAAACGATGCTTTACATCAGCAAGTTATTTCATGTGAAACTGAGATTACTAGTTATGAAGCTATTATTGCTAATTTAAAATGTGAGATTGAGGATGCAAAATCATCTTTTTTAAAATTTGTTAAAGGAAAGAGAAATCTGAATAAGCTTCTCGGAACAAGTGGAAAGGGGTCCCAGCTGAGGGTGCCTAAGACCTGGTGGGCTCGATTTTTGGCCGATTGTGACTTTCGGAGCCTGGGTTCACTGGGTCGGGAGCTCCCGCACAGGACCTTTGCCAACTCAGCGATCGACGACTGGCGGCAGCACATTGCTCACGTGATCGGGTCTGCCGGGCCCGTGGAGTTCTTGTCCCAAGTTGAGTGCGCCCGCACTCTGAGGGACATCCGGTAGGCCGTGGCAAACGCGGCCCAGGTGCTGGCATTGAAGCCGGAGCAGCTGGTACTGTTGCCACCGACCCCCTTCGGGGCTCCAGGTACGACCTGGTTTGGGATACTCCATCCCTTTTTCATTTGTTGCTTTCTGGTTATAACACTGGGACATTGTATAATGCCGTGTCTCTTGACAGGTTCGGTGACGGAGGGGGATAACCCCTCCACGGAGGCATCCTTAGGGAGCGGGGACGGAAGTTTACAGCCGAGGCAGAAATGCCCCCGAGTAGAGGCTACAGTAGCCGAGATTGGCAAGTCTTCTGGAGGACTCAGGGCTGATGGGGTAGCTGAGGCAGAGACAGCTCTGAGTAAGTGCCATTTGCCTTCTTTGCTCTTGGTCAATTTAGCCATGGTAGCAGGCTAATCTTGCTTTGCTGGGTTTGTGTCCTATAGCTCCCGCGGAGGCTCAGGTGGAGGCGACCTTGTCACCCCCTCGGGAGACGGACCCTCCCTGTGCAGAGGGAGCTGAGTGTGAGATTGACACGGAGAGTTTTCTCTGACTGATGGACAAGATGGCGCCCAATGTCAAGGCCTTCCCTGACTTCGAGTTGTGGGAAGGTGTAGGAGGAGCCCATTCAGGTAAGGGCTTCTGGTGGTGACTGTAAGTAGTGACTTCACCCATTTCTAGCCGTTGATGTGACCGTCTAGTTTGTGCAGAGGAGGCAGAGATGTCGGGGGCCAAGGCCCCGACTGAGGCACTGGACGGAGAGCCTGGACAGGCGGGGGAGCCAGCCCCTACGGCAACTGGTAGTTGTCTAGGTAAGTGTTTGATTACTTTGAAGGGTCTTCCTGTTGCAATTGCACTCTTGGCAAGCCAAAGTTGTTGACTTGGTCTGAGTCGCTTGTTTGGCAGGTGAGGATGTGACGGCCACCATGGAGATGATCCAGGAATTGGGGGATGCTGGTCCGTCAGTTGTCTTGCCATCGTTCGGGGAAGAGGCTGGGTAGGAGACCTCCCACTATCGGGGACACATTGGGTAGGCTACCGGGGCTATTGGAACGGCGGGGCTGGTGGAGTCGTCCAGTGTGGGACCCTCAGGTATGTAGCTGAGTACTTAGTTATTTCATGGTAGATTACTCTACTTTACTCACTCATGCTAAGTTTTCATTGGGGGTTGGTTGCAGGGACCTCTTCTCCCCTAGAGGAGGGAGAGCTTCCCTGGGACACGGCCCGGGTGGTCGGGGACGAGCTTGGTGTCGCTGCGTCTACTGGATGCGACGAGGAGTTCGTCGATATCGAGGGGGTCTCTGAGGGGGACGCCCCAACTGGTGAGCTTCTTCCCTAACACCTTTGGCTAGGGAGTTATATATATTATCACCGCTATGAGAGAGAGAGCGAGACCTGTCCCGTGACTCGATCCGAGCACGGAAGAGCCGACTACCCGACTCATTGTCGGTTTCTCAACCGCGCATGGTCCCACGCATTTCCCTTGCTTAGGGACGCCCACGAGCTAGAGTCCCAGATCGCGTGTCTGTCCCGCATCACCCTCTTCCTTTGCCAATGCCTTGCTTTGCTCGCTATCCCCTCCGGCTTGCCCTCTCTCAACTCACAACCCTACCTCTACCCCATCTGCTGAACCAGCCGCCTTCTTCTCCTTGGAGGAGATTCACCTTTCTTGCCAACCCTTGGAGCTTGCCATTGTTGCCAGGACCCCCCTCGGCTGGCCCTCGATCCCCCACATCCGCGATCTCCTTGTGGAGCGCTTCCACTTCAAGGAGGACTTTTTACTTTGCCCCATGGATGGCCGCCACCTTCTGCTACAGTTTCTGAACAGGGAGGACTTCATCCAAGTACTTCTCCAGCAGACCATGTCCTTCCAGGGGTGCCCTTTCTATTTTTTCAAGTGGGACCTGACCTTTTCCCCGACAACAGACTCTCCCTGTGCCCCCGTCTGGTTGGAGATGCCCGATCTTCCCCCTAACTTCTTCCTAGAGGCCATGGTCACCTCTCTCGTCGGCAGTGTTGGCCCGGTTCTGCAGGTTTCCCGGGAGACGCTTTGCCTCACCCGTGCTCACGCCGCCTGTGCTTGTGTCCTCCTGGACATCTCCAAGCCGCTTCCTCACTGTGTCTGTGTTGGAATAGGCTTCGGAGGGTTTTGGCAGCCTCTGCATTTTCCCAACCCCCCCTATTTTTGTTCCTGCTGTAAGCGTCTAAGGCACTTGGCCCCTATGTGCAAGAAGTCCACTGTTGCTGGTCACCATGGCGACGTTGTCGCCTCCATAGCTTTGCCTGCCTCCCAGGCCTCTTGTTGCTCTCTTCCGGTTGATGGCCGGCCTGGTGAATCCTCGGTGACGCCCACCGTGCCTGAGGTCCAGCCTGGTGCACCCTCGACGATGCCCACCGTGCCTGCTATCTCGACGTCACCTGTGGATGCCGTGCCCCTCTCGCCCTCAGGTTTGATCTCCCCTGTCCTGGGCATCATTCCCTCTACTGGCCCGCTGTAGGTGTAGGTGAGCCTCTGGGAGTCTCTGCTACCACTCCCATGGTCCTGCCCGTCGTGGTTCCCACTGAGGAGGATGTCCCCCCTCCCTTGCTACCGCCATGCCTCTTCCTCCTCTTGCTATTTCGTCTGTTGTTGCTAACCCTGGCTTGGTTGTCCTCCCGCTTCACTCCTTGAGCGCCTCTAGAAGCCATGATCCTGCCTCGGTCATGCCACCTCTACCGCCTCTGCGACCCCACGTGAAGCATGCGTTGTCTGCTGGAGGCCCTGGTGATTGTCAGAAGGCCTCCTGTCCACCCTGTGGCCTCTGCCCTCCAGACTCGGTGTCGTTCTCCGGTGTGCCTGGCGTTCACACCCTCCGACAGTCCCCCTTCGTCCCTCCTGCTGTGGCTAGACCCCCGCCGGACTGGGCGCTGCTTGCTGCTCCTGTCAAGCTCATTGTTGGGCTCTTAGCTCCACCCGGCCTTGCTGTTACGGCCAGCGTTGGCCGTCGGTTGGGCAATGGGAAGTTCGGCGTCCCTCCCTCTGCGGTACACCATTTTACCTCCGCTGCTCCTCCGGCTTACGGGGGCCATGAAGATGTTGTTCTCCCTGCCAGTTCCCCCTTGCCTGTGGGCACCGCCAGTGTCTCTAGCAACTCTGACCCTGCTCCTGTCCAGCCTCTGCCGCCCCTGCCACCTTAGCACGTCGTCCTGGCATTGTGAGCAGAGCCCCGTGAAGAGGCTTTGCCTTCGCCTATTGCTGCTGTCCCTACTTCGTTCCCTCCCGCTGGTGCCTCCTTCGAGCCTGGCCTCCATGGTCCGGTTGGCTTGGAGGACTCCGACCGGCTTGCTGATTCAGTTGCTTAGGCAGTTGTGGATCCCGGCCCTCCTTTTCAGCCAGTCTGTCGGCGCAATCGTAGGACTCGTCATGGGCAATAGCCCTGCCACGAGTTTGACGTCCCTCTCTGTTGCCAGTTCTTTTTTCTGTCGGCCTCCTGTGGCCCTTTTCATTTCATTGGGCCCTCGTCCAATGTCGTAGTTGGGCTCCTCCCTCCCTTAGTAGGATGCCCCCCCACCCTTGGACCTTTGTTGTCCCTTGTGTGAGCGAGTGCTTCTTGTTTCGGGGCATCTTTGTCCCTTCGGGAACCACGTTAGGTGATGACTTGGTCACGTAGTTGCTGGTCTCGTCGATCCACTAGTCGCATTGTCTAGTAGAAGTCCAAGGTACGCGTCCACACCCCGCATCTCATTGTCGTCCTGCTTCAACCGGGGGCCCACAAAAGTAGCTTAAGAATCGTATACCGGGAAAGTGCCCCGCTACAAGAGCCATCACCCCGAAGCGTGCCATAAGGCTACGACTAGTGGAGCCTCACAAGACATAGAGACTTAAAACACGAGTGTGGAAGTACAGACAGGCGAGAGAGCACTGTCGTGCGTACTTCGAAGCACCAATGGTAGCACAGCCACTGCCAACAACTCAGGACAAGGCAACTAGACCTACTCACGTAACAATCCTTGAGCCAAACGACTCGAAGGCAAGATCGTCACTAATAGCGGAACAAGCCACCGAAAACCTAAGCCAGAGGAAACAACGCTGTTGGAGGAGACGACACGAGAACACCTGAGGGGACACCGAGAACCCTCAGCACACCTGGATATGCAACCGAGGCAGGACAGTACCCCGAGGCATCTAGAACACAGTCTCGAATTGGACAAAGCTGTCGAGACATACACAAGGTCACATGTCAACCCCTGGTCTCACCGGGTTGACCGAAACTCGACGCGACGCATACACACAGACACACATAGACACACACAATGCATGCACAAACATTCTTGGCTGTCCCATCATGGTCACTACCCTCATAGGTTGTCAACAGACACCCACGGGTCACGGGGAAACCATGAGATCAAGCCAAGACAAGCAGAAATCAGAGCAGTGGACAACGACTACACTCTGGGCAGAGCGAACTGTCATTTAACCGCTAGGCAAACCCAGTAGTCAAGGAAAGCAGCTGCAAGACCAGAGATAAAGACACTGGCAGTTCTAGATGGAGTCATTAGGGAACTATCGCAGTCAAGGAAAAGACCACACCCAGTCACCTGAACCAACCGATCCAGAGACCACCGACATGCAGACACCACCCTAGAATACAAACCTAAGACAGACCAACAGACGAATAGACACAGAACCAAACAATGGCCATCACGGCCACAACAGGACCGTAACGCACCACCATCGGGGCGTTACCTGCTTTGACGCACCAGGGTAGGGGCGTCAGGGCAAACAGGCCTAAAACTAAAACTCGGACCTTGTAACGCACCAAGACAGGCACGCTACACCACCTAACGCACTAAGACAGGGGCGTCAGGGCCAACGAGCCTAAAAGCCTAACACGAACCATGTAACGCACCAGGCTAGGGGCGTTACACAATGTGACACACAAGGGGAGGTCCGTCAGGGTGAACCAACTGACCTGGTCTTTGAGGTAGACACGGTCATCGAGGGACTGACAGCCACAGTCCTTGGAAACATCAGCACGTAACGCACCACCATAGGGGCGTTACAGCCATGTGACGGTCCTATGCTGGTCCGTCACACCCAGAACGTAACGCACCACCATAGGGGCATTATAGCCATGTGACGGTCCTATGCTGGTCTATCACACCAACCCAGCCTCAAAAGACCCGAAACGGCCAATGACTGTGACAGTCTATCGAGGGGTCGTCACACAGGTGACGGTCTTTGGTACGACTGTTACGTCGAACCGGCGAGTAAGATAGGGGAATGACCGAATCGACCCATTCCACGCCCCATTCACGCCGAAGCGCATGGGAAACAAAGCGACACGACGATACAACACTCCTGGGGTCGAAAAACGACGCATGCACGTATTAAAACGCGAGATCGGGGCGATTCCGACAAATTGACCCTAAATGAGTCAATGGGGTTCCCAGACTCCTATCGGCCCCAAATGACAACCGATCGACACAAAATTTACGGGAATGGGATCCTAACATCCCAGCGGTCGTTTTGACATTAATTAGGCTAAGAATGGTTGCCGTTTTCCAGCGAACCCTACAAACCCCAAAAATTATAATTTTCACTAAATCGGCCCGATCTCCCCCGATAGAGCACCAAGTCATGCACAGGAGTAGGAAAAATGTACAGAACGAAGTAGCGATCCGTCTCCCTACCTCCACCGAAGAAATCAAGCACCGAGGTGACTAAACCACGCTGAAAATCACTACGCGAACCGAACCACCGGCTTTAAATCCACCGTTCGGGATCGCGCCAAAATCGCACCGATCCTCGTTATAGTCTGTTTTCACTCCGTGACATAACGCACCATGGTTGGTCCGTTATGTACATAACGCCCCTAGAGGTGTGCATTATATTCCCTTTTGTCGTGTCTTCTAACGCGCCAGTCTTGGTCCGTTAGAGGCTGTGACGCCCCAAGGTGGGTGCGCCATAGTCAGGGTTGCCCTTTTCGTCTAACGCTCCTGAGTTGGACCGTTAGGGGACTGTGGCGGCCTAGCTTTGGACCGTTACAGGCCGTGACGGCCCAAAGATAGACCGCCAGGCACCGTTTTGCACCAAAGTGGGTCTTCGTGCTTGTCGCGTTCATTTCGTGTTGTATGAATCCCTGGTTGACCCGGTCGTGACCCAGTGGTCGACTAGCGGTCTCGTGAATGCCCCAAACACCCCGAGAGTTTCGTGTCTATGTTTTGAGGGTGTCGGGAGGATCGTATTATCTCAGTTAGCGTGCTCGTGAGCCCTAGGGTCTGAGTGACCCCGTACGTGTTCCGAGTTCCGAGGGAGGGGGCGTGTGTATGGCCTCGGGCTGCAAGCCTAGTTGACCAGCCTGGGGCTGGGGATTTTTCACGTGTCACCGTGATTTTGGACCTAGGGATTAGGCCAGAATGACGGCTCAGTGCTGTCACGTGCAACGGTCTTGACCCTGAGTCTCGTGACTCAAGGATCGTTGAGTTTAGTAGGTCTAGTGGGCTGTCCAGAGTCAGGTGGCCTCGAATCACCTGTTACTTTATGTTAGTCGCGATGGGTGCGTGCATGATTTTTTGAGTCCACGTTTCGTGACCCATCCACTAGTCGTAGCTTCCATGACACGCGCGTGTCGACCTACCGGGAGCACTGGTGTGGTGTACCAGAGTTAGACAGTGAGTAGGCTGGTCACCGTAGGGCCCCCGCATACTGCTGAGTCTGGGCTGGTGGGGGAATTACCAACTAGAGGACAGACCTAGGACGTATGGTCTGAGTGTGCACACGAGACTGATGGTTCGGACCCACGCTGATGAGTGCGACCTCAGCTAGTCTTTGTCTTATTGTACTTCTAGTTACATGGTGTGTCTGAGTCTCGCGCCTGGGCCATCGTAGCTAGACACTTGTGGCGCAGTGTAAGACGTCAGGGGACGCATCTGTTCGTTCTTCTAGTGGGCGGTGCTCCCGTCACACGACGTGAGTTATCGTGTCCCGGGTTTCCATTTCTCATCTGCGAGACGGGGTTTCGTGTGTTGTTTCGGGAGTGTTCCCGTAGCTGAGGTCTGGGGTTTTCGGTGAGCGTCATCGAGAGCTTTCCTTAGACGGCGTAGAGTTCACAATAGCGAGGTCGTGACTATGTTTCCGGATAGTGTAGTTTCGGCTTAGGCCCTGTTGTGAGGGTAGGTTTCTGCGACCGAGGCGTCGTGCCGTTTCCTAGTAGTGTGACTAGGGTGGTTCGTGTCTGGTTGTCCCCCGACCGTGAGATCGGGATGTCGGGTGCATGACTTGGTTGTCCCCCGACAGGAGACCGAGTCGTGTTTTCTAGCACGGTAGGAGTAGCTATAGTGCCGAGTTTTGACCGGCCACCGATTTGCTATTCCTGTCGTTACTGTTGTTCCTTCTGTGGCTAGCGTAGCTTTCCTTTCCGCCTTTGTTTTCTCGATTGGGGTTCCGCGGGATCCCTACTGAGCCAGTGATAGGAGGCTCACCCCTGGTTTTCAGGTGTGATGATTCTTTCTCGAGGTTCGAGAGAGCGACGTGGAGGTTCCTAGTTGCCAGCCTACCAGGCTGAGTGTTCACTTGGCATGTGGTACGTTTTACTACTTTAGACTGTACTTTCTGTTGGACTGGACTTTGTTGTATTGGACTGGACTCTGCTTTACACATCAGTCCGGTATCTGGATGAGGGTCGATCACGGCTCGAGTTGAGCAGTTGACGTGGCCTCGTTACTGAGAGGGAGCGAGATGTCATGACGTGCGCATGGTCATGACAGACAGGCACGTGAGGGGCGACCTCGGCATGAGGGGGTGTCTACTCTTGTAGTGGCGTCTCACATGTGGCGGGCATGGACTTGTGCGTTGCGGCTAGTTAACACGTGAGGGAAGTGCAAGGGACATACCCTCGACGTGCTAATCTGCTTGACAAGTCACACACACAATTCTCCTCGACTCGTTGTGGAGAGCCCACTCGAAACTGGATGTCGGATGATCCGTGCGCTGAGTTAAGCCAGCGACGCTAGCCCTTGGATCGAAGCGCTTGATCCAAGTGGGTTATTGGGCTTGAAGCTAGTGGGCCCCAAGAGGGGCTGTCACTCTAAGGAACTGAGCCACTTTTGGTCTGGAGGGACCTCGTTCAGCCGTTCCTTTTCGGGCCGTAGAATTCCCCCTCCTACTCCCGAGCCAAGATCAGGCTCGGTTGAGTAGCGTTTGGGAAAGACGTTGGTGGTTCGAGTCGGATGGGGACTTTCTTTGACAGGGGCCACTTATTGCGACTGTCCTGGGGATACGTCCGTCATGATGATAATTCTGGCGAATTGATGTGTGGAGCCCCCTTTTTGAAGACTGGAACGTCGCGCCGCTTCCCGCAAGGGGTTTATAAGCATAGCGCATGCTGTCACTCCTAACTCAGAAGAGATAAGAGTTACGGCGGCCTTCGCAGAGCTTGCAGAGGTTACGGTGGTGGCGATCCACCAACTTCCGCTTCCCCCTGACTCATCCGGCTCAGTGTCCTCTTCTTCCTCCTCTAGCTCTCCTGGTCGCTCCATGGCAGACCAACATCCCGAGGTTGGGGGGCAAGAGGTTGAGTGGGCCCCTAGGGCTTTTACAGTGCCGTCGGAGCCTCTATGCAGTGAGTTATCTGAGGGCGAGGTGAAGCGGCTAGAGGGGCGGTATGGATTGTCGTGGAAGCACCATTTCTCTTTGGCTGAGGCTCATGAGTCCAGTCTGGACACTCGCTCTGGTTCCTTCTGTTCTTTCCTCTTGGCTTAGAAGTGCAGGTTCCGCCTGCCTCTCCATTCCTTTGTTGTCGAATTACTTCGGTTCTACCAACTGGCTCCAGTCCAGTTGGTCTTCAATTCCTATACCTTCATCATCTCCTTCATCTTTCTCTATTGCTCGTGCGGGGTTAACACTTTGCTGGACCTCTTCCATGCCTTCTTCGAGCTGAAGGAGCACGCCCACGTGGGCAAAGGCTTCTTATACCTTCAAGCAAAGAGGGGGAGGAGTTGCGTGACCCTCTCTGCTAGGAACTCTTCCCACAAGGGCTGGAAGACCCAGTACTTCTGGGTAAGCCCGTCCATGGTCGGTGAGTCCTGGGCCTTCCGAACTATGACCAACTTCCATCCGAACATTCCTCCGAGGCAAGCGGTGGCTTCCCCTGAGGTGGAGAAGAAGGCTGCCCTTCTTCAGAAGAATCGTTAGTCAACTACTGATTTGATGACCGAGGCGAACATTAAGGAGTATCCCTCTCGGATGGTGGCGCCTCCAGGTAAGGGCTTCAGGCCCTTGTATAGATATTGGGTCGAATTGGTAAGCTTCTCTGATGGTCTACTTTTCTTTGCTAAGATTCGAGGCGAGTGGCTGATGAGGGGGCATCACCAGTCGAGGTGGAGATTATTGACGTGGAGGAGACGCCTGCTCCTGGTGGACCTCAAACGTCCGGGAGTTCCTACCGTGCTGGAGACAAGGGCAAGCACATTACTCGGGATGGAGCTTTTGAGCGCCGCGGGGTCAAGCGTAAGGATCCCGTGGAAAAGCTACTACGGTCCTCGATGAAGGCCGTGACTACTGAGCGGAAGCGGGCAAAAAGGGCGGAGGCCGCTTGCTCAGTCAAGGGGGGCGTGCAGTTGGCTCTCCCGGCTGTCGAATCAGAGGGGGTTGTTGCCGCCGGAGGAGTCGCGACCAAGGCGAATGCGTCCCAGGCAGAGGCGACTGATGCTGGGGTGCTATAGAGGCTGAGGGGGCACAAGATGGTGGAACCTAATCCAAGCCGATCGAGGTCGAGGAGTCGTAAGGTGATGTGACCCAATCCCAGCTGACCGAAGCTACGGAGGCACGAGGTGAGGCGGTCCGATCTGAGCCAACTGGTGGGACCCCCAAAGTAGGAGTACTAGGGGGGATGCCCCATTCCTGGCTATCCCAGAGAGAACCTTCCCTCCTGCGATGGGTGCCTTTACTGTCCGAGCCTCCTTGTACCACAGGTGCCGCTCTGCGACATCAGAGGCAGTTTGAGGAGGCCTTTGGTGCAGCCCCCCTTCCATGCTTCTCGAGTGAGTCATGGAAGGTGGCTTGATTCTAGCCCAGCTGGGGGCTGAGATGACCGATTTGTTCGCTCAGATGGACTCAGAGAGGGAGTCTCTGTCCTAGGCCTGCAGCGTGTCTGATCGAAAGATCGCACGCTTGACTTTCGACCTTGAGGACCTTCAGCGGGAGGTTGCCTCACTCAGGGCGCAGGAAGAGTCAAGCCACTTCTCCTCCTGTAAGTAGAGGGACGGGGGTTCGAATGGTTCACACCGGTCGAACTTCCCTCCCTCTCTCTTTCCTCTCTTCGTCGACCAAGCGGAGGCATCCCCTCTTCTTCTCTCCTTCTTCCTCTCCGTCGCCGGGCGCGGGCGCCGTTGCCGTTGCCACCGTCTTCGCCACTTGCTGGTGAGGGCACCGCCGGGGAACCGTCCCCCACCTCCTCTTCCCTCTTCTCTCCTTCCCCCTTCCTCTCTCGTTCTCTCTTCTCCTCGTTCCCCTCTTTCTCTTCATCCTTGCTCGAGGGACGACGGAGCCCTAGAGCCCCCTCCCTCTCTCTCATTTTCTCTCCCCTCCCCTCTTCTTTTCTTTCTCTCCCCCTCTTCTTCTTCTTCCTCTTCTTCGGCGTCGGGGATGGCCGTCGGGAGGAGTGTGCTGTGGACGGGGGCGCCGGGCATACCGGCGAGGGTTTTAGCGTGTGCGTCGGCGAAGGCCGCGAAGGGGTAGTGTGCCGGTGAAGCGGAGGCACGGGTGTGCCAGCGAGCGCGTAGCACGAGTGTGCTGGCGAGCGCGTAGCATGAGTGTATCGGTGAGGGCTCCAATGGGCGTACCGGGGAGGACACGGGTGAGTGTGCCGGGGAAGCCTCGTTGGGGCGTGCTGGGGAAGACACATGGAGTGTGCCGGTGAAGAGGAGGATAAGGATCTATTGTTGAAGACTTATGGATTGCCATGCAGGGCCCACCTCCACTTTGTTGGGGCCGTCACTCCTTGTGGACGTGCACTCGTGTTTCCCCTTACGCCTCTGGCCTAGGGGAAACTTTACCAAAATTTCGTCAGAAATTGACGGAGACTTGGTCATCTTCAAGAGTGGCCCCCTCATAGATTCCACACTTCATCATCTCGTGCACCACCTCCCTTTCACCTTTCATTCATTTGGCTCTTGGGTCTATGGCACTTAGTGGACCTCTACCAACGCTACGCCATTAGGGGTCTCGAAGGCGTGCCGGGGAAGGATGCCATAGGGTGTGCCAGCGAAGGCCTTTAACGAGTGTGCCGGGGAATGACTCTGAAGAGCGTGCCGACGAAGGCCCTTGATGGGTGTGCCGGCGAAGGACCATCGAAGGCGTGCCGACGAAGGGCAGATGGGGCTGTACCGGCGGAGGTGTCTTAGGATGTGCCGACGAAGGGCCGTTGGGGGCGTGCCGGCGAAAGCCGCTGGGGGCGTGCCGGCGAAAGGCCCTTTCAGGGCCTGATCTACTTCTCCTCTCTTTTTCTTTCTTTTTTTTCTTTTCTTCCCCTTTCTTTCTTTCCTACCTTTTGCTTATAATGGGGTGTTCCTCTTCCTTTGTAGCTTGCTGTTTCGTCGGCCGCAGTTTGTACTGATCTTTGTTTGTTACATCTTTGCAGACAAATGGCTGCTCCAAGTGGTTCTACTACTCCCGCTGCCGGTGCTTGACGTGCTCCCCTGCCTCCAGTGCCAGCTGTTACCTGGTTCAATGTGGAGGATCTGGACCGGGACCACGCAGAGATAGCAGCGCTGGCTGACTCCTCGGGCTTGGACACTGAGAGCCTGGACATCCGGAGACTCACCAAGGCAGAGAAGGGATTCAACTTTGATCGTGCCATGGGGGACTATCCGGTAGATTTTTCGAAGGATAGGCACCTCATTTGCCATCTCAAGCACCTTTGGACTCACGACCGGCGGGAATTGTGGACCGTGAAGGAAGTGGAATGTGTGATCTTACAAGCCCGAGATAGCCTGTCGCATGTCGTCCCCAGGAGTGTCCCGATGTATCTGGTGGGCGAGACCCGTGAATGGAAGCCTATGCTAGGGCTGGAGATGGTGCTGCCGTCAGAAGACAAGCTTGTAAGGACCCCGGGTTTCACTCCCGCCAAGTGGGACACGGCTGCGGGGCGCGTTCAGGGCGAGCAGCACCGCTACGGTCTGTTTCTGGCCCCATTGAAGTGGGGCTACAGAGATGAGCCTTTTATCCTTGATTACCTGGCGATCAGGTTCAAACACGAACTGTCGCTGGGCTGGTTTGGAGAATTGAAGCTACAAGATGCGCAGAGCTTCAGGGAGGGGGCAGTAGAATTCACAGACTATGTGTTGGTCAACTACGCTCCCATATTGGTCTGGGCCGGCATCTATCATAGCGTATACGCCTCCCGGTACGGGTATCCGATCTCCAAGGGCCTCTGTTGCGGGATGATCGAGGTCGAGTCCCCTCCGACCACCCTCACTAATCTGTCCACCACGAGCAACCCCGGCCACCTTCGACAACGCCGTCTGCTCTGAAGGAAATAAGACTGAACCACGAAGACTCCAGCTCTGGTCTCGCCTCATTCTGACTCCGGGAGCGATCGGGGTACCATTTTCTTCCTGAAGTAAAATCCTGGGAGCTGCTAGAGCCAGAATGGTGCTGCCTGTTCCAGGCCCGGTCCCGACCTGAGGCGATGTCATCTGGATCTACGAAAATTCCAGAAACTTCCCCCGTCAAGTAGGAGACGTCCAGCACTGGTTTCAGCTCAATCGGACATCCTGGGTGGTCACAACAATTCTGGCATCGACCGCCTATCTGCTGTCCCAGATTGAAGGCAGATTCGACCCCGACGATCATGACGATCTGGTCTACTCTTCTTCCCCTCCCCGCTTGGTCGGCTTAAGGCCCCTCCCTATGCGGAGGTAGTTTTGGCTGTAATACCTTAACCCCCACCCCAAGAACTCCCTCCTGTGTGAGGAGTAGTGTTGTACCCATTTTGTTTTCAGGTCAAGCTTCATCGATGTAGCGTGCCGGCGTGTGCCTACGCTTCCCGGCTCACCCACGTCTCCGATCAGGATCGGTGTCTTCACACCGATCAGGTGAGCGTCCGGTTCCCCTCCTTACTGGTTTTTTCTTTGCTGGTTTAGTATCGCCTTAGTGCCATCGGTCGGTGAGGCGAGCACCCGAACTCATACTCGATCAAATTGAGTGTCTATCACAGAGCGAGTTGTGAGAGGTATTCTATAACCCACGCCCTTGGCGTGTTGGCTGCCCACGGAGTTGGGAATCCCAGCCCCTAAGGGGTTCAACCCGAGCTAAGTGATCCCCCGGAATGGCGAGGTCCAACCTTGGACCCTCTCCACCATCATCGATTGGCCTACGGGTGATTGAGTGCACCGCGCGAGTGAGCACGCTCGAGTGAGTCCACCGTTCGGACCAGTTGCTTGCAAAAATTCAGGTCCAAGGGATTATTGTGTCACATCAAAATCAGACGACTGCTGTGCCTCACCTGAAAGATAAAGGGTCAGTCTCATTTCATTGACTCAGTAGGGGTCCAGTAGATCCTTACCTCGTAGCTAAAAAGAGTAAAAAAAAGTAGGTAGTATGCAACCATAAACATCTACGAAAGCTGTACAGTCTAGGAATTAGAAGATAGTTAAGAAACAAAAAGCATGCATTCACCATTAGAGTTAACTTTCCACAAACTAAGTGACAAGAGAAAGAACAATCACCAGAAGAAAGACCAGACACATCCACTGATGACCTACACTGCACCTCAGGTGTCTCCCACTCTCCTCGAACACGATAACTGAGACACCATAATAGTAACCAAAGAAAAGGACTAGTCAGGGTCACGCTCGTCAGCGCTAGTCCACGCCCCTGACCACGTGTGCACACAGAAGCTCAGTGCCTTGAGCCAGACCTCTAGCTAGTTCCCCCCCCCTCAGTTGGACACTATTACAAAGCAAGGGGGCCCATGAAAAGTATCCTAAAAATCATTCACCGGGACTGCCCCGCCACCTCTCCTTGGTGGGCCAACTCTAAGGGTCGTCGGGCTACGACTTGTGGTGTAGTCACAAAGAAAGAGGAAAACTCCTCAAAATAGGGAAATGAGCATGTTATAAAGTAGTAAACAATGCAAAACCTTTAATAGTTAAACCCTAGATGCATGATCAATCAATACAAAAGACATAATAGGGTCTGCTGAGAACGCGCAGGATAGTTTGAGCGCATTCTTCATGAATGCAGTGGTCATCTAAAAAGCGTTCAGCATTGACACAGTGGTATTCATGACCGCGTTATCTATCGCCTCTAAAAGGTCATGAAAGCACGGATTGCAGTGCTATGATACGTCGCGATGCCATAGTCGCGGTGCCCTCCTACGGCGTGTTCTATTGAGAATGTGGTGCTCCCTTAGACCACGTTCTGCCCAGAGTTTCGGGCTTAACCTAACTAGTTTTAAACCCCTCCCAATCGATTCAAATCGATGGGAATACAAGAAGAACACTTGTTTTACCCTGTCCTATCACATTTTCACACATTAAATACCTTAAAAACATAAGAACAATGGCCATGATGAATTATATCATAAAAGTTTAAAAGGCAAAACAACTTCCATGCATTCAAATAGCCATGCTAACATGCAGTTCATCATGCTACTGCGTGGAAAAAAGGAAGAAGTAATAGCCAGAGAAAACATCCTCTGTCAACTCTTTGGAAGGACCCTCTATGGGATACGATAAAAAAGAGGATGGTAAAAGGCATCCCGTAAAGAGTGAAAGAAAGTGGAAAAGAGGTTGGTTGAAGAACAAAAAAAGAAAAGAAAAGAAGGAAACTGGAAGAGCTTCCCATCTAGGGGATGAGATCGAAGGTAGAAAGAAAGAAGGTAGGGGAGGGAAGGAGGCGAGGCGAGAATAGGACAAGGGTGCAGTGCCTGATACCCCTATCCGTCCGCTTCTACCTCCCTCCTAAGATAGTCTCAGCGGTCCAGAAGTAGGGTGAAGACATGCCACGGCATGTTGAGCCCTCTCCCAGATCGCCTGCCGACTGTTGAGCACTCTTCCAAATCGGAGTAGCAGGAATCTCCGCCCCACTACTGTCTGCATCGTCGTCCTCCGAAGTGCCTTCCATGTTTCCCCAAGACCGATAGCTCAACCCTTCGCGAAAAGGGAGAACTGCAAGGGATGGCCTCAAGCGATGAAGAGAGGATGAGACGCCCTTCGCGACCTTTCATAGGCCGAAGGGGAGCTGTTGCCTTAAATGACTTTCCCTCGAAGAAATGCGAAAGGTAGAAACCCTTCCCTTAAGGTGGTTACCTCGTTTCCCCCAACACCCCCTCAATGGGAACACGCAAAGTGACAAGTCATTCAAACCATGGAAAGACAGACATGCGCTAGTGCCATGCCAGTTGCCTGACCAATTGGCACGCGAGATATCCGCAAAGAAAGTCACCACCTTCCCAAACAACTACAGATACTGTGGTCAAATTGTGCCAAAGGCAGTAAGAAGCAATCAATTTAGCATTTAATATTACCGCCATCAAATATACAAGGAAAATTTTACACAGCCACATTAAAAGAAAAAGAAGAAAAGCTAATACATCAGGCCTCTGGACCATTGCGAAGCTCGGCAGACGAAGGATCCTCGGCACCAGGCAACCTACCCCTGTCACCCTCGGTGACGGCCGATCCAGGCACTGACCCCACTTGCGTGGGAACTGTCTCGATCGCGTGCCCTCCCGAGGCTGTCGGAGTTGGCGATCGCTCGGATGAGACGGAGCCATCCTGACTTCCCCCTTTGCTAGACGTCGGGAAAGAAGAATCGGTAGTATCTAAGTCCAAGTCATAACGCTACCCGGAAGGGAACACGAGCTCCTCGAGCACCTGGCCTTGAGCCTCCGCGACAGCCCAATGGAAGCCTTGAGAGAACCCCTTCCGCAGACCCCGATGGTAGCCCGGCTCATAGTAAGAGAAGACGGCCCTCTAGAGAGCTGCTTGGTAACCGTCCGAGCATTTGTATTGCTCACACGCCTCTACCCCGGATAGCTCCACCTTTCTCTCAAGTTCAGCTGCCCTCTGCTCTGCCTCGGATAGTCTCTTCTTGGCTTCGACCCGAACGCCCTTGGCTTCCACCCGCTGTCGCTCGACCTCTCAGACTCAGCCCTCGAGCCCCTCACGCTCAGCCTTCCACTGCTCATCGCGCTCTACCGCTTCCAGGCCAGGCGAAAAGAGTAGAAAGAACTAGAGCGAATGTCCTCACCATCGCTCAATTCACTGCACAAAGGCTCCGACGGCACCACGAAAGCACTTGGGGCCCATTCAATCTCCTACCCCTCAGTCTCGGGATGTTTATCCACCATGGAATAACTAGAAGAACTAGAGGAAGAGGAGGAAAGCACTGAGCCAGATGATTCAGGAGGAAGCAAAAGTTGACGGATCACCGACGTCATAATCTCTGTGAGCTCCGTGAAGGCCGCTATAACTCTTCGCTCCTCCGGACTGCCCTCACGGTGCATGAGCCCCTCACAAATGCAAGAGTGATGGAGAGAAAGACCCCTAGCAATGGAAGTTTAGAATGCAAACACATGCTACGCTTATAACCCCCAGTGGGAAGCGGCACGACGTTCCAGTCTCCAAAAAAGGGCCTTCACACATCAATTCGTAAGAATTATCATCATTACGGGCATATCCCTAGGATAGGCGCATTAAGTGGCCCCGGCCAAGGAAAAATTCCCATCCGACTCAAGCCACCAATGTCTTCCCCAAATGCTACTCGACCAAGCCCAATCTTGGCTCGAGAGTAGGAGGGGGACAAGTGGAGAGGGGGAATTCTACTGCCCGGAGAGAGTAGCCAAACGAGGTCCCACTAGACCAAACGAGGCCCTGCTATTAAATTAACAATTTACATGATATATGGTCCACAAGATAACAAAATAAACAATAGTAGTCCACAACTAGCACAAAGACAAGAAAGAAAAGTACAGCTACACGGGGCATACCCCGGCTCTGACCTCTGACATTAACGCTGGGCACCCGAACCACGCTGAGCCTCAGACGCGCTCTCCTGAAGCCGCGCCTCACCTTAAACATAGAAAACACGCAAGGAATGAGTCTCAAAATAAGACTCAGTAGGGATCACTCGAACCCTACCTCGTAAAATGAAAAATCACTACGCTAGCAGTTAAGCGAGTACCTCAGAAGTAGAAGCCCTGTACTGCAAGTACCGGTCTCACGGTGTGAAAACCCCCACACACACACCACGACGAAACAACCGGAACCCACCGGTCAACACGACCAAAACCCAAAGGTCGAAGCAACTGAGACTGACAGTCTGTCACTCCTTGTCCAGAACAGAAGTACTTCCCACTAGAAGAACGACCGGATGCGTCCACTGACGTCTTATACCACGTCACAAGTGTCTAGTTACTACGCCTCGGGCGCGAGACTCAGACACACACAAGTAACCGCAAAGCGAGTGACTAGCTGGGATCGCGCCCGTCGACGCGTGTCCAACTGCCCCAAACCACGTGTGCACACACAGACCATGCGTCCTAGGTCTGGCCTCTAACTGGTTTTCCCCTCGGTCGGACTCTGGCCGACGACGTGGGGCCCGACGGAAACCAGTCTAAAAACCGTCCTCAAGGTAGCCGTCCCACCACTCCCAGGTGGATACCAGCACACGCGTACTGGCGGGCTACGACTAGTAGAGTGTCACTGAAGGAGTAGACTCTCAAGCCACGGAAAACAACGTCCGAACCCGACGAAGTACGGGGACCGTCCCACGTACCAGCACCGTCGCACGGTGACCACAGTCGGAGAAGAAACGGGACTGCAAACCACCCTGTGTAGTCCAGAGCCTGGCAGTTCTACCCAGGCGCGCCACAAGCTCTGACGGTTTACCTCTGGGTCGTCACAGCGGTCTGACGGCCCAACATAGGGGCGTCAGGCCAACGGTGCAAAACGCACTGTAATGCGCCAACCCTAGTGCATCATAGGCTGTGACGGACCAACCCTAGTGCGCCACAGTAACCTGACGGACCAACTTAGGCGCGTCAGACACTCGGTGTGAAACGAATTGTAACGCACCTACGCTGATGCGTCACAGCACCTGACGGACCAACACAGGTGCGTCATGGTCACGAGCAAACACAGAACGTAACATGCTCCTCCAGGGGCGTTACGTCACCTAACGGACCAACACAAGTGCGTTAGGCCACGGGACCAAGTTGGCTGTAACGCGCTCCTCCAGGGGTGTTACAGTCCCTAACAGACCATCTCAGGTGCGTTAGGTGGAAGGTTGGATGCGTTAGCTCTAACGCGCCTTCCTAGGGACGTCACACTACCCTGACGCCCCACCCCAGGTGCGTCAGACGACTATGACCCCCAACGGTCAAAAATCAATGGTCGAAACACTGTGACGGACCAACACAGGGGCGTCACAGTCACCTGGCGGTCTATCGTGAGACCGTCAGGCCCACGAACGCCCAAGCCCAAAACAAAGGGAGTGTAACGCACCTGCCCAGGCACGTTACACACTGTGGCGGTCACTGGAATGACCGCCACAGCGCCCCGGTGGCGAAACGGCGAACTCAACACAAAAATTGCAACCACGCCCCCATACCTCCACGGGAGAGGGGGAAATCAAAGGGGAAGCCCCCCGGGGACCTTAGCATGATTTTAGGCCATCAAAACGCCGAATCGCAGCTCCAATCCATAGATTGGGCGAACTCTCCCCAAAACATGATTTTACCCTAACCTGCTTAAAAACACCCCTCTCGACTCCTATTCGGCCTACAAATCACGGGGGGATGACGGGATGAGCATAGGGATTCGTCCCCCTACCTTAATGGAGCGAAAACTCCGCAGAATCGATCACAAATCGCGAAGAACGCTTTAAAACCCTCGCCCCTTCACGATCTCCCACACGCTTTACGCCGCCACGATCGCCTCACCGTCGCCGTCGTCACCACGCCGTCGCCCCGCGCCGTCTGCAGCCGGAGGGGACGCGCCACGGTCGTCGCCGGTCGAAGGGAGAGAGGAAGGGGGCGCTCACGGTGGAGGAGAAGGAAGAAAGAGGAAGAAGAAGAGAAAGGTGAAAAGGATGCCTCGAACTTTTAAGGCTCCGACGTCCCGAGCGACTACCTACATTGGGAAGCCGCCATGGACAAGTATTTCGATTGTTACACTATGTCCGGCACCGTGGAGGTCAGTTTTGCCAAAAAGAGGCTTGCCCACAAAGCCGCCAGGAAATGGGATAGCGTTGAATGCATGAGGGAGATTAGGAGGCAATGGCCTATCGAGTCATGGTGGAAGATGAAGGATGAGCTTAGAAAGATCTACCTTTCCTACCCAGTCACCTCCCACCAGTCCCACCCAGTCACCTCTAACCTTCCCCACCCAGTCACCTCCAACCGTCCCCACCTAATCACCTTCAACCAAGTGGGTCATAGTCAGAGGCAAAGAGCCCCGCACGTAGATGCGCCTAGACCCAAGACTAGGCCGAGTGATCATGGACAAGTCCATCACGATATTCCTACTCCAAACCCCACCATTGCCAAACTCTTCAAAATCATTTCAGATAGGGTGGATAGGATGTGCACTCAGATTGACGGACTCCGGCCCGAGCTTAAGGAGGTAGCAGCCGATAGTCCTAACCCGGCGCCATCTACGGTGCCAACCCAAGGTCCTCTCCCCATCACGGAGGACCCTCTTTCCCCACCCGTGAGAGCTCCGTTGCCTCCCACCACACCTTACTCTCTTTATTTGGAGCCGCCTCAGCCAGAGCCACCCGTGTTTCTAACGGGGAAGCTACTCATAGATGAGCCACTACTTAGCTGGCTCAAGAAAGGCTTGGTCCCTAGGACACCTTGCTACCCATCCTTGGACCCTGCACTACAAGTAGTGCCCGTCAACTCATTCCATACTATGTTTTGGTCTAGTCACTATGTTGATACATTGTAAGATCTTATTAAGGGATTAGACTGGCAATGGAAGTTGATGTATATGTTGGCCCAAGACTTCGACCATTCCACGAGTCGTAGCTTCACGCATCCCGCATTGGGGTCCATTACCTCCGTATGCACCGTGGGTCATGTCATCACGGAGGTTCTGTTGTTCCTCCTCATGTCGGTCGAGCCTAACTACATTCTATTTATCTCGAGGGAGGAACCTTATCTTCTATACGAGACCATTGTCCCATTGGCCACAACAGACGAAGGTGACCATCTACACCTTCAAGAATTTCAAACATGGGACTGTGTAGTGAGGGAACCCGTCTCGAGGGGTCACATATTCTTTGACCCTTTCGATCCCTTCCCAAGTGAGTCTCGTGACCCACCACCTCCCTTCTACCTTGCCAAGGAGGTTCACTATCACACCCTTTCCCCACGGGGTAGTCATCCCTCACGTAGCAAGGAGCTAGTTCATTAGGAAAGTGCAGAATGTGAAATCGGATCTCCTGGCCCACCCCAATCTCCCAAACCTCCCTTCATACTAGGATGTCTAGGAGTCCCCCATTCCACCAACCATCGGTTGCGTCGAGTGTATGCTAGTCACACATTCGAATGTCCTGGTCCACCATTGCATGGGTTTGCATAGCTGACTAGGATATAGAGTGTGCTTTTTCCTTTATTTGTACAGTTTGTTCCGAGTCTACATGCATCAAGTCAAGTCAGTCGCAAGCTCACAATGTCAGTCCCTTTCGAGTGTAAGGCAAGTCAGACCTAATGCGTATGTTGTGGACTTGCCCGATGAATATGGGATCGGTTCTATCTTCAATGTATCAGATCTAGTCACCTATGGGGACCCAGCGGTGATTCCTAGTTAGTCTTTGAGCTGTCTCCTCCCTTTGAGAGTGACCCCACCCCTGAGTGTCCACTAGCCTCATTCCCCACAGTAGTGTGATATAGAACATGTACGGGATGAGCATGTGATGATTACTAGGAGTGGAGCATACCCGCACTACCTGGTATGGTGACGGATCCACCGGAGCGACACACGAGTAGCCGCACCCCTTACTCGACGGGGTTGAGTTCTTTCCACCCGGAGAGAATTGATGGGAATCAACACCAGACACTAACATTTTTTTTAGTTTGCGTCAGTTTGCCTATGTGTCCTTTTGTTTGCATTTATATCCTTGAGTTAATTGGGTTTACAATTATATGACAATTATAAGCCAATGTGTTAGTCCTTAGAAATTGTAGGGTTTCTTTGCAAAAGACCACGTAGGCCCTGCAGGACCTCCACCCTCTCTCCCATTAGTCCACCTAGGTTCTAGGGCCCACAGGGGCTGGTCTTTGGTCCATGGGAGAAGGTGGACCAAGAGAGGTAAGGTCGATCAAACGTTGTTCAAGAAGAAATCAGGTAAGGACATTTTAGTAGTTCAAGTGTATGTGGCCGGATCCAAACCCGAAAGATGTCTGAAAAATAATTTCAGACACATTGGGAACAAACTCTCTGATAAAATAAATCTGGGACCCGAGAAATAGGATCTGAAGGGTCCGGGACATTACACTGGTCGCTCCCAAGTGTTTCGCCATGCGTAGCCCCGAGAGGAGCGCTTCGTACTCAGCCACGTTGTTTGTGGTCGGGAAGTTGAACCGCAAGATGTACTAGAGCTCAAGCCCTTCTGACGAGAGTAGGACTAATCCTGCCCCGCTTCCTGCAGCACAGGATGATCTGTCGACATATAGCTCCCATGTGGGTCCAAAGGACTGCTCGGGTAGGTCGTCGGCGGGCACGGTGCATTCAGCTACAAAGTCGGCGAGGGCCTGTGCCTTGATTGCGGTCCTCAGGCGAAACTTGATGTCGAACTCCCCCAGCCTAATGGCCCATTTGTTCAGCCTCCCTGAGGCGTCAGGGTTCTGGAGGATTTGTCACAGTGGCTGATCAGTGAGGACGATGATAGGGTGGTCCAGGAAGTACGACCGTAGTTTACGAGCAACCGTAACGAGTGCCAGGGTGAACTTCTCGATTTACGAATACCAAAATTTGGGACCCTGAAGTGCTCGACTGACATAGTAGACTGACTTCATGACTCCTGCCTCTTCCCCTGCGAGGATGACACTCATGGTGCTCGGTGTCACAGATAGATACAGCAATAATTCATCTCCCTTTTTCAGCTTGGCGAGGACGGGAGGGGACACTAAGTAGCGTTTTAATTCTTCGAATGCCAGCTCACACTCCTGGTCCCAGTCGATGTGCCCTTTCCTCTCCGGCACTTGATTGGCTTGCTTGATCAGCCGAAAGAAGGGGAGGCACCGCTCGATGGCTCGGGATAGGAACCGAGCCAGGGCGACGACGTGACCAATGAGGCACTGTACGTCCCTCACTCGGCCTGGGCGCTGCATCTCCAACATTGCTCGGATCTGGTCGGCGTTGGCCTCGATTCCTCGGTGGGTTATGAGGAAGCCCAAGAACTTTCCTGACCGCACTCCGAATGCGCACTTGGCTGGGTTTAGTTTCATGTTGTACCTTCAGAGTGTGGCAAAGGTTTCAGCTAGGTCATCCAAGTGTTCGACGGCTTGGAGGCTTTTGACTAGCATGTCGTCGATGTAAACCTCCATGTTGCGGTCGATCTGCGAGTCGAACATGTGGTTGACAAGGCATTGGTAGGTTGCCCCCACATTCTTCAGCCCGAATGGCATTTGGGTGTAGCAATAGCAGCCGAGATCGGTGATGAACGCGGTCTTATCCTGGTCGGGTCTGTGCATGCTGATCTGGTGGTACCCGGAGTAGGCATCTAAGAAGCTCAGCATCTCATACCCGACTGTCGCATCGACCAGTTGGTCGATCCGCGGCATAGGCAAGCTAACCTTGGAGGTAGCTTTGTTGAGGTCGGTGTAGTCGACGCACATCCGCCACTTTCTATTGCTCTTGGGGACCAAGACTACGTTGGCTACCTAGTCTGGATATTGAGTAGGCCGTAGTAGCCCGAAGCGTAGTTTCTCGTTCACTTGTTCTCTGATAATGGCTTGCCGCTCCGGGTTGCAGCTAGCGCCTTCGGCGCTATTGGACCGAGTGACAAGTGGGATCCAACCTTAGTTGGTGCGTGATAACCTCTGGCGAGATTTCGGGGAGTTCATCCTCAGGCCAAGCAAAATACGTCCTGATTGGCGGTGAGGAACCTTGTATAGGCTTGTTTGTCATGCTTGGAGAGGTTTGCGCCGATCCTTAGTGTTCTGCTCGGGTCTTCTCTCACCTGAATGAGGTATAAGTCTTCTGCCGGGGCGCTCGTGCTCGGGCTTGGATCCTGGGTCTTGGCCTTCTTTTCAGGCGGCGCGTCTTCAGGGTGTCGTTCTCGCGTGGAGATGAGGTAGCATCTCCTGGATTCCCTTTGATTTTTCTGGACTTCCCCTACCCCCCGAGGGGTGGGAAACTTAAGCTTTTGGTGGTAAGAGGAGGGAACCCCCCGGAGCGTACCGAGGATCCCTTGGCCTATGATGGCATTGTATCCTGTTTTTTTTAACTGAAGCAATACCTTGAAGTGAGGGTAGGAGAGCGCTCACCCCCTCAGAGAGGGGATGAGGGGTTCGGCCCCTTGCTCCTTCTAAACCGACGTGCCTTCCAAATAAAAAAGGGATTAACCAAATAAAAGAAAAGACATGAAACTAATAAATAAAAAGGATGAACCACCCATGTGTAAATAAACAATAGAGTTTAATAGTTAGAATGACAATAATAAAAGATGCTATAACCACGCATACCTCGGGACCCTCGCTTCCTGGACCATGTGTGAGGAGAAAAGCAACGATGCCCCAATAGATCTGGCGTGGACCTTGGGAGCTCCCGAAGTGGCCTCGATCTGAAATCATCTCGGGCCAATAGTTCGTTAACTCGACCTGTCCCTACTGGGACTTAATCCTGCACCGGCATTAAACTTGCCATGTCTCTGGCAGACATTTGTATGGTTTTATCGCCGTCTTCGATGCTACAAATGCGGACTTCCGTCTGAACAAGAAATGGTCTATGAGTGACCAACATATATGTATCTATGAAAATTTACGTCGCAATGCGGGGTTTATTTGAATGCAATCCAAGATTTCACTCCTGCTTGCATTATTATGAATTTCAGGCCATAGGGCCCCTTTCTCCAGCGATTAATCAAGAGTTTTCCCCTCTCTGAGGGGATGTAATTAACATTGTAACCTTTATGGTACGGCAGATTCTTAGTCCTGACACAATACACACAATCATTTGACTAGTAAGATAGAGTGCACCATGGGCTTCCTTGAAGTCCGAATAAATCGTCACCTATGTGACTGGCACACCCTCGCGCTAACAAACTGTATAAACGAATGAATAGACGAACAAGCGAACAAACAAAAGAAGTGTTCCAAAAAGAGCGTCCACAAGTCTGGCACGCCCGGTGGGACTAGACTTCCCTTCATCTCTTCGCCGGGATTAGGGGGCCCATGGCCTCTTCTTGAAATTCTAAACTATTTCACTTGCAATTGTAGGTTATACCTTGACGACTACAATGGTTGTTTTATTTGGACCACTAGTCATCGCAAGCCACGTCAAGGAAGGCTACCTGGTGGTTCCATTGCAGTTTGGGAGCTTCCCTCCTGTGGTGGGCTTCCCCAACTTCTTGGGAGTAGCCTTCATCAACCTGCTAAAGATCGAGGGGCCCAAGCCCTTCAAAGTCCGCATTCCCATCACGGGAACCTCTGCTGTTAAACCTGCCACTGTCGGATCGTCGGTGACTGCTACTGGCCTCGGAGCGGTGAAGACCCTGGGCTGCCTTGTCCACCATGTCCGTTTCAACGCGGACCCTACCAATAAGGAATCGACGTCTCGCCAAAGAAGGAATCGGAGGAATGCTACTACTGCTACCCCCAGGGGCTGGATCTCCAACACCGACAAGTTGGTCCTGATCGGAGGCATCTGGGTCCACCTTAATGGCAAGAGAGTCGACGTGATTCCCGACCAGATCGTGCTAAATGTCCCAGTGCGCAACTCCTTCCAAGCGCTAGGGAGAATGGAAAAGAAGAATGCTGGAGCGGCCCGTCAGCCAAAGAACGAGCCAGCCCTCAGTCCATTCAAGACCAAGCAAATTTGGGTACCCAAGCCCACTCGAGTCCTGATCTCAACTCGGCCGGGACCTGTTGAAGCCAACAAGCCCAAGAAGGAAAGAATGAAGAAAAACGAGATGCCAACAGGGGCGTCTCACAAGCCACATGTCCAAGTCTACATACGATAGGAGAATACTTCTTTACGTGTTGAGAATCATGGCAGGATTGCCAAGAGGGACTGGCTCACCTATGGCCCCCCAGCACAAGGGTGCTGCCACCTGCAGATTACCCTAACTATAGAGAAGAAGACACCACCTAGGCTATGCATGGGTATCTCCGCAGCCTCAGGAACAACTCCCTAGGGAGGCAGCGGTTGCTACAAGCCATCACCACTACCGAAGAGGGTCGAGGATATCCAACCGACCCAGATGAAATAGAAGATGCAGAATCGAGATGTTATGAACTTCCCTGCCGTGAAAAGGACCCACAGAGAGTCTCGGTGTTTGAAAGATTGACCTTCCCTGGTCAGTCGACCAGACGTGTAAGGAGAAGAAGTGAAAATATATAGGTCTACACCTGTAATGTTGTCGGAACGACCAGCCATTATGGGGCCCTGCCTGAAGAGCATGAAGAAGTTGCCAAAATTGCCGAGAGGCCCGGCCCTCTCACAAGAAGAGGAAAAGCCACCAGTGAGGCATTACAAATTCTCGATGAGATGACAAGTCTAGAAGAAGCCGCACATAAAAAAGTATCAACAAGTTTAATCCATTTTCTGGATTCCAGAATCCCACTTATATACTAAAGTCTACAAGGACCCTGAAGGTGGATTAAATTAAGTCTGTTATGTCCAGTGAACATATGGAGCCCACAGAGGAGACTTATGATATTTATATGTTGCCACCTGGTGAAGATCCAGAAGCTCACCAATCTTACTTGAGGATGTGGAATAGGGATGGGAAGATATAATCTCATGTTCTATCACACCCCGTACTCTATACCGTCGAGGTATTATCCACTTTGGCCTACCGGCCTTATGGTTTTGTCCCTTTTTAAGGGGTGATCGAGTCCAGAATGGGGGACTTCCCGGGCAGGTCACCCATCCTAGTGCTACTCCCCATTAAGCATGTTTAACTTTACAGTTCTTTTCAAGAATTGAGCCGATACTTCAAAAAGTGCCTCGGTGATATAGAGTACAACTTAGTTGTATTTGAGGGTCTTACAATCTACCCCTCTTATATAGGCGACGTCCTCGTCGCTGGGCACATATAGCATGTAATCACACAATCAAATCTCCAGGCAAGTAGGACTCTAGAGGTGGCCCCTACAGGCTCAAGAGGAGGCTCCCAGTATGTAGCACTTTGTCCCATTGCGGGTTCAAGAGGTGGCTCCCATAGCGTAGCACTTTGCCCGACATGGCACTTAGTTCCCACACTTCCGGTTGGGGTATAGCTCTAATACCATTCTATCACTCCCCGTACTTTATACCATAGAGGTATTGTCCGCTTTGACCTACTGGCCTCACAGTTTTGTCCCTTTTTAAGGGTGATCGGCTCCAGAATGGGGGACTTCCCGGGTAGGCCACCCATCCGAATACTACTCCCCATTAAGCACGCTTAACTGTGGAATTCTTTTCAAGAACTGAGCCGATACTTCAAAAGGCACCTCAGTGATATACAATATAGCTTAGCTATATTTGAGGGTGTTACATGTTCGAGGAGTGGGTGGTGGACAGTCCATTTATCATTTCACCAAGGAAATCTTCCAAAGTTAGTGTACGCCTTCTTGATGGGCTGATGGCCTTGGGGTATACAATTGCAGCTTTATTACAAAGGAGTAGCCATGTATTTGCTGATGATAAAGTAGTTGCAAAAATTGATTGGCTAGAGCAAGTTGGAATCGACATCATCAGGAATAATGCCCAAACCTATATTACGAAGCGCACTAAATAACGTAGTCGGTGAAGTTGCAGAAGATCCAAAGTTAAATCATTGAAGGAGTCGGTTGATCCTTTACCCAACAAAAATATCTCACAGAAACTTGGCTCGATAGAGTAGCCTTAGGCAATTGATGTCATAGGCTCAGAAGGTGATGAAGGCAAGAAAGATGACCCCCGCTGGACTCTACCTGGTGCACCCATGTCATCCTCATCCGGCACGCCCTCAAGTGGCTATATCCGGCACACCCTTAGGCGGTCTCTACCTGGCACGCCCTGAACGAGCCTTACCCAGTGCACCTTCTGCCACCATACCCGGTGCAGTCTAAACACCCCTTGGCCGATACACCTGCAAGCCACTCCCACGGTGCACTCTTGGCATCCTCCTACCTGGTGTAACCCTCTCTCTTCATGACCCAGCGAGGATGTCGAGCTCCTTACCCGGTACACAATGTACCCTTCTTTGTCCGGTGAGGGGCTCCACCGTTTGGACCGGCACGACCGACAGTAGATACAATGGTCACTACGTGTGACTCCTTGGTGCACAGCAACGTCGTGGTCATCCAGCCTGGACCTTGCTCAGCTGTCACCCTTTGGCTTGAGCACGCAAGCATTGCTCTGACGGAGACACGACCAGGGTCAACCTCGGGTCGATCCCCATTATGAATCGGTGTCAACGGCAACCCATGTATAAAAAACCATGGCGAAAGAAGAACAAGAAGGAGAGACTCCCCGGCTCTCGGAAGAGGCTAACTCTTTGGCTCTCGAGCTCGGAGAGAAACAGAAGAGAACAAGAGGAAGATCGGATGATGCAGGACGGACACGGGAGTCGACTCTGTGCACTGGACCTCAGACTCTAAGATGGACATGACTAGCAACGTGCCGATATGAGGGGCGTAAGGCCCGACACTTAAGAGCTCCTAGGGCTACACGTCGCTAATAGAAGGCAAGCTCACTCGTCGTCCCTTTAGCGAGGGAAACGCGGATCGTGCACGGTTGAGGAACCGGCAGAGTTCAAGCTAGACACTTGTGACGCGGTGTAAGACGTCAGGGGACGCATCCGGTCGTTCTTCTAGTGGGTAGTGCTCCTGTCTCATGGTAGTTTTAGACTCGAGTTTACTCGATCGAGATTCAGTAGTACGGTTTTGTTAGAATAGGCACTTTTCCCGCTTACTTTCTGCATCTCGTTACTTCTACCGTACGCCTATTAGGTAGAGTAGATTACTGCTTTGTAGGGTTAGCTTTATTGCTGTAGCATCAGATTTTCCGTGCGAGGTAGGGGTTCGCGGGATCCCTACTGAGCCTTTATTTTGGAGGCTCATTGCCTGCGCATTTTCACCGTGTTTCAGGTGAGGCGGGTTCGTCACGAGGCGCGGCGGAGTTCTAGTGTGGTTCCAGTAGTAGAGGTTAGTGCCAGTTGCCAGAGCCGGGGTATACCCCGTGTACTTGTACCTTTCTTTTAGTTGACTGTACTTTATGTTGGACATGAGATATACTGGACCTTGTAGTAGTGTAATTATTTATTTAATTTCTACATTATTATTTAGTTGTATATTGTACTATCTTTGCAGTTACTTTAGCTTCTTACACACCCTCACACTATCCCTTTTTTCCTTCCGAGTCGTCGGGCTAGTGAGAGGTGGGCCGAGGTTCGAGTCGCACCGGTTCCTTTCCAGTACTCGGATCCCGAGTCGCCACAGCTGGTATCAGAGTGAGGTTGTGATGGGGTATAAGGATCTGAAATGACTGCAGTGGTCCAAAAGGTCCATGAATGTTCGTACAGTCGGCGACTGGCTTAGGGCCCGTGTGTTTTATTGATTCGCGATTGTTTTCTTGATACCAGGTGTGTAATGGCACCGCAGAGGAGGGCTCATTCCCAGCAGGGGTAGTCGAGCAGTGGTCCAAAGGAGCAGAGTAGAGCCACGGTTCCAGAGAGCACTGCTGGAGGTGTGCGAGCTCCAGGGATGGACGATTTCTTCCGAGGCATGTTTGACTATGTCTTCCAATAGCGGCAGCAGAGAGGGGATGCTGGCGAGGGTTCGTCATCTCGAGGTGGTCCCGGTTGGGTGTTGAAAGGAGTTCTTACAGTTTCAGCCGCATTCTTTCGGTGGGCAGCCAGATTCAGAGGTGGCCAGAGAGTGGCTGGGTGATTTACAGAGGATCTTCAGTGCGCTGGACTGTGCTGAGGAGGAGCAGGTGGTGTTGGCTACGCATCGCCTTCAAGGAGCGGCCCGGACTTGGTGAATGTCGGAGTGGGAGGCAGCATTCCGGTCTCGTCCCCTTCGGCAAATCACGTGGCAGTAGTTCATCGTGGCGTTTGAGCGTGCCTTTTGTCCATCTTTCATCAGGACGCAGAGGCTACGTGAGTTCATGGAGTTGACCTAGGGCAACATGTCAGTGATGTAGTACCGTGCTAGGTTCGTCGAGTTGGGCCGTTATGCGTCTCAAATCATGGCGGATGAGGAGGTGAAGACTGATCAGTTTGTTAGTGGTATGAGGCTCGAGTTGCGGCACCATCTTCTGGCGTCAGGTTTGACCACTTTGGATGTGGCATGCAAGGCGGCGTCGGTGCTGGAGAGAGATTTGCAGAAGATCCGAGGGCAGGGCAGTGTTGGTCAGGTTTAGGCAGGTTTTGGTCAGTCGTCAGTGGTTCAGTAGCAGAGTACTGTTTAGCTTTCAGTAGGTTGTTCCGTGGCGATGCAGTCGGTTGCCCCCGTGCCGGAGTCTTCTTCCTTTAACTCGAAGCTCAAGAAGCTGCTTAAGGAAGCTGGTTTTGGCAGGAGGAGTCAGGACCGTAAGGGGCGGACGCAGCAGGAGTCGTCTGGCAGTGTTCAGCAGCTGGTAGCTTTGCAGCGTTGGAGTTCGGTGAGTGGTGCCCGGGACGGGTGTCCCAGGTGCAGTGGCTCTCATCCAGGTAGGCCATGTTCAGCACCCGTGGTTTGCTTCAGGTGTGACCAACCAGGGCATATGGCACGTGACTATCCGCAGAGACCGAGTCAGCCGCCCGGGTTCCAGCAGCAGCAGCAGTTCCAGCCCTAGTAGGTGCCAACACTGCTGCAGTAGTACCAGTGATAGGAGCAGCTTTCTCAGTTGTCCCGGTCAGCTACTGTGGGGAGGCAAAGATCCCGAGGCAGAGTGACCCACATGACCAGAGCGGAGGTTGAGGCGTCACAGTTGGTGGAAGGTACTCTTTCGATTTTGGGTTGTGCGGCTCGTGTTTTGTTCGATTCAGGACAAAAATAAAAAGATCTCTGCATACCTGAACAACCTGGGCGGTCTGACGAACGACCTTGAAACTTGTGAAACGGCCCTGACAGGACCGCAGAAAGATAGCAAATCCAATGAAATATGAACAGCAAAAATGTACCTGAGGCAACAGTACACGGTCTATCGCCTGACCATGGAAAACTAGACACGGCCCTAGGAGTACCACACAATATGAGAGACTCACAAAAAGATGGATGGTAGAAACGTACCTGAGGCAGACGTACACGGTCTATCGATCGGTCGCTTGGAGATGTAAATGGCTATCAAAGGGCCGTGTACAATCCCAGAAATAGAAACCAAGAACGAGCGAAATGAGAAACCCAAATGGACTAGATCTTACTCAAACACATAGAAAAGCAGAGCAACAAAGTTAGAAGCACGATGGGCACTAGGTGTCCCATCGTGATCACCAAAAAAGGGATGTAGATATTTTCTTTCCCTCCTTTTAGATCAAGATATGAAATAAAAGCTAAAGGGGGAAAATCAGTGAACGTGTGCGATAGCCACCAAGGTATCAAGTGCAAGGAGTGCACCACGTACCTTGGAAAGGGGAGACGGATGAGGCACTCGCCAATGCTACAGTGCTGGAACAAGATGAACACGGTCCACTGGAGACCGCTCAGGAACGTAGATGGCCGCTCGACAGGCCGCGGACAGCGATGGAGAGGAACGTGGGATGAAGACCTGGCTGGCGCTCAAATGGCCTAAAACATGTCGTTTACAGAAGTTGGATGGTTGGTGTAAGATCGCGCACCCTCGCAAACGGACAGAGATAGACCGCGCAGAACCTCCAGATCTGGAACTGTGGAACTTATTCCTCCACCCCTTCTAGTCGGCCAGAGGGAACGGGCCACGTGCTAAGACTCCTGTTGACCTGTAAAATAGGACAAATGACCAAAAAACACAGCCCAAATTAGTCTACGAACGTGCAATATCAATGAAAAGGAATGAAAGTCTAGCAACATAAATGGAATGGGGGATACCTGGGCTGATGCGGGACGCTATGCGAACTAGGATGCTACATGAAGATGCGACTAACGGGGCAACTAAACCAGTAGTGACACAATATATAAAGTAGCGTGACTCGAACACCTTTGACTCCCAAGAGATAGATCACGCCTAAACAAGTAACTCAAGCTCGCAGTCGTCCCCAAGAGAGGCAAGCGTGTCGATCCGCACGGTTGAGAAATCGGCAGGGTCTAGGGTTGTCGACTCCACACTCACGACTCGGATGAGTCACGGGATGGTCTCGCTCTCTCCCCGTGGCAGCGATATAAATAAATGAACGAACTAGGAAGTTACACTCTCACTAGCAGCGGCATCAAGAGAAAATACTAAAAGAACAAGCTAACCAAGCAAGGAAAGTGGTTGCATACCTCCACGCTCGGGGCATGGGGAAGAATCCCGACCAAGTCACATGATCCCCGGTACAAGCTAAGTACATACAACCCATGCAATGTCCACTCCTTGTAGGGAGGTAAAAGGCTACACAGTGAAATCCAAGGATCGTGCGAAGTGGGGTGACGGGCACTAGGTCAGTGAAGCTCGTCATCCATGTACGGCTGCGAATAGAGCGGACTGCGCTACACCTATGAACCAACCTGAGTCCAGCAGTGAGGAAGGTGAGTCCCGGGCACCTAGGAGGGATCACGGTCCCTGGAGGCAGGCAGCAAGGGACGAAGACCACTCTGGAAGACGCTGGATGTCGTTGGCGTGGGAGGGAAGCTTCGGCGTGGCCTCAAATGGGCAGGCAAACTGCTAGCCAATATGCATGGTGCTGGGAAGCAGCAGGAAGACGAGCCCGATAGGCCAACTTCTGCTTGTCCACCTGTCACGAAACTTGGCGTGGACGCTGTTGGGAATGTCCCAGGGACGCCGATGGAGGGGCGGCTGCAACTGACCACCGAGGAAGTCGTGGCAAATTTCGTAGCTGACCCTACACGATCTGGTCTGTCTACTGGCAGCAGGACAAGGGGTGGAAGACAAGGCTATAACTGGGGCTTCCTGGAGGCCAGTGGGGCAGGGTTTTCTCTGGTGGATAGGTGATGGTCGTGGGATGATTGGGTAGCAGTGGCAGGGTGACGTGAAGTGGAGGTTCTGGGCGTGGGAGGTGGAAACAGTCAGGGCTCAGTTCTGCAGTCCAGTGCAGTCAGAACTGAGGGGTTGAATGGTGGACAGGGTGAGCCCTGATGTGACTGGAGTAACTGGCAGTCGGGTGCTGGGGGCACCGTTGTAACTGAGGTTATTGAGTGGTTGGGCGTCGTGAGCCCAGATGTGACTGGAGTAACTAGCAGTCCGGTGCCGGAGGCACCGCTGTGAATGAAGTTGTTAATTGTTCGGGTGCCGCGAGACCTCGATGGTCGTTCTCGGGGTGCACCTCGGACTAGCAGTTAGGTGCTAGGGGCACTATTGTGACTGAAGGAGATAAGTGTCATGAGACCTCGATGGTCGTGCTTGGGGCCTGACTGGGACTGTAGTCGGGTGCTGGGGGCATCACTGTGACTGAAGGAGATGGGCGCCATAAGACCCTGGCTACCAGGTGCCGCTGAGACTGGCAGTCTGGTGCCGAGGGCACCGTTGTGACTGAAGGAGATGGGTGTCGTGAGACCCTGGTGGTTGTGCTCAGGGCCTACCCACAGAGGTAGGGGCTTGAAACACTGTCTTGTGTCATGGCTTGGGAAATATGCCCATTGTATGGGTAATGACAGTATGGGCATGCTTATAGAGGTGACACCCATGGTGGCACACGATCGTCGAGGCAGGGAACCGGGTAGGGCGCTTCGATTGAGGAACATCTGATGGAACATGATTATTGAGGAAGAGACTGGACAGGGTGCTCTCATCAAGCGACATCTGGTGTCATGCACAAATATCGAGATAGGGTTGAGTAGGGTGCTCTTATAAAATGGTCATGTGGCTCATGCATGAACATCAAGGTAGAGACCCGAGGTAGAGTACTTTCATCAAGCAGCGGTAGGAGTCATGTACCGACATTGAGATAGAGACCGGGCAGAGTGCTTTCATATAGTAACATCCGGGTCATGCACGAGCATCGAGGTAGGGCTTGAGGTAGAGTGCTTTCGTCAAGTGACATCTGAGGCCGTGCATGATCATTGAGTCAGGGCTAGACAGGGTGCTTTCATTAAGCAACATCTGGGGCCATGCATGATTATCTAGGTAGGGCCGGTCAGAGTGCTTTCATCAAGTATCGTTTGACGATGCATGATTATCGAGGCAAAATCTCATTCAGAGTGCTTTCATAGAGCAGCATCAGGGTCATATGCGATGGTCAAAATGACACCCAGATAGGGTATGTTCATCAAAGCCAGGGCCACACTTAAAGGGCGGGGTTTGTGTCTTGGCTAAAGATTGGAGGGGGTGCAATTATGCTCCATGCCCTCGGCATGAGCCTAGAGATCACAAAACCAACCAACCAAGCCCTTCACATGTCATTCGTAGTCTGGGGGATGAGCTCCAAGCATCTTATGGCCCTTGGGCACCAATGGGGGGGTTTTATAGAGTTTGGAGGGGGGTTTAGGAGGAGTTGACCGAGGGTTTGACCCCTAGAACATGGTCGCCAAGGCAACCGCGTTCAAGAACGGATAGTCTGGTCTCCATAAAGGGTGTTTACTTGGGTTGGAAGGGTTGGGGGCTTCCTGGTCGCAGTAAACCTCTCCCCCTAAGGGGTTCTGATAGACCAGAATGGCTGGGATTGACCTGGAAGAGAGGGAAAGGTCACGTAGGGCCTACTGGGAGTTAAGGCGGGCTGGGGCACTGAGTTTTAATGAGCTATAGTTGAGTGAGTCTAGGATTTATGTGGGTTGGAAGGATTGGCTGGGTTTAAGGGTTTGGGTTGGTTAGGTGAGCTGGGCTTATGAGGGTCAGGTGGACTGGGTGAAGAGATAACTTACTTTAATCTGGTCCTAGATCGGCCGAATCTGTTATTCACATGAGCTCTGTCTTGAATGCAGTGGCCCCAGGTGTGATGTGACTGTTGGATTTGCCAATGTCAAGCTACTTGCAGTAGGTGTGTCGAGAGTTTTTCCCTGCTCCTCCGTCATGCACCACGTGGCGCGATGGGTTGCTGGGAGTCCCGAGTGACCTGATAATTAAGATATCGACATGATGATGCCGTTTGTTTGGTAGTCAAGGTGACCCCCGCTAGTTTTGGGTGTGCCGTTTGATTTGGAAAAATGTCTCGATTTCTCAGCTCACCTTGACTGGTGGGGCACCTTTGGCGTTGTACCATTTGGCTCTATTCAGGGACTATTTACCTATGCTTAATCCTCAATTACTTAGAGAAAATAAACAGGTGTCAATAGTGTTTCACTCTTGTATGTTATTAAGTATCCATCCGTCTTTCTAAAGAAGGTATTAGTAATTGCTAGATCATAGGGTATTTTTCATCTAATTCCTCAAATGCAAGTTCCTATAGTTCATTTGTGATAAGCTCTGTATCAGAGATTACCTGTTCATTGTCGCTCTTGGCCATAAGGCACATGTTCTTCACCAGCTCTTCAATATCTTGTTCATCATCAGACGTGGACTCATTCTCTTCCTCGTCACTCCATGTAGCCTTCATCGCCTTGGGCTTCTTGCCATTCACCATCTTTCCTTTCTTCTTTTGCAGCTCAGGGCATTCTTCTCGCATGTGCCCCATCTTCTTACACTCGTAGCACATCACTTCAGCCACTTTTGATGGTTTGTTTCTTTGCTTCGGCTGCCTCTTTCCTTTCTTGAATTTTTCACCAAATCGTCTTCTTTGGCACATAAACTTTCTTACTCTTCTTGTTAACATAGCAACTTCTTCATCGTCGGTGGTTCCCATCGACTCCTCTTGACTTAAGACACTTTCCAGGTATGCTTTCAAAGCGATTGGCTTTTTCTTCTTCATGTCCTCTTTCGTTCTCTTTATATTGATCTCATAGGCCATCAATGACCCTATGAGTGCATCCACAGTGAGCATAGATAAATCCTTAGAATCCTCTGTCACTGTTACTTTGGTGTGCCAACTTGGTGACAGGGACCTCAGCACTTACTAAATCCTTATCTTGGAACTCACTCCCGAGTGATTTCAACCCATTTGTGATCTCCATGAGATGTGCGAACATCTCAGAGACATTCTCTTCCTCTTTCATCTGAAATAGCTCGTAGTCACAGATCAACATGTTCGCCTTTGTCTCCTTCACTTCTGTGGTTCCTCCATAAATCAGCTTAAGTTAGTCCCACATCTCTTTAGCGCTGCTGCACATGGAGACACGAGCATGTTCGTTAGGATAAATAGCACATGGAATAATATTTAAAGTGTTAAAATTAACAGTGGCCTTCTTGATAGCATCATCATTCCAGTTCTCCTCATCAGGAGGTAAAGTGTATGGACCATTTTTAATCACAGTCCATATTTCATGACTTTGTGCACGTAAGAAAATGGTCATCCTATTCTTCCAATAGGGGTAATTACTACCATCAAACAATGGTGGTCTATGAATAGAATGCCCTTAGGGTATTAACCCCTTGTTAGCCATCCTAACAGTTCACTCTAAACCACTAGGTTTCAAAACACAGACAGAGCCAAGACTCTGATACCAATTGTTGTCGAAGTTAGGAGGCAATCGAGAGGGGGGTGAATTGATTGCCCACCCTTTTCAAATAAATTTAACTAAACGACGCTGATGGTAGATAAACATTGGATTTAATCTCGAATAAAATGACTAAGTGATATACAAGCAAGCACTCACAACTCCACAATGATTGATGATAATCACTAGGATGACAAGGAATGAGTGGACAGTTAATTAATCTCTTGTCTCACCGAATCACACGTTAAATGAAAGGATAGGAAATATCAGCAGCCACATAATGAGCAAATCACGGCACAGTGATTTTTAGGTGGTTCAGACACACCAAGTGTCGTTCTACGTCCACCCCTCTCACCTCGAGAGGATTTCACTAAACCACACTACACGACGGCAGCAACCACCACACACGGGCTCGATGGCCCACACACATGGGTTCTTGCTCGACGACGAGGAACCACACACGCACTCGGAGCAAGCTCTGAAATCTTCTAAGATGAAAATAAAGATGGAAATTACAAAGCCCAATCTGAGATTTACAATCTAAGCACAACAGAACTAAGAACATGATAGATAAAATAGATCTTCCCCTAAATCCTTCAACCAAACTCGGAGATGTACGAAGGGTGGTTTGGAATGATAAAACTGAGAGGAGTGAAGTCGCCCCTTGATGAATCTCGCCCTTGCAGTTCAGGATGGAGAGGAGCCACAGCAACCTTCCAACCTTCACCTCAGGAACGTGGAGCGCGGTCAGGGACGGAGTTCCTCCTTCTCCACGGACGCAGCCCTTCTTCTCCATCTTCCTGCAAGAATAAAACAAGCTTAGCCTCCATGTTCTTGTTACAATCGGACCAATGAGGGCAGCCCTTTATACAAGCCAATAAGCACATCATTTAGACATAAAATGTAGCGCCCGTGATTTAGTGGATCCTTGGCGGGTCGAGTCTAGAATTTATTTCGGTGATTTCAGGTGATTTTTACAGATTTTTGGGCTATTTTTGGGCATTTAAACGAATTAGTTAAAGTATAAAAGTAGTTTCTCTGTTCCTTTTCCCTTGCGGTCCTTTGGTAGACCGTTAAGTTTCCCAAACGGTCAAGTCGAGACCGTTACCCTCACCTGAGAACCAGAACTCTCAGGTTTCTTTGTTCCTCACCATTTGCGATCTTTTGGTAGACCGTTAATCTCTCCTAGCGGTCAAGTGGCAACCGCATGCCACTCCCAAGAGCCAAAAACTCTCAGTTTTTTCCTGGGTCCTTCCCCTTGCGGTCTATCGCCAGGCCGTTAGGCGAGCTTGGCTATCCTTTGTTGGACCATTTTCCAAACAGAGAACTCTATTCCATCTGATCATCCATGCCAAAGGAAGCACTTTCACTATAATCTATTCAATAAATCCTCTTATTCATTTATTTTTCAAACCCAAAATACATCATTCTTTCAATAAAAGTTCAAATACATGATCATGAATTCAAATTACATTCAATTTCACATCCATGTGGGGCCAGATCTTGCGTAATAACTTCACATGAGCTTGGTAATTCTCTTCATTCTCTATCACCTCCGCCTGCAAGGTACGGACTCGGCTGATCTCCAACATGGTCAGAGCGCTCCAAACTGCCTGCTCGTCCTCCTCGGTCTCGATCTTCCAAGCTTGAAGGGCTAGGAAGTGTGAGACTGCTGGAACCATAGTGTAGGGAAGTCCAACTTGTAAATAGCACCGATGAGGGTTGTAGAGTGCCAAGATAGTATTCCCCACTAGCTAAAGATCCAGGCCCAGTCGCCAGGCTAGTCTGAGAGTAATGCCTTGAAGAGCCCGTGGTCGCATCATAAACTTGTCAAATTGCAAGGTGTATAGGAAGAGCCGTCAATCTTCCCTTGTCTTTTTATCCGCACTCCAGCATTCAACCTGTTTATAAAACCCAGATGTATCCCCAATGAAGGAGAGTGGGTGGCTCCCGAATATACGACTAGCTGTTGGGGCTTCCTCCTTGGGTAGGAACTTCAATCTAACCCCCATCCAACACTCAAGGACAATCATGGACCCGAAGAGGGGACCCCCTAGGAAAGCTAAAATAATTAAGGCCCTCATAAAGGTCAGAAATGATGGCTTGGGAGATGGATAAATCCCACCACAACCTGCTAATAATGCTAAGGTTTGGAATGTATAAGAGGTGGTTGGTGGTAGGGAAGAGTAAAATCCTGTACAAGCAAATGGATGTAGCTTTGGCTTTGGCTTCATGCCTCTAGCTCTTATTTTTACAATAGGTAGTGATCCATTGGGCCAAGGGAATCAAGTCAATATGGCGGGAGCTACTCATGGTCCTAACATCCCTTGGATTGTGTATGAAATCTCCCAAGATGAGTGAAGGGTCTATAGGGTCAACTGTATGGCACACTAGGTCTTCATCCCCCACCTTAGTCCTAGGAAGGGTTAGGTTGGTCTCAACCTCCTCTATAAGGATAATAGCTTCAAAGGTTGGGAACACAAAGGTGTGTGTTTGAGGATGCCATAACTCCACTAGAGTGGAAATGCTAGGCCAATCTAGGGAAATTTTCTTGAAATTCTTGGCTAAGACTAATAATGGGTGAAGGTGCCATGCCCTTAAGATTGAGATGACCTTTAAAGGGAGTTCCCTTATCATGGGAGCCACCCACTTTAGGTTCGAATAGCATCTTGGGCGAAGACGGAGCTAAAGAAGAAAAATAAAGAAGAGGAGAAGAAGAAGAGGGGTGATATAAGAAATTTAATGAAATTGATGGAATAATGAACTTTTGACTTAGCTTACCTCTCTTGAAGGACTTGTGCTCAGATGTTTGGGGATGGAGGTTAGCCGCTGTAGCTCCCCATGCACCTTCCTAACCAGCTTTGGCCCATTGTAGACAACCTCCCCCATGGTGCTAGCTCTAAAGCTTCTCTTCATGATGATTTGGGTGATTTTAATGGAGTTTTCAAGGTTTAAAGGAAGAAATTTTTGCGAGCTGTGAGTTTTGGGTGTTTTCCTAGTTATACAGCTTTGATTCTAGTCCTAGTGCATTAGGAATGATGCTAGGAAGCCTCAATTTGAGTTAGGTTGGTTTTAGTGCAGTTTGGGCACCCCTATCCGCGGGTTGGGACTCTCTTGGAGAGTCTTGCTCGGATTTAACTGAGTTTTCACCCTAGCAATCTATCGCTCAACCACAAGGCTCCTCTAGCGGTCGTCAGATGACCGTTTGTCCCCCTTTCTTCACCGCCTGCTCTCTCACATTCCTAACAATCACATCATGACTGTTTCTTCCCTCTTGCGGTCTTGAGGAGACTATTTTTCCTACTCTTCTTGGTTCTTCATCGTCTACCCCTAGTGGCCTCTTATAGGACTACCACCCAGGGCGTAGCGCCCCTACTTGGACCATTTTTTCTCGCCTGACCACAATGTTTTCTATCGTGTTCTCCCCTTCTCTCTGGGTCGTGTCTTAAAGCCTAGTATCGTTTGCTCTCTTTCTCCCTCTTGTTCTCTTTGTCAGTCCTAAGGGTCATCATTGTTAGTAGAGTCAGCATTACTGTCTACACATTTGCATTTAGGAAACACCAAAAGGGTCAGGTTTTCATTAAATGTAAGGTCATATACATGCATGTGTCTAAAAAGAAGATAAGGTGGCTCTCAGGCCGGTCCCTCTCCAAGACCCTCGTTGTCACCAATGCCCTCAAGCTTCTTCTCCGACGGGCCCATGGCTCTGCTACCCTACTCTCTCCATTATCGTTTCTCTGCCTTCTCGTTTCTCTGATGGCTGGAGGAGCAGGTAAGGAAGTCCGGGAATGCATTGCTCTACGTGCCACTCTTCGATGCACTCTACTCAGGCCCTCGGCCCATCATCCGAAAGGTCTGCTCCACGGTTGATAGCTCGATCTTCAAATTGTAGACTTGGTGCCGAGCCTCCCTCGCCTCCGTACAGTAGCACTCCATTTTTGCCACTCTCGTGCTCAGTCGCTCAACCTCCACGTGGAGATGCTCTGCCTCTGCCCATAGCCACTCTTCCTCGCCCAGCATGGCCGCTAACTCCGTCACTACATGAGCATTTGTCATGGTTAGTCATTTGCATAGCATAAGCACTAAGTTAAAGGAGAAGTCGATTTATTTCCTTACCCTCTCTGCGAGAGTGACCTCAGCAGCCTTGGCCCGAGCAACCACCCGTGCAAAGTCGGTGTCCTGCTCAGCCCTACCTGCTGGCTGAGAGGAAGAGGACTAAGTGTCAGGACCCTATTGTTGTGCTCCCTCGGCCCGCTGCATTTTAGGAGTCAGTCAGTCAAGCCCATAAGCATTAGCATATTAAGTCCAAGGTTAAGCAAGGCTCACCAGAAGCTCCAACGTGCGCTGGAACTCATCCCTCTGCTGAATGGTAGAGTGGAGGAGATCCTGGAGATCCGATATCAGCCTCTGGGAGTCTAGATGCATGTAGGAAGTCGAGTTGTCTGTGCATCAAGAGTCATTAGAAAGAATATAAGGTTAGAGAGTCGTACTGGTCGTCGGGAGCCACAAAAGACTTGGTCTCCGTAGCGCTTGGCGTAGGCCTCACTGCTGGTAGCTCAGGCTCGCACCACGCGCCATCTCCTCGTCCAATCTTGTACCTAGTCCAACACTCAGGTGATCTAGTCGATCCCTCCGGTCAGTCCCCTTGAAGATCGCCCCACGCGCTCCTCGTCTCTCTGCAGGAACTCCACCGCTAGCTGGTGGATGCCTCTGGTCCTCATGATCAGGCTGTGGCACAGTGGCTCGATGATGTTCATGCAGTGAAGCTACACATCTCATCCCGTGTACGCCTGGGCCACCACCACCCAGGGCTGTCCCTCGTGCCCCTCATCACAGTATAGTGTCCAGCGCACCTGCAAGGACAGGCATTAGAGTCAACATCAACATTTAAGAACATTTAATTACATTTTAAGGAGTTTTAGGTTTAGAGTCTTACTAATGTGTAAGCGAGCATGTCGATGTCATCTTGGATCGCTCGCGCTAAGCATCGTAGTGACCCGATGTCCCATACCGCCATCCACCACCTCATGATGGGTACACGGTCAGGATGTACCTCCTTCCCTCTCCCTAGGCTAGGGAAGTACATGTAAGTCCATACCTGCATTGTCATTGTCAGCATATAGCATTCATAATCATAATCATAGTTGCATAGGAATTTAAGGTAGAGTATTTTACCTAAAACAGAGGTGAGAACTCGCCCTGCATCACCTGCTAGTCAGTGGTGCTGAGGGAGTTGAAAAGGAATGCTAACGCGGTAGCACCCCATGCATAGTCCCTAAATCCGTCCAAGTCTCTCAGTAGTGGGAGGAGCTTGTAGCTCACTCCGTCTGCCCTCGTCATGAAGATGAGCTTCCAGAATAGCAGCATCAGGAAGCAGCGGAGGACTACATCTCCCTCTAGGCTTGGTCCCGTTGCAACTCTCTGTCTCGCTTGGTTTGTCAGGTGTCCCAAGCGCTCCTCTTGTAGCTCTCCCACAGCTATCGCCGCTCCTCTCAATTCCAGGCTCTCCTGAAGGGTCGCTCGTGCCAACATCGATGAGTGGTGTCCTAGTCTCGTCAGCTCCAGCCATAGCAGCTCACGCGCTAACTCTCAGTAGTTGGCATATCTTGTCCCTATCACTGGCGCTCTGTGGACTCTCAATCTAGTGATCCTAGGCACGTCCTCCAGCGTGGGGATCATATGTCCCCATGAGAAACAAGAATGTTGTGCTGACTAGATCCCACCGATCGTGGAGCACATACAGGAGGGTGGTGTCTAGCCTCATCACTTCTATCCCGAGGAACTCGGTGAACCCCATCACAACCAGTCTGTCTCTCTGGAAATCTGACAGCACCAGGTACACCGCTCAGACTTGCAGCCAGGAGATCCTCGTTCAGTGCTTTCCTGACATACATTTAACATCGTAGGTTAGTCATCCATATAGTCTAATAATTCATGCATTGCATTCCCGACGAACCTCTACTCGATCGTCTTCAGGCATATGGGAATTAATTACCTGTAAAGGTATATAAAAGTTCTTCTCGTGCGGATTTCGATCGCTTGTTTTTCGATTTTGATCGCCAACAATGATCCAACTCCTAGGGTTTCGATGTTTCTACTGCATCTCTGATTAAAATCTTACAGTGGTATCAGAGCCAAGTTACAAGTTTGATCAAAATTGACATTATTTTACTATTTTCTCATTGTTCACATTCGTGAATAGGGCTCAGTTTTCATCGCTCAATTGGGTCACTCATAGGATGAGAATCGGCCGACTGTTGCCAGGGAATTGTTCCCGGGATCATGAGGATCAAAATGCATATTTTGTTGCCTTGATTGACCCTCTGGGGAGGCCGGATTGGCCACGTTTGTGCCGTCACGGTTGCTGTTCGCGGCGTGAGATGGGGGCCGTTTTTAGGCCAGAAACCCTGATTGTAGATGCCCATGGGGGCTGGCAGGGTCGGTGATGGTCCTCCACGACGAGCCACGGGTGTTCGACGGCGTCCGGTGGCATGCGGTGGCCAGTCAGGCGGTCGCGGCGATGATCGCGGGGGAAAGGGCGGTGGGGCCCCATGTTCGTTCCGAACGACTCCCCCAGCGACAGTGACGGCGGCGGTGGCGGTGGCTGGCGGGTCCCCGGCGGTCATCCGCAGGGGCCGAGGACGGCGGTGGGTGCTCCCTCCGATGAGCTCGAGGCGCTAGGGTTTTGCCCCAGCGCCACTGCGTATCGGGCGTGGGAGAAGGTAATTGATCACCCTCAACTATAATTCAAAACATATGAAAGTCGGTTATAGTGATTTTCACACCCTGTTGGTATGGTGGCAGAATATATTTGCAAGCTCAACGTAGCACATGATGCGTGCATGGTATCCATCCATAACTATGAACATGCCATAGCTTGGAAAATGTAAAGAAATGCATGTAGTCTTCAACGTCTACTACAGAGAAATCATTATAATTAGCTCATTCTTGAACTGAAGGAAACTACTTCCACAGCGTATATATAGTTTGCATTTTGCCCAAGTACACACACACACACACGCTTCCACAATGGATATATACTTTGCATTTTGCCCAAGTATACACACGCACACACACACGGTACCTATGCCAGATGGTTGCTGGTAGTAGCTCAGGCTTCCCCTGTTGTTGCTATGAACAACTCTGTTAGCCGAAGAAGTAAGACTTGACAAAGAAAATGTTTGCGTGGGTGTGACTCAGTCCACGCAGGAGAAAGTCCTGTGATGGCGGTGACGATATTCGTCCGTAGGCAAGTTCTGCGGCGTCCGGATCCTACGCACACAGTAATTCATCCCATAGGCTGGCGGAGTTTCCTTGGGTCTCAACTGGGCCGCACTGAATGGGCCAGAGGCCAGTGGGTTGATCCATCATGGGCCGGACCGATTTGAGGTAGGAACGGACCTGGCGATGTCGGGCCACACTAGGTCTAGCGAATTTTACTCTCCTCACTAGCCCCCCTCCTAAACATCGAGTGTACTCGGCGCTCAGGAGGAATCGTACAAGACATGATGAGGGAGGAATTTTGGCGAAGCCACCATGAACTTTCTTATTCCTTTCACTCAAGAAATTTCATTGCTTGTTGCCTTCTTTGGTGCACAGTAGCGCGGCACTTGGGTTTCTCGCCGAGTGCGTTGGCGGTGACGGTTGAGTCCTCGACCAGGCAGAGTTTAGGTCGACCAAGAGAGTGACAGCGGTTAGCGGTCTGCTGTTGACTTTCTGACGAGAAGATAAAATAAGACAGACCATGGGGTGACCATCTATGATTTCCGAGGGATGCATCATGCTCTTTCTTGAAGAGGAAGAATGCTTAGGCGCTATCCTCTAGGAAGTACCATGAAGAGCACACCTGAGGGGTAGTCAGTGGACCACTGTCGTACTCATGACCATGAGATGACCGACCCCGTTTTGGAGGGGAGTTAGTCTCTCCTTAAGAGGGGGAGACATCTCGCCTTTTGAAACCTTACATAAAGTCACCCACCGTATTTTGGAGAGGAGCGTACGTCTATCTCTTGAAGATGAGAAGATTATTGCTCGCCTTTTAGAAGCTAAAAAGCCACCAGTAGTATTTTGAAGGGGACCGTACGTTTATCTCCTGAAAAGGAGAAGGTTATTCCTTGTCTCTTGAAAGCTAAAAACTCACCAGTAGTATTTTGGAGGGGAGCCATTAATGCCAGGCATTGAACATGTAATGTGACATCCACTATAGTTATAGCCAATATAGAGTTTCAAGGAATATCCCGAAGGTTCCCACTCAAGACCCTGAAGGCAATGGCCAACTTCTCACTGTGGTAGTACAGGGATCTCTCCTTGTCCAGCTCATTATCAAATTCCTGTAGAACAAACCTTGTGTCTGGGACATAACCCAGTTCTCTAGTCTTCTCAACCAATGCTTCCAGCTCCTTGTAGATCTCCCTGGCTCTCGGGTGAGACTGGTCACCAGCCATGAAGGTGTGCACCCGTCTGTCAACTTCAACCCAGCTCATGGCTGGTTCCTTCTTTACTTGTATCCCCCTCATCATCCTTTTCATCTTCACCACCTCATCCCATCGACCTGCGGATGCGTAAATGTTAGACAGCAGAATGAGTGTTCCATCATCACCGGGATTGAGCTCGAGTATGTGCTTTGCTGCCCTCTCTGCCATCTTCACTTCCCCATGGATCTTGCATGCACTGAGAAGTGTCCTCCAGAGGATGACATCCGGGTTCTTAACTTGCACAGTTATCAGCTTTTCGGCTTCCCTAAGTCTTCCGGTCCGTCCAAGTAGGTCAATGAAACAAGATATATGATCTCTGGATGGGCCATTCTCATAGTTGTGCATGATGGAGGAGAAGATTCGGCGGCCTTCGTCCACAAGGCCTGCACTGCTGCAAGCAGAAAGAACACTGGTATATGTTGCATCATTTGGTTCCAATCCTGAAGCCTGCACCTCATCAAACAACCTGACGGCTTCACCACCACAGCCATTTTGTGCATAAGCATAGATCATGGTGTTCACAGAAACCAGGTCATGATCCACCAAGCTATGGAAAACAGACCTTGCCATCTTCTCATTCCCACATTTCCCGTAAACATCGATGAGCGCTGCTCCTACGAATCTGTTTCTGTCCAAGCCAATTTTGATAGCAAGTGAATGCAACTCTTTACTAAAATCCTGCAGTGCAAGACTCGAACATGCTCGTAGGGCTGTCGAAAATGTGAATGCATTCGGATACATCGAATGATGTAACATGCTGCAGACCATAGAAAGAGCAGCCTCTTCTCTGTGGTTGGACAACAAGACCCCCATAACAGCCGTTTGCGCTACGAGGTTAGGCATCACAATCTGACTGAAAACCTTTAAGGAGTCCTCGATCAGAGAACATTTTGAGTACATGACAAGAAGGGAGGTCTGTGAACAATTGCCAGAATCGGATCCAGACTTGATGACAAGAGTGTGGATCAGCATCCCCATTACCACCTCTGCCAAATTCGCGCATGCTATAAGAGCACTGGAAAACGTGAACTCGTTACCCCTGATGCCACCGTTAATCATGTTGACCAACACCTGGATTGCTTCTTCATCTTCCCCTTTCTGGGTGTAGCCCACGATTAATGCTGTGGTCAGAACCACATCTTTCTCAACCATCTGATCATACACCATTCGCGCCTCTCGCAAAAAGCCAAACTTTGCATACATATTGACCAATGCGCTGCCGATAAACACATTGGCAGCGTCCACGCCTGCAACAACCAGGTGTCCATGTGCCCCCTGGCCACCCAAGTGCAGACCCACCTCAGCAAAGGCCCTTAAGACACTCGAGAAGGTAAAATCATCGGGCGAAACACCCTCCAGAGGCATCCTCCTGTACATGTCAATGGCATCCCCGCTCCTCCCGCAGCGAACGTAGGAAGCTATCATGGCATTCCACGAGACAATATGCGGCTTGTGCATTTCGGCAAACATCCTCCGTGCGTCATCGAGGGAACCGCACTTGAGGTAGGCGTCGATGAGCTTGTTGCCCAACCCGACGTGGGGGAAGCCTGTCCGGTGCATGTGGGAGTGGACCTTTTTGACCCCCTCCAGCGACCTCTCGGCCGCAAACCCCCGCAGGAGAGATGCATAGGAGTCGAAGCTGTCGCCGTCGGCTTCTCCAGGACGGCCGGGTCGGGGCAGGAGGAACCTTGTTTGATGGGTGCTGCTGGTAGGGGTGGAGTGGTGCCGGCGGAAGTGGCAGCACCAAATGTTCGACCGAATGTAGACAAGTTTTCGCATGGCGTATCATTCTCTCCAATTCTACGAATTCCTCCCGAGCAGCATTTGTGTGTGGAGTGGTGCCGCCTCTGCCGGCACCAGGTGTTCGGCTCGACCTCTTGTGTGTGTGTGCGCGCGCGCGCGGGAGAACCCATTCGGGATCGAAGGGAGAGGGGCGAAGAGATGGCTCAGGGACTCTACCGCGACCTCTGCCACGTCCACGACCACGACCTCGGCCATGACTAGTGTACTCTGGAGCTGGTTGCAGTCTGGATGGAGCCGCAGCCCTTTGTCTGATTCTGGACGCTATTGGCTCGCCTCGCCAGGAGGCATTGATATTGTCTGGAGGTGGGATGGCCACCATGTTGCAGGTGCAGCCATGAAGCATCTGTTCCAACTATTCCACGGTGATCTCCTTGTCCTTATAGAACAAGGTGAGCTCTTTCGGAACGCAGAGAGTTTTGCCTTCCTTGACCTTCTGGATCATTTCTTGGACCCAGTCTCGGAGGTGAGCTCATTTCTGCATGTCTTCCCACGGGATGTAGCTATCAAGTGGGATAGGCCTAGTAGGGTGAAGAGGAATGTATTCCTCCAAGTTTTCGATGAGTCATTGTAACATCTGGAGAGGCATCAGCTCTGCTGGGGACTGCAAGGCAGCCGCTTGCTCGGCTTACTTCTTGAGTCGCCTTTTGAGATTCTTCATTCTATTCCTCTCCTATTTCTTGGCAATGGCCGTCTCCAGGGGAGTAGGAGGAGGAGGCACTGGGATTGGAGCTGACAGGTCTGCACAGGGATACCGTCGAGCCGATAAGTTTGTAGGGTGAGGTCGGCAACTCTTCTTTACTCGGATCTCAATCCAAGCACCTTCTGATTGTTGTAGTTGGAAGGTAGCATTGATCGCGTGCTCGATGATCGAGTGGTAGTTCTTGGTAAGCAGGGATGCTAGGACTGGCGTTCGAAGACATGGACGCCGCTTGTTGCCTCTACCGAGGTTGGTGTGGGAGCTTACCGGGAACCGGTTGACTCGTACTGGCGTCGGAGGACGTATGCGCGGTTTGATGCCTTAGCCGCGGTGGCGGGGAAGGCTTCCCCTGTTGAGTTGGTGTATTGGTGTTGGTGTCCGAAGACATGTGCACGGTTTGATACCTTAGCCACAGTGGCTGGGAAGGCTTTCCCAGTTGAACTAGTGTACGGGGGCTGGTGTCCGAAGACGTGTGCGCGGTTTGATGCCTTAGCCTCAGTGGCTGGGATTTCTGCTGAGGAGGGGCCAGAGGAGCGTGACCAACATCTTGCTTCGAGACCGAACCCCTGTGGTCTGGCTAAGAACACGGTCGGATGACACCTGATGACGTCTGGGGGCCTTGTTGCCCCCGGTGGCTGTCTTGATCTCGCGCCCTGGAGGGCCTTTGTGATGGCGGGCCCGACCTGTGAGCTGTAGGGGGAACCTGGTTCGGCAAAGCCAAGGTCTCACTCAACTTTTGCTTCCCCTTTCTATCCACGGGTGTCGAAGACAGAGGTAGAATAGGGGGGAGACGAGAAGGGCTGGAAGAGTCCATCCTGGTCTCGCCTACCAGGACATCTTCTCAACCGAGAAGAACTCGAAGGAGTCTTGCAGTGTCTTCCGTGGAAAAGGGGAGAGAGTCTAGCTCTTGCTAGGGTCGCCATTGTGCGGCTGGAGTGGCGGGGGCTAGTTGACCAGCCTGTGGTGTTGGAGCCTCGAGAGAGGCCGAGGGAGCAGGAGAGTGGATGACGTTGGCCGAGAAGGTACTCGGTCCCGCCTCTTGGCTGGTATCTTGCTCCCTGCATCTCCGCAGTCGTTCGAGAGCCTCCCGATTATCAGTTCAGAACTTGAGCCATTCTGGAGTATGCTGGTAAGGTGACCTGTGCCCATTTTCCTTGGGAGGATCGGGCCGCTCTGGTCCATTTTCGGCAGTGCTCAAGGTTTCTTTAATAGCTTGCCACAATCGAACAAGTGCCATGGAATTTCCTTCGGCATCGATCTGCTCCCACAGGATCTGTTCCTCAATGAGGTATTGAACTTCCTCACAGGACTCGATTGCGTGGCAGGTTCATGCATGAAAGGGACAATACTGAGGGTTGTTAAAGTCCCATTAAGTGTAGCCTGCCAGCAGATCGCGGGGCAAGATTTACGCCCGCTCGACGAGGACGTCGAAAAGTCACCGGGTTCTTTCCTTGGGGAAGGAGAGGGATCTGCGATCATGCCAGAGCCTCCACCCTGGGTACCAGATCGAACACTCTCTCCGGTTGGTGTTGGGCTCCTTCGATTCATCGTCAGAAAGAGAGAATGCCGCCATCATGTGGATCACATTGGCTGGGTGGTGAACCACACGTGCTGCTTTGGTACCGTTGCGATCGACATGTCGTGAGGATCGAGAAAATATATTTTTTTATTTTTAATTTTTTTTAATTTTTTAAGATTTTCTATAAATATTCCATTTCTTTTTCTTTTTCCTTCTTCCTATTCTTCCTTCTCCTTCCTCCTTCTTCCTCCTTCGACCGTGGCACCGCGCCCCCCTCTCTTTCTCTCTCCTCGATCGGCAATGACATGGCGCACCCCTCCGGCTGCAGACGGCAGTGGGCGACGACGTGATGGCATAGGCGGCGGCGAGATGATCGTGGCGGCGTGCGACGTTCGTGGAAAGCGTGAAGAACGAGAGTTTATAGCGGCATTCTTCGCGGTTTGGGCTTCATCCGACGTGCCTCGAGGCGAGATCGAGGTAGGGTGACGTTCCCCTACCTTCGTAGTTCCTTCCCCGCGATTTTTAGGCCGAGGCGAGGTCGAGAGAGGGCTATTTCATGCCGGGAAGGAAAATCCATGTCGTGGGGTTTGAGCGCCTGATCTAGCGTTTTGTGCCGCGATCCCGCGTTTTAAGGGCGTAGAATCATGCTAGGAGGGTTGGGGGTAAGTTCCCATTCGTTTCCTCCTCAACCGGGCACGTTTAGGGCCCGAAATGGTGTTTTCTGGCGACGTTTGCCATTCTCGAAACGGCAGGACCTACACGGTCGTAACAGAGGCCGTGTAAGTCTTGTGCGGTCCGGTGAACGACCGCTCTATGCCTTGGAGCGTCTGGGAGCTACACGGTCAGTCGTTCGACTGTGTAACCACTGGGCGGCTAGAGGATGACCGTCCAGCACTCGTGTTTGACCGTTGGTTTTTCTGACCGTTACACAGTGTCGAGATGGCACGGCCTAGGTCTTGGCAGTGTAGTCCTTTGAACGGCCCAGGGTTGGCCGTTCTATTTCTGTACCGTTTGATGATCGAATGGCCCAGTAGGGTCCATTCATCTCCTTGCACGGCCTAGGGCTGTCCGTGCATCCTTCGAATAGCCTGGGTTGGTCCATTCAGATTTCTTACCGTTGGGTCAGGGGACGGCCCTATTGGGCCCGTCCATGTCCTTGAACGGTGAGACTATGTCCGTTCAGTCCTTGAGCGGCCAGGGTCTGACCGTTCTGTTTCCTTACCGTTGGGCTAATTGAACGGCCTGCCTGGGACCGTTCATTACCCTATGCGGCCAGGGGCTGGCTGTGCCCTATCTGAACGGCCAGGTTTGAGCCGTTTAGTTTCCTGCTTGGCCTAATAATGGCACAGTCCCATGCTGACCGTGCAATACTTGGGGCGGCCCTGTGCTATCCATGTAGCATTCGAGCGGCCCATGATGGACCGTTCATCATCTGAGACCTAACCGGTGGTTCCTTTCGTGCTGATTCGAGTCCTGGGTGAGCGGACCTCGATCCACGTGTTGACCCATGGTCTGACTGATGCTATGCATCATGTAGGGACCATGTGTGGGGTGTCGTGGGGGTCCCGGGATGTGACGTTCTCGACTTACGTCACCATGAGTCGGTGTCGTATGAGGAGTGATCTTTGTACTTGTCTAGATCTAGAGTCATTTTTCGTGACTTGAGAGTTCGTTCTTCCTGTGACCTATCCACTAGTCGTAGCTTCCACGGCACGCGTGTGTCGGCTCACCGGGAGCACTGGTGTGGCGCACCCGAGAGAGACGGTGAGTAGGGTGGTTACTATAGGGCCCCCATGTACAGTTGAGTCCGGGCTTAAGGGGAATTACCAGCTAGAGGACAGGCCTAGGGCGTATACTCTGAGTGTGCACACGGGGATGAGGGTTTCGGACCTGCGCTGACGAGCACGACCTCACCTAGTCCTTGTTTCGTAGTACTTCTGGTTACTGTGTGTGTCTGAGTCTCGCGCCCGAGGCGTTGTAGCTAGACACTTGTGACGTGGTATAAGACGTCAGGGGACGCATCTGGTCGTTCTTCTAGTGGGAGGTGCTCCTGTCTACCGGCAGGTACGGACTCGAGTTTTGACAGACTGAGGTTCGGTTTGCACGGTATGGTTAGACTAGATAACTTTTCTATTTATTTATTACAGCTTGTTGGTTCCACTGTACTCCTGCTAGGTAGCGTTACTTTCGTACTACTTGCTTTCCTGCCTTATTTTTCATGCAAGGTGGGGGTCCGCAAGATCCCTACTGAGCCTATGAAATGAGGCTCATCCCCTGCATATTTTCACCGTGTTTTAGGCGAGGCCGAGTCTTGGGCACCCAATTGAAGACTGCTATGTCTTCAAGGATATTATTGAAGGCATGGTGAAGAAAGAAGAGATAGAGCTGGGAGAGTACAAGGTCGACCCTCCACAGTCACATGAAGCGCCTCTGAGAAGATCCACAGTCAACATGGTCTCTCTGTATCAGGCATTGCCTGAAGAGATCGTGGAAGCCAGCACCCAGCATACTTACGAGGCCTGCTTCCTCACACCAATGAAAGAACAACACGGATGGCATCAAGTCCCTGCAAAGAACAAGAAAAAGAATGCACCTCGCCCCAAAGTGGGGGCACATGTTCGTGGCATTGCACCACGATCCACTCCGTCGGTGACAGTACCAGTATGGATCAACCCACCTGCAGTCGTCAGAATACATACACACAACTGGAGGAGACAGACTCCGCTGCCAGTGACCAAGGAGGTCAACCCTGAAGCCCGACAACTGCAAAACTACATAGAAGGGCTAGACGAATATGTACAGCCCGAATTGAAGCCCTACTGATACGGGACCATGTCCCATGGCAAGAGTTAGAGCAGCTTTCACTGAAGCAGGAAGAGGAGGCTGATGAAGCGTTAGAAAAGGACGACAACTTGTTCTGGGGGCAAGCACCAGTCGAAGAAAAGAAGTGGAAACAATGGATGAAAACAAAGGCCAGCAAGGCCAGGAAGGAGCCCATTCTCTCCTGCAACACCCTTTCTGCTCTCTTCACTCTGCCTGGTGAGGAAGATGGAGATGAAATATGCTTTACACCCACTGCTGGGGGAAGGCGGGTCGAAGCCACAACCGCTACACATGCAACCCAGTCAGGCTAGAAATGGGGGAGACAGCCACTCGCCAACCATAATATTATCTTCAGGGGAGAGCAACCCTACAAGATGCCTCCTCTAGAGGTTAGGGGAGCCCAGATCCCTCCTCCGTCAGGTCTGTACAATCAGAGTGGGGGCAGCACTGCCACTCCTTCCTTCCTGGAATTCCTGAAAATGTCAAAAGGGAAGCAGCCGTGTCAAGATGCCGACCCTACAATCGGGGGTATCCACCCTCAGTTCCAGCAACCTTCTGGGGTCCCGAATGAAGATGAAGCTCACTTGACGGCAGCCAATGAAGGGCAGCAAGAGCATGAAACCAAGCAAAAGGGTGCAGAATCAGAGCCCGATGAAGCAGGTCCGTCAGAGGCCACAGTTCAAAGCTCCTCCAGACCTAAATAGGTAGAGGAAATGAAGCTGTCTAATGTCCGAGCTGGAAGCAGAATAATGAAGTTACTCAAGAAACTCTGGGCAAGGTTCACCACCTGGCAAATCCTTTCTTTGAGTGAAGAGACCTGACAGGCGATCATCACTGCTTTGCAGATGCTTGCTCAATATGAAACATGCTTGGCTGAAATACTGTCGGAGGCCAACGTGACCTTCACACAGGAGGACATGTTGCTCCCTACTATCAGCCACAATAGGCTACTATATATGAAAGGACATCTGAATGGTCGGGAGCTGAACAGAATCCTGGTAGACCCCGAGACGGCTGTCAACATCCTGCCATATAGGATATATCAAAGATCCTACTTTAATGTGCGCCTCGACAAAGTCAGAGATATGCATATCACTGGTTTCAACCAAAAGTGTGAAGTGCCACTGGGAGTAGCAGAATTCACACTCACTTTGACGGATTTCACTACAAGAGTGCGGTTTCATGTCATCGACTCCCGCACATCATATAAAGCATTGCTTGGCTGTCCCTGGCTGCATGAGAATATGGTGGTGCCCTCCACGCTCCACCAATGCATCAAGTACAACCTGGAAGAGAAGGAGGAGAGAATATTTGCTGACCTCCACCCGTTCGAAGTGTTCAAGTGCCACATGATGGACACTCCTCTATATGCAGAGTGGTCGCAGAAGACCTTCAAAACCAAGACCCTTGTCGGGGCATCAAAAATCACCTCTGGCGATGATTGGTTCCCACCGCCGCCGCCCAGATATGTCAAACCTAAGACAGTCTCACATATCGCTGTCACCGGGGATGTGGGCAGAGCAGCACCTCCTGCCACCTACCCTGAAGCCAATGAAGCCAAGGTTGATCAGTAGCATGACCATATCGGGGTCCCAAAAGGCCTTACCAAGCCAATTCTCAGCCTCGATAATATCACTGTCAAGCCTTTCAAAGCTTGGGAGGTGGCGCAGTCTGATGGCCCCAACAGCTTGTTTTACATGGCTGAGTCAACAGGTGGTGGCAGAGCCCGGGCCAGAGGCCAACAGAGTGTTGCGGAGGATCCTGATGTCACTCTTTGGGTGCCTCCTGTTTACGACGCGAGCTGACATGATCAGTTGCCGCTTCTTGTCGTTGCTCGAGGACGTGGGGCATGTAGGCAACTACGCTTGGGGAGCGGTGGTTCTCACCTTCCTTTTCAACACATTGAGCTCCACCAGCTGACACACGATGCTTGGCGGCTTCTCACCTCTACTCTAGGTACGACTCGACCCCTAAATTGGTCATGCAATTTTCTTCATGCTCCCTATATGGTGTTATATGTTGATGTTTGGCAAAATGCGATGCAGGTGTGGGCCTACGTGCGACTACGTGGGCTAGGGAGAGGCAAGGAGACCCACCCCGAGCTGCTGTCGATCGCCAGATGGTGGACCACACCTCAAGAGACTGGCACCCTACGGAGATAGGTCCGCGGGATCCAGGATGACCTAGACACTCTACCTTACACCTCAGTGAGACTTTAAACTCAAACTCTCAAATTAAATGCAATTTATATGCTTATGATGCTAATGTGACTCTTCTATTTTGACAGGTTCGGTGGACACCCTATGAGGGCGAGGGGCACGAGGGCCAGCCCTAGGTAGTGGGGGCCCTTGCCTTCTCGGGACGCGACGTGTGGCTTCACTGCATGAATATACTGGAGCCACTCTACTTTCGACTAGTGATGAGGACGATCGACGTCCTCCAACCAGTGGTCAAGTTCTCGACGCCCGAGAAGCCTGGGGAGCACGTCGGGTGACACCCTTGGGGCCTGGCGATAGTTTTGGACTAGACCGTGTGAGCTACAGAGCAGATCGTAGACTAGACGACACTCGGGCAGGTTGTGTCCGCCTGGGCGGAGAGCGAGGAGGCGTTCTATACAGTGTATGTCCGGCACTACCGGGACCAGGTATTCTGGGGTGCCCGTCGACTGGTACGACTTCTAACCCTAGCACTATTTAATTATGCTTATGCTTTCTATTGGGTTCTGTGCACCCCCTCTTTGTCGTTGAGAATAGTTTTGATGATTTCAATATATTGTGTGATTTTATTGTGTTCTAGAGTAAAAATCATTCATGAATATCTTGTGAAAAATGTCTTGAGGTTTTGATGCTCACATGTTGATATTCTGGTTTGCATTTTGCAGGGTTGAAATGCCCCTGACTGGTTTCAGATAGTACTGCACTGGGAAGGTAATTTTTATACTGCCCCTTGCAAGGGTCGACCCCATGGGACGACCCCTGGCTCTTTGAGCCTTGGTTTTCACCGTGTTGCCCAGCTGGTCTCTTAATGGTAAAATCATGTACTTTGAAGTCTGCTTTACTCTGAGGTATGTTCAGCTGGCCTTTTAGTAATGGGTCATGGTTTGCTTTACCCGAGTTATGATTTGCTGATATTGAGGATGGCCTTCACTTGTCCTTGTGAGAGATTGCTTATTCAATTGATCACATGCATTGCTTGGTCTATTGGACTGAACTTTAATTGATTTCAAGTGGTCTATTCGGAGCTCGTGACCATTGACTAGGCCTCCCCGAACGACTGGCGTACCCCCTACCTATCTTGGCTTTGAGACTCAAGGGAGCCCCCCGACCCACGGGATGCTTGAAAATTGAAATACCATGCTCGGAGATTCGTCCTCTTGGATGACACTTTGTACCGCAGATCTTTCTCCGGCCCCCTCCTTAAGTGCATCAGTACTGACGAAGCCAGCCGAGCGGTGCAAGAAGTTCATGAAGGCACGTGCGGAGCACACCAGGGAGGGCGGTCACTTGCCAGAATCTTGCTTCGGCAAGGATACTGGTGGCCCACATTCCAGTGCGATTGCTCAGCATACGTCCAGAAATGCGACCGGTGCCAATTCACGCATAGTCATCTCCTCATGCTAGATCAGTCAAGCCTAATTCACACATAGACATCGACCCTAGCCTATGTCACATGACAGAATCAAGGTCCTCAATTTTCGACACACAAGTCGAATAAGAAATGGAAGATAAAGAAGACGGTCTTCGTCAATAACGATCCAACAGAGCATAAGCAACCCATTCTTAATTGTGCCGGATCTCTACGGTGCCAAATGTTGTAACTCATTAAGTTGTCACCTATAGTGAGATTGAAAAACAAATTGTCAGTGGTCATTACATTAAATCACTACATTATATAAGGAGAGTACTGGACATCATTGTTACAAGCTATGCAATGGGAAATGAGAGGGTGTGGGGGGGTGGGAGGGGGTTCAGATCAACTGGAGGTGTGTTGTGTCTCTTCTGTTTTTGATGATTGGTCAAAGGGGAAAATGTTCTGTCTCCTTTGAATTTGTTGACAAGGTTTTGATGCTGGCAACAGAATCTGCTTTACTGATAGACTTTGATGCTGGCAACAGTTTATGCTTTTTATGACAGTCACTGATATTTTATTACCTACATTCCATTTTAAGTCTTTTTGTATCTCAGGTCTGTTTCTGGCCAATGCATGTTCTTTCTAGTCCATCGAAAAGTCAACACGCATTTAAATACCTTGAGATAACCAGGTCAGTGCACATATCAATCATTGCATGAAGGTCGATGCACATCACCGTTCATAGCCATGAAGGTCGATGCACATCACTTTTCATCGCATGAAGGTCGAGGCACGTCACCATTCATAGCCATGAAGGTCGATGCACATCACTGTTCATCGCATGAAGGTCGATGCACATCACCGTTCATAGACATGAAGGTCGATACACATCACTGTTCATGGCAGATGAAGGTCGATGCATATCTTGTTCACACCTTCATATAGGTCGGTGCATGTTTCCTTAGTCTTATATAAGGTCGATGCACATCTGCCGTCACTTTTTATAAGGTCGATGCACATCTATCTTTGTCTTATATATGGTCGATGCATCTCTCTTATCATGCGTTACAAGGTCCGTGCACATTCAGTATGTAGAGTCTGAGCACATTTTGGTATATGCACATTCTAAAACAAAAGTCTATGCCCATGTTGATTTCAGGCCATCTGGTCTATGTACATGCACAATATGGGTCTATGCAGCTACTGTAGCTAAGGTCAATACTTGCTGTAAGGTCGATGCTAGTCCGTTTAACTCATGCAGCATTAAGTCTAAGCATTCCTATCAAGGTCGATGCACATTGTGCATTCACCATTGAGACAGGTCAAAGCACCTTCATGAAGGTCTACCTGCAATGCATTAAGACTTATGTTTCCTGTCAGTTTATATTGCATGAGTTATTCCTACAGGCTAAAGCATCTCAATTAAGCATTGCTGATTACTTGCTTATTATATTAACATAAATTTGATTGAGATACTTAATATGAAGATTATCATTTGATTATGACTGATGACTCCTTTCTTAATAACCCAGGTTGATTGGTCGAACACTTGGAAGACACAAGAGGCTGACAGCATCAACTCTCATGTGAAGACTTCAGTCACGCCTAAAGCATGAGCTCGTGAGGGTTAAGTGAACCAATGAATGGCATGCGATCCAAGGTGAATACCCTCTGATATTCTGCCACGTGGATCATCATACCATCTGCCCTTACACGTGAAAAGGTGCTTCCGGAATCCTCTTGGAAGGAACGTGTTCACCACACGCCTGAAGCGTGAGCCCGTGGGACCCTAGATCTAAAGCTCTATAAAAAGGCTCTCCTTTGTTCGAAATAAGATAAGAAGAGGCGTAGAAGATTAGAGAAGCGTATAGAGCAAGAAGAGAAGAGAAGGAGAAGAGAAGAGAGAGTGAGAAAGCTACAAAAAGAAAGAGAGTGAGTTCTGAGAAAAATAGAGTGCCGGAGAAAGTCTGAGAAGAAGAATAAGAGCTTGGGCGCGAGTGCTTTATTCTGACTTCTGGATCAGATCTAGAGTTAGATTGCTCTATTGAGAGTCACATTGTTCCATTTCTATTTCTACTTTCTTTATATTCCTTGTTTTCATTTTGAAATTTCAGTGTAAGCTGGGAATCAGCTGGGCAAGCTATGGTGCTCAGCAGGTGAGGGTGTTCCTCGGACAGCAAGCTGTAAGGCTCAGCAGTGTGTAGGGATTTCTATCCCCAAAGCTGTGGATCAGCTGTGTTCAAGCTGTGAGGTAGCAGTAAGCCACACTTTGGTCTGAGTGTGGGGTGGATGTAGGTGAAAACTGAACCACCTAAAACCATTGTCCAGTGTGATTAATTTTATGCCTTGTGTGCTTGCATTCCAACTTGCTCGTTGATTAAATGAATGCATAGGAACGCTTAAAACACGCATGCTTTTCAATATCTAAACTGGTTATCTATTTTCCATGTTTAAGTCTCTCATCCAGTAGGTATATAAAATGGCGTGGCTGGAAGGATAGGTTACGCTTATCTGGAATTCCACCTCTGGCGTGAGGAGAACCTCCGCCATGATAGATAGAGTAGTATTCATAGCCCCACTCCCACCCACTGCAAACTCCATCACCCAGCCCCATTTTCCACCTCTCCTAGCCTGGCTATACCCCCCAATGATGCCCCCAACAGTCAGGGGATACCCCAGCCCCTTCCCACTCCATCTCCCCTTCCTCATCTCCCCACTATCATCCCCTTCCATCACCATACCCTGTGCAGTTTGTAGGTAGCAGACTAGGGCCCTGGAAGTAGCGTCGTCTCCACTCTTTCCCTGATCCTTTTGGTGGTAAATCCTATACCACTGGAAAGGTCATCTAGAGAGCTTTCCAGGTGAGTGGTTTCATCTTCGTCCAAGCACCGAGCTGTCCGTGAGACTGATTCTTGCCCAACTGTGCAGGACCACTCAGGCAGAGAACCAGAGCCCTAGAAGAAGCTCGACCACACCCACTCCCTTGCAGATCTGGGCATGAAACTTGGCTGAGGCATCCTCCTTCAAGTCCTCTCCCATCCTCAAGAAGTGGAGCTAATTTTGGACCTCGACATCAAGAGTTCTGAATTTCTCTTCCTAGGTGTGCCAGGTCAGTCGCCCTGATCCTATGTTGACCACCCTCCAGTGTTCTGGCCTTCGCGATCGGCTCTGACATCTGCCGCTGGTGCCGTTGGTCCCTGCTCGAAGAAGGCCCGACCGCGCTCGCAACAGCACCAGTCTCACCCTCAACAGACTCGAGACTGTTCTTGGCACCCCAGTCTTCCAGAAGCATCACTCTGGGAGTAATCAGAACCAGAGTAGTCAAGCCCTGTTCCAGACGCTGCCTCGGTCAACGACGTCGACAGAAAATTCCACGAAAATTTTGGCGTCCTCCTCGGTCAAGTCAAAGAATTTTGGCACCAGTTTCAACAATTTCTGAGCTCGGCAGAGACTGTGGTGGCGTCATCTTCAACTACCTGTTCAGCTATTCCAGAAACTGGCAAAATCGGCAGAGCTCGGTTCTCCGATCCCTAGCCTCTTTTCCCCTCCCCTCACTTGGCCGGCTGAAGGTCCCTCCCTGCGCGGAGTTAGTTTTGGCTATAAATCTTTTAACCCCCACCCTGAGATCCCCCCTCCTGCGAGATGTGTAGTATTGTAGTTAATTGTTTTCAGGTCAAAGCTACACTGGCGCGGCGTGCGGGTACATACCCACGCCTCCCCGCTCGTCATCGTCTCCGACCAGGATCGGCGTCTTCACACTGATCAGGTGAGCTTCTGGTCACTCCTCCTTGTTGGCACTCCTTGCTTAATTAGTATTGCTTCTTAGTTCCGTCGGTGGTGAGGGAGTGCCCAATCCAAAATCAATCAAATCGAGTGTCCATCGTGGAGTGAGTTGTGAGTGAGACACTACATCCCACGCCCTTGGCGTACTGGCTGCCCACGGAATCAGGCATCCCAGGCCCTTAGGGGTCCATCCCAAGCTAGCCATACCCTTGGAGCAGTAAGGTCCCACCTCGGACCCTTCCCACCATCGCCGAATCGCCTACGAGTGCTAGTGTGCGCTACGCGGGTGAGCCCGCTCGAGTGAAGTCACCGGTCCGTGCAATGCTTGCTTGCTAGGTCCAAGGGTTATTCGGTCCTGTGACTATCACCCCCAAGGAGGTGTCACATCAATATAACAATAAATTAGAGGGAGGTGATTACAAAAAACACCTTTTAGAAGCGGGGAGATGTGAGGTCCACCTTCTCTTCCAATCGGCCGGCCGATGAAGAGAGTTTTTCTTTAATGATTACCTTTACAAAATAAACAACAACCAATAAAAGAAAGACATTGATTAGAAATTGAAAGTGTGTAGCATCAAATCCTTAATGCAATAAACATGAAATCATAGGCATGAACACACCTTGTTGGTGTTGGCCTTTAATACTCCTAAGCAAAAAGATAGGGATAAAATGATCTGATGAGGGAGGTGTGCAAGTGTTGGGCTATTGGAAGTCTCAACGTGGTTGAGATGAAAAAATGTGTGAAGTAAAACAAGGGGGGTGATGCATGCAATGCTAATTAAAATAAAGAGATAGAAGATATGAGAGGTAAGAAAAAGTTTTCTCCAATGTTTTCTTCAAAGGGACGAAGGAGCTCCAAGATGATGAAGCCTTAAAGCATGTGGGAGACTCCTCCTCCTCAAGGGGGCACCCTCCTTCCAGCAGAATCTCCCCAAGAACAATTAATTTCAGCCTTATGAATAAGGAAGATGGGGGTCCTATTTATAGGAGAGAAATTGGGGAGAGAGAAAAAAGGTGGGATCTATATAGAAAATCTAAAAATACAAAAAATAGGAAAAAATACTCCCCACAATCCTCGAAAAATACACAACCCACTGGTAACATCTTGGAGTAGGAGAACACATCGGGTCACCCTGTACAGGGTTCCGAAGGCTCGTCAGGAAAAAATATGTGTAACCCGCAAAACACCCTCTGGAACTCCTGAAAATGATCCGAAACTCACATATCCTGACGCGAAAAATATCTGAAAAATATGGGGCATTACATAAGGCCTCTTTCCAGAATCGGACAACGAAGTCCCACAGGGGTTCCTCGTGGCCCTGCTTGATGGCGGGGAGGCTCATCGCAGATGTGACCTCTTTTTTGCAGCCGATGAAATTCTCCTTAAATAATTTCTTCAGTTGTTGGAAGGAGGTAATGGTCTCGGTGGGTAGCGACTCAAACCATGTCTGAGCATTCTCTCACAGGGTGGTGACAAACGTCAAATACTTTACAGCGTCCAAGGCCCGATGGATTACTAAGTTGGAGTCAAAGTTATGCATGTGGTCAGTAGAGTCGGTGGTGCCTTTATATGAAGTGAATGTCAACAGTTGAAACTTTGGGGGGATCACCGCCTCCATGATTTCTCTAAAGAATGGGGGGGTGGAAGTCTGAGTCGTCGTCGATGAGCCCCTTGGTCCGCGCAATCTGGGGGATGTTGCCCAAGTAGTGGATCTTGCCTTCTAGCTCACGCTTGACCTCTTCGTAGCGTAGTACCCGCTGCGCCATCTCTGGATTTGAATGCAGCGGGATAGCGGGATGCCGCGAGGGTCGACTGCATAATTATCGAGAATGTGTGGCAGAGAGGAGCAAAAGTTTATGCTCCCGGCGGGACTCCACTGTAGTGGGTGCACCACCATTCTAGGGGAGTACCGTTGGGGCTCGTTCCTATTCCGCCTGGTGCTTAAGGAGGTCATGGTAGGTCTCTGTTAGCGTCTGTATCTGTTGGCACATCTCCACTAGCTCGTTTGTGGCGGGATCAAATGGAGCCACGCTAGAGGGTGGATGAGAAGATGCTTCTTGGGAAGCTCGTTGAGAAGTCTGGGCTCCCTGGCGGTTGCTAGTGTTGCGATAGTTCCCTCTGGGTGCTATGGCGTCCTGCTCGATTCCCACAGACAGTGCCAAAAAGTGTAGAGGTAAAAAAATGTTCATTTGACCTTGTACCACACCTTTAAGATTTATTTGCTGGGGAAGAGTAGCCGACCACCTACGTAAACCTACAATCACTAGACAACAGCGTCAGAAGGAGCACTGGGAGTGATCTCAGGGGACAACTCTCTGATGCTTAAGTCAGAATTATATGAGAGGTCCAAGAGGAAGGATGAAGAGAGAAGGGGTTGAAGTGGGGGAAAGAGGAGAGCCTATAGCTTAGAGAGGATGCTCGGAGAGTGCTCGGGGAGATAGAAAGAGAAGAACCAGGAGAGAACCTCTCTCTCACTGCTATCATGTTGGCAACGTAGTCTCTACCCCTTTCCCTTCTTGTCTTGTTTATACTCTCTCTGTCTTCTAGCCTTTCTCTCGGTGTGTCTATGTGTATCCTCTCCCTTCCTCTAAGTCACACTGGGAACCTATTTATACAGGACGCAGTGGTGACGTTGGCTGTTCTCTGGTTGGGAAATGACATAAATCGTGGAGTAACGTCTCCTTGATCGTGAAAGTTGCCCGTTGCGCGCTTGCCCATTCCCGGAAGGGAGGCTTCATGGCATGGATCTTGGCGGCGTGGGTGTGACTCAGTCCACGCTGGGAAAAAAACCTATGATGGCGGTGGTGACGTTCGTTCGTTGGCGAGTTCTGTGACGTCCAGATCCTACGTGAACAATAATGCCACCCATGGGCTGGCGGAGTTTCCTTGGGTCTTAGTTGGGCCGCATTAAATGGGTCAGAGGCCGATGGGTTGGTCCGTCAAGGGCTCGACTGATCTGGGCCAAAACGGGCCCGGCGATGTCAGGTCACGCTGGGCTGAGTGAATTTTGCCCTCCTTAGATCTAAAATTGAATATACTAGGATAAAATTAAGTTTGAGATTTTTACATGAAAATCATTGTTAGAGGTGAATTTGTAAAAAAATCATTCTTAGAAATACATTAGCAGACATATTATTGTATTAATTAAAATACTGCATAAATGTCATTTAAGTATAATTTTTTATACATTTTTGACAAAAATAAGTTATATAAGATTATGTTCATTTAAACGAGTTATGATGGAATTGGACCTTGATTGCATAAAGCCCTCGTTCTAATGCATGGCACATGAGAGACATATGTCTTGGGGTTTTGTTATCATCAAAATCACTTGGATATACCTAACAGTTGCTTCGGAGGGAACACCGGCTAAAAGTTTTACTTATCAGGGAAGCACCAACTGGTAGCACCCTTGCTAGACCCGACCCAGAAAAATTGGGTCTTCCACCCCTTATTCAAAGAATTCCAATGAGTCGGTCACGCAGCTCCTCCCCCTCCTCACCTGAAGATAGAAGAAGTCCTTCCTAGCATGGGTTTGCTCCTTTAGCTCGAAGAAGGCGTGAAAAATGTCTAAATAAGTGGCGAGGCCACACAAGTGATAGAGGAAGATAAAGGAGAAGATGAAAGTATAGGAATTGGAAGCCAACTAGATACGAGCCAGTTTGTAGAATTTCAGCAACTGCACCACAAAGGGGTGGAGAGGAAAACCAAAATTGCACTTCCAAGCTAAAAGAAAAATACAGAAAAGGCCCAAATGAGTATCCAGACTAGACTCGTGAGGTTTGGCCAGGGAGAAATAATACTACCATGGCAACTTGTAGCGGACCTCGATCTCTTTTACCTTGGTCTCACCCAGCTCACTGTACAAATGATGGCTGGACACCGACGCTGAACTCCCCGTCCCTTGCTCCAACTCCTGAACCTCAACCTCGGCACCATGCTCCGCCATGGAGGAACGAGAAGAGTAAGAAGAAGAGGAGGGAACAATGGAGTCAGAAGACTCAAGGGGAGGAGGAAGCTGACGGATCATCGCCACCATGATCTCTGCCAACTCTGCAAAGGCCTCTGTAATTCCCCACTCCCTCTAGTCGCTCTCACGGTGCATGAACTCTCTCAGAAGGAGAATGCAATGTAGGGAAAAGCCCTAAATAGAGGAGACGTGGGACGCAAGCATACGAGATAGTTATATACCCCAGCGATCTTGGTGGGAAATGTCGCGACGTTTCAAACGCCAAGAAGGGCCTCCCCATGCCAACTCGAGAGATCCATCATCATATGCATGCCCCCAGGACAGTTGCATTAAATGTCCCATGCCGATAAAAGATATCCCCCATTCGAGCCACCAATGCTACCCTATTATACTCTACTCTCCGAGCCCAAACTTTGGCTCAGGAGTAGGGGGCCAGTGGAGAGGGGTAAATCCGTAGTCTAAAAAGATACATGGCACGGGATGGCCCAACCAGGTCCAATCTGGCCCAACCAGGCCCAATCTGACCCCACCAGGCCGAATCACTAGGTGATAGCCCCACGAATGGGCCCACTAATTTTGAAGACCAAAAACCCTCAGACTAGACCTTCCTAGGTGACCTCCTGGCCCGGAAGATCGAGCAACGGTCACTCAGAAGAGCCTAAGCACCACCCAAGCATAATCGTCCAATGTTGCCCCAATAGCTCCGGAAAAGCCTAAACACCCTCAACAGGGCGTTTATCCGAGTGAGAGTCTCGCTGCAGCTCAAAGGTGGGAAGCTCAATAGGATAGGGGAGAGCAAGAGTCCTTTAACGGTGGGGAGCCCTCCTATAGGACATAATGCCCCCTGGTCCATCTAGCTACCCTACCTTCGGCCAGGAAAATGAGAAACTATATAAACTCAAGAAGACCCTCTAGAAAGGTAAGGTGATCCTAAGTACTCAACACCACACTTACTGGTGCAGAGTGATCTTGTGCCCCTCACTTTTTCTCCTACATCCTTTCCACCATTGCTCTATCAACTTGCTAACTTAAGCATCGGAGGGTTTTCCCTGGGGTCTTAACCTTAGGTTCCTCTAATCCATTTCCTACCTTGTAAATCCCTCATCTATGGTGACGACGACAAGGGCCAACCCAGGATCGTGCGGCTTAGGATCCAGTGCAAGATCACCCCTCTTCAAATGGTATTGGAGAGATAGTTACCAATGGTGCCAGACCTAATGATCTTACCTCTATTCTATTGTGCCCCTGTGGTCATTTGTCTATCATGATTTTGATAATGGCCAACACTGTAAGTCATTATTGTCTTGCACCTGCATATGAATGACATAAGTGATGCTTTGTTCATGACAGGTAAGCAAAGGAATGGAGAAGGAATGGATTGGAGATGGTAAAAGTGAAAGCTAAATGAACGCGCCCAAGTGAAAATGAAAGTTGAAGCAAAGGCTGGACTGCTATCAGTGCTACATAGATGACCTGGTGGTCAAGACCAGAAGAAAAGAAGACCATCTGCAAGACCTCCGAGTCATATTTCAAAGGCTCAGGCAGCATGAATTAAAAATGAACACCATGAAGTGCCCCTTCAGAGTGTCGACCAGCAAATTCTTGGGCTTTATTGTCAGATATCGGAGAATTAAAATAGACCCCGCAAAGATCAAGGCAATTCAGGAGCTACCATTGCCAAGGAACCTCTCCGAGCTGAGATCTCTACAAGGTCGTCTGGCCTATATCTGGCGACTTATATCCAACTTGTAGAGTCGATGTCACTCCTTTCACAAGTTGATGATAAAGGATGTTCCCTTTTACTGGGATGAAGAATGCCAAATAGCTTTTGACAAGTTCAAAGATTGTCTGAAAACCCCTTAAGTGCTGGGCACGTCGGTGAAAGGATGGTCACTAATTCTGTATATAGCAGCCACACACTACTCTCTCGGGGAAATGCTAGCCCAAAATAATGAAGAAGGAAAGGAACAAGTCCTCTACTATCTCAGCCGAAGACTGGTTAGGACAGAGGAGAAATATACTTTTATCGAGAAGACCTGCTTGGCCCTGGTTTTCGCAGTCAAGAAACTCTGGCACTATATACTATCGCACGAGATAAAGCTGATATCAAAGGCAGATCCACTGAAGTATATCTTATCACAACCGACACTCAAAGGCTGCTTAGACAAATGGGCGATAATTCTCATGGAGTTCGACATCTCCTATGTGCCACAGAAAGCGGTCAAAGGCCAGGTGATCGCAGATTTCTTCGCTGCACACCTAGTGCCTGAAGGTTGTCCACTAGAGACAAAACTCCCTGAAGATGAGACCCTAGAAGCCGACCAAGTGTAGCCCACCTTGTGGCAGTTGTATTTTGATGGTGTGTCCAGAATTGGCTCTCCAATGACTGGAGCAGCTAGAGTCAGAGCTGGCGCAGGCATAGTCCTAAGGTCCCCCGAAGGGGAGGTCATATACACCTATTATTCAATCAATAATCCCTGCACAAACAACAAGGCAGAATATGAAGCCCTGGTTATCGGGTTGCAGATTACTCTATCCATGAAAATTTGAATGCTCGAGGCGTTTGGGGACTCCATGCTGGTTGTAAAACAATTGGATGTAGAGTTGGATGTGCGAAAGTAGGAACTTCTCCCTTACCACCAATTGGCACTGCACCTGATGGCAAAATTTTACTTCATCAAAGTAAGACACATCAATCGAGGACAAAATGCTCAAGCAGACGCCCTCGCAAAGTTGTCAAGCTCCTTGGCAATCCCGCCAGACACAAGCTTGAATATAACAATGATCAATCGGCTTCAGGTCCCCAGCATGATAGAGGTCTTGCCCGATGAAGAAGAAAGTAAAGTGGCAACTGTGGAGGAAATCCAACAGCTCGATTGGCGGGAGCACCTGCTACACTGGTTCCAGCACCAGTAGCTCCCGAAGGAGAAAGAACAAAGAATAAAACTTCTCAAGATCAAAGATTCCTATGAGATGAGGAACAGAACTTTGTTCCGAATAATGACAGATGCCCAGAAAAAGATCCTACTCCGTTGCCTATCTACAGAATAAGCATGGCAGGTGATGTAAGAAGTTTATGCTGAGTCAGCTGGGGCGCACCAGGCCGGTCCGAAAATGAAAATTGAGGTAAAAAAATTGGGCTAGTACTGTCCCACTTTATTTGATGACTACTGCAAGTTTGCTAAATCATGAGCGAAATGCCAAGAGCACGCCACTGTGCCTAGGAGGCCACCAGTGCCACTACACCCTACTATGCCGAGTTGGCTGTTTGCCCAATGGGGCACGGATGTGGTGGGGCCTCCGCCAGCATCATCATCAGGGTGCAAATATATCTTAGCACCCATAGACTACTTCTCTAGATGGGTGGAGGCCGTGGCACTAAGAGAAGTGACAGGAGAGCTGGTCGCTAGGTTCTTCTATCAGAACATAATATTCCGCTTCGGGGTCCCTAGTCGAATTATTTCTGACAATGGCAGCCACTTCCGAAACCAGAAGGTGTACAAGCTATCCGACAAATACAAGATTGATTGGAGGACATCATCCCCCTACAATCCACAGGCCAACGGACTAGCTGAGTCATTCAACAAGACTCTCAGCACCTTGTTGGCCAAGACCGTCAACTCTAGTAAGAGGGACTAGGAAGAGAAGATGTACGAAGTATTGTGGACTTATCGTACGATCTATAAAACTCCAACCGGTTGTTCACCATTCTCCCTGGTATATGGGTCAGAAGCAGTGGTGCTGATAGAGCTAGAAGTGCCATCACTACGAGTCGCTATACAACATGGCTTGGCAAACGGCGAATAGACAAACGTAGAAAGAAGACTAGAAGAGCTTGTCAAGCTCGAAGGAAGACGTCTCCGGGCACAACAAAACATCGAACTATACCAAGCTCGCATGGCCTGTGCTTTTGACAAGTTGGTCAAAGGCCGAGAATTCAAGAAAGGCGACCTAGTAATGGTCAAAAGAAGAGAAGTAATGGCCTCTAACCCTAAAGGGAAGTTGGTTGAAAACTGGGTTGGATCATATGTTGTCCACCGAGTCTATGATTGTGGTGCCTACATTCTTATAAACCATAAGGGGGTGGTTCAGTTCTCCCCACTCAACGGGAAATCTTTGAAGATGTACCATGCAGCCCTACCGGCATTCAAAGAATGACTAAAACTTACCTTGGTCTAGTGGCACTCTGCTCTGGCCTAGCTCTTCAAAACACCCACCTGGTTCAAACCAATTCCGAGGCCGTTGGCTCACAATTGCAAAACCCCCATGTGTACACAAATCCCAGGACTCTTTGAAAACCCCACATGGTCCCACTGGGCTACCACCTTACACAACATCACCAAGTCAGACCTTACATCTGCATTGGTGCATAAACCACTTCCCTTGCATTGGCATTATCCCCACGCCCATTAATGCACAGTTTCGGTGTGATGCTTCATACCTTAATCGACATCTATGCATCAACGCCATTGCGGACCTTACATCCGAATCGTCACATAAATCTTTCCTTGCATTGACATTATCTTTCTTGCCAATGAATACAACCTTTCTCAGTGCAAGGCTTTATGCCCTAGCCGATATCAACACATTATCACCATTACGGACCTTACGTCTGAATTGGTGCATAAATCTTTCCTTGTGTTGCCATTATCTTCTTGCCAATGAATAAACATCTTTCGGTGTAAGGCTTTATGTCCTAGCCGATATATCTACATTATCGCCATTGCGAACCTTACGTCTGAATCGGCGCATAAATCTTTCATTGCATTGGCACATATCTCCTTGCCCTAGCCGATATCTACGCATCACTGCCACTACAGACCTTACGTCTGAATCGGCGCATGAAACTTCTTCCTTGCATTGATGTTATTCTCTTATCAACGAATAAACCTTTTCAGCGCAAGGCTTCGTGCCTTAGCCAATAGCTGCGTGCTGCCACCGCACGAATGAACCGAACAGTCAAAATAAAACACCATACACCAGCTCGTTATTATGTTAAAAAAATGGGGTTTAAAATAGAGGTGCCCCACCAGTCTTCTTCAGGCACTCTGAACAAGGGCAAAAATGGCCATAACCCAGCTGCGGTGAAAACCCATAAGGGCGCTGCAGGCAAAATCGGGTACCACGCCACGTGAAAACCCGAATGGGTGGGCACGTGGGCAAAAGCAAGAGGAGGCTGGCCCCGGTGAAAACCTGAAAGGGCACTTGGGTCAGTAAGGTGGTAACCAAAAGTTCCTCTTTACCTTCATCCTTACGGAACTCCGTATAGGATATTCACCACAAGTCCCACCGGAGAGCCGCTTCTCACAAACTATCAACTTGGACCTTCTATCCCCATCAACAAATAAACATACCTTTGCTTCGGCATGTAGCCAATGCCGATGAACAAACTAGTACTGACCCTTGTCATCATCGGAAAGACCGGTCAATATTTCATTAACCCGGACCTTTTGTCCTTGTTAATGAACAAATCCATTTTTACTTCGGCATATAGCCAATGCCGATGAACAAACTAGCACTGACCCTTGTCATCATCGGCAAGCCTGGTTGGTATTCCATTAACTTGGACCTTTCATCCTCGCTAATTAACAAACCCATCTTTGCTTCGACATTTAGCCAATGTCAATGAACAAACCAGCACAGACCCTTGTCATCATCGGCAAGACCAGTCAGTATTCCATTAACCCGGACCTTTCATCCTTGTTAATGAACAAACACATCTTTGCTTTGGCATTTAGCGAATGCCGATGAACAATCCAGCACTGACCCTTGTCATCATCGGCAAGACCAGTCGGTATTCCATGAAGCTGGACCTTTCGTCATCGTTAATAAACAAACCCATATTTGCTTCAGCATTTAGGCAATGTCGATGACAAAACCAACACTGACCCTTGTCATCATCGGCAAGACCTGTCGGTATTCCATTAACCCGGACCTTTCATCCTCGTTAATGACTAAACCCATCGTTGCTTCGGCATTTAGCCAATGTCGATAAACAAACCAGCACTGACCCATGTCATCATCTGTAAGACCGATCAGTATTCCATTAACCTGGACCTTTCGTCCTCGTTAATGAACAAACCCATCTTTGCTTTGGCATTTAGCTAATGTCGATGAACAAACTGACTCTGGCCCTTGTCATCATCAGCAAGACCAATCGGTATTCCATTAACCCAGACCATTCGTCCTCGTTAATGAATAAACTCATCTTTGCTTCGGCATTTAGCCAATGTCGATGAACAAACTGACTCTAGCCCTTGTCATCACCGGCAAGACCGGTCAGTATCTCGTTAACTCAGACCTTTCATCCTTGTTAATGAATAAACCCAGCCTTGCTTTGGCAACTAGCCATTGCCGATGAATAAACTGCTCTGCCCGCAAAGAGGTCCCGGGCAAGATCGCCCGTGAAGAAGTCCCTGGACGAGGCAAAGGCTACAGGGCAGTGGGAGGCTAAGCGTTGGAAGATGGACGCCGCTAAGGCTGCAAAGGCCGTTCCTCTGCCACCTCCGGTCCCATCATTCGAGGAATTCGAGGTCGGTCGGATCGAACCGAGCCAACCCACAGGTGAGATTCCTCTGTCAAAAGCGTCTTCCAGGTGGAGTTTTATTTCTGTGTCGGAATGGGTTGCTTACACTTGGATGCTTTTACTTTTTGCCTATCAGCTAGGGAGGAACCGATGCCCTCGCCGACCCCTGACGTAGGTGAGGCCTAGGTCAGGTCGGAGCCGCTGTCCACTCCAACTCCCTCACCCAAGGCCACCGAAGGACCTTAAAAGGGGTCGCCCATAGAGAAGGCGTTGGCGGCCGCCAAAATAGCAAGGCGGAAGGAGGTTGAGCGGAGGAGGGTGGAGCCTATTTGGACCGCTTCAACTTTCCCTCCACCTTCAGTCCCTTCTTTCGCACAATTTGCCGTGGCCTGGACTAAACCAAGCCGTCCCACAGATAAGGTTCCTGGGGCACTGATATTCTTCAGGATTTAGTCACCACCTAGGGTGAGATCTCTATGCATGCATAACACACACGTTTCTTTCTTTCAGCCGGTGCGGAGGAGACTGTAATTCCCAAGGCCGCAGCTCTTGCTGAGGAGGCCAGCCACGAGCCGCCTCCTGCCATAGACATCGGGGAAGGTAACCATCTCTGCCACCCTAGATACCTTCCTTGATCTTTTGGGGACTCTCTGGCTCCAACTCAGTCCAAATCTTGTTTTGTTTCGTAGGCCCTGACGCGGTCACTGAACCGACGGTGCGCCTGGGAGTTCGCTCAGAGGAGCGCATCTACGTGAGGAGGAGGCTAGGGTCTGGGACCTCCCCATTGCCAAGCCCACGTGAGGAAGCGCCAGCTATCGACCCCGCGAGGGAGATTCCCACGCAGGTGAGGGAAGTGCTTGCTCAGACTGCGTCCTCGTCGGGTGAGAAGGTGGATTACGATTATTCCTCTGACGAGGTGATTTCGGGGGAAGGCGTACCCGAGGAGTCCAGACCTCCCGAGCCGCCCCCTATAAGTGTGAGTCCATTCGCTTAGGGCTTCCCCCCCGTGGCCATCCATTGATCTTGTTTCTGCTACTTGTTGACTTTCAGGAGCTGACCCCACCGAAAATTGTAGAGGTCACCGCCCCAGGTCTCGGTTGGTGAACCAGAGGGAGTCCACGTGGGCCCAGACAAGCTGGGGTCTTTACTTGAAGTTATGCGGCGGGAGGCGGCTGCAGAAACTTTCGGCACCCCCGGATCGATGGACGAGCCTCCGGAGGAGGGGGAGATCGCGCTTGAGGGCAGCATAGTCCCGGTGACCGAGGTGAGCATGGGGACCTTTCAACTCTCCCTTTGTCTTATCATGACTTTTGGGCGATTCGCCTCAGGCAATGGGTGACTAACCCTGTCTTATATATTCAGGAGGAGACAGAGCTCCTGGAAGCGCGCGCCACTGGAGCTCGCAGGGCTATCCCTAAGCGGAGGGAGCTTCTCAGCCCCACAGGAGCGGATAGGCTGAGATCACTCTGGGGGCCAAAGGTGAAACTGCTGGTGTCGCTTCTGTAGTCAGGGGCCAGCCTGGAGCTGACGGTTCCTCTTCTGCCTCTTCCGATGCTCTCGACACCGGAGGAGACCCAGCTATTGCGGGAGATTCTGGCAAGCATCGCTATCCCCGGGGAGGAGGAAGCGCAAGTAAAAGGGGTTGCGGGTCTCCTGGTAATAACGTCTGGCCCGGTTTCCTTCGATGTCCCTCCCCCGACCGAGAGCGAGACCCCTACCTTGCCAGGCCGCGAGGCGACGGTGTCAAGGGATCTGGCGATGGTTTCACCTGCTCCTCTGGCGGTGGCTGGCCGAGAGTTATCCTTTGAAGTAGGAGGGCCCAGTGATTTGGCCACGACACTTCCCTCTTCTTCGACCACGGTGGATGCCGAGATATGGGCTGCCGTGGATAGCGCGGTGGAATTCAATCTTCCAGCGGTACCTTCAATTGGCCACGCCGCTTCGAACGCACCAGTTCGGTAGATGCTATTGACGCTTCGATCAATGATGCTTGCCGACCCCTCCCTTACATACCGAGGGGAGCATGCGATAGTGATGCAGCTAACCGGTGCAATACAAGGGGTTGGGGAGTGGTGGCCGTCATGGGCCTAGGTGGAGGGGTGGACACGGAGTCCACTTGGGCTTGTGGAGCTATGGCTGTGGTGAGGACTTGGAGGGAGGGCGTATATGTAGTGACTAGGGTAGGAGAGGTAGGAAGCGGAGGGGATTGGGTGATTGGGGTCTTGGGTTGGTTGACTGGGGATGGAGGATTCAAAGTGCTCCTTGGGCTATGGCGATCCGGGTAGGAGGGGGAAACAAATGTAGCCTAAGTTGATCCTTCATGTCCCCCCATGTGATGATGGGAGCCTCCCCTCTAATCATCCTTAACCTGACAATTCGCAACCAATGAATTTGAGCCCATTTAGTAAGTTGCATTTTGGCAACCTGGGCCTTTTTGTCCCGAGACATGGGATACCAAGTGAAGTACTGGTCCATTGAAGTCTCCCAATCTAAATAGTCATTAGGATGAGTTCCATCGAAGGTGGGAGGTGGGGGAGGTGTCCTTCTATCGTCCGCCCATGGGGTGGGCCTATTATCCCCTAATTGGGTGAGTCGGACCTTTATGCTATCAAGTCGCACATAGGCATTGGTCATGGCTCTCATGAGGTAGTCGACACGGCCGTGGAGGTGATGTGTATTGGTGGTGGGTTTCCCTTGGGGGTAGAGGGCCGATGGGTAGGGTCAGTATGAGGCGGCCATGCTAGTACCGAGAGACTCTAAGTGCATATGCGTGCCCTAGGACCAACTTGTAGAGACAAGTTGAGAACTTGCTCTGATACCACTTGATGTGACATCACCTTGGGGGCGAAATACACTAGACCGAGACACCTTGGACCTAGACCCGCAAGCAAGCAACGTGGTAGTGGACTCACTCTAGCGGACCGACTCGCGTAGCGCTCACGGTTGCTCGTAGGCAAACCAGTGATGGTGGGAAGGGTCCGAGGTGGGGCCTTGACGTTCTAGGCATATGCCTAGCTAGGGATGAACCCCTAAGATCCTGGGATACCCAATTCAGTGGGCCGCTAGCACGCCGAGGACGTGGGATGTAGGGTCTCTCTCATAACTCACCCCGCGGTGGTCACTCGATCAATTGGCCTCTTGGACCGGGCACTCCCTCACCGCCGGCGGAGCTAAGAAGCAATACTAATTAAGCAAGGAGTGCCAACAAAGAGAAGTGACCAGAAGCTCACTTGATCAGCGTGAAGAGGCCGATCCCGGCCAGAGACGAGGGCGAGTGAGGAAGCATGGGCTTACCCGCACGCCGCGCCGATGAAGCTTCGGAAGATGACCTGCTAGTACAACCACTACGCCCTCGCAGAGGGGTTGGACTGAGGGTGGGGGAAATTATATTACATACAAACACTACCTCCCACAGGGAGGGACTTTAAGCCGGCCAGGTGGGGGTGGGGGAAACCAAACTAAAGCCGAATTGCCAAACTGTGCTGGTTCTGGTTGCTTCTGGAATAGCAGGACAGGAAGTCGATGACGGCACCGCCACAGACTCTACCAACTTCTGGTGATGCTGGGACCAGTGCCAAAACGTCCTAGGTTGGCCCAGGAAGATGCCCAAATTTCTGGAGATTATTCTGATGCTAATGGTGGCCAAGGCGGGGTCAGGACCAGGGCTGGTCGGACCTGGCTCTGGCTGTCCCAAAACTACTGCTACTGGAAGAGGTGGACGTCACGAGCGCTCCTGGGGTCCGATGAAGGCAAAATTAGTGCCATTGCGATCGTGGACAAGTCCTCTTCGATCCAAGACCAACGAGGCCCACAGATAAGATCGGCACAGAGGATGAGGTGGAGAGAAGTGGAGGGTGGTCCGAAACTGGCTCTGTTGGATTGACCTGCACGCTCCGGGGAGAAAAACTGGAACGCAGTGCTCCGGAGTCCGAATAATGCCTTTCTTGTTGGTGCTGGTAGAGGGCTTGAAGGATAATGCCTAAACTAAAAATCATGCCTAGAAACGCTCAGGATCAGCTATGGTAGCTTCTCCTCTTGGGCTCAGGTTCCCTACGAGAGTAGCTCTGCGTAGTCGAGGGAGAATGGCTCTCTCGGGCAGCATAGACGTCAAATGGACGCGAGACTACCTCGACTGCGAAGCTGCTTCGAAGAGATTTCCAACAGTATAGGATATGCCACCAGGAGACGCGAGATGATGGTGTGACAGTCTCTGTATTCCACAGGCACTCTGTCGCTATGAACAAGGGGGGGTCGGGCTAGGGCAAGGGGGGTGTATAGTCAGCAAAAGATGGATGGAGATCGACCCTAACAAAGCTAAGGCCATTGCCGAAATGCCTCCTCCCAAGAACATTAAGGAAGTCTGTGGTCTAATCGTGTGTTTGTAATTTATTAGGAAATTTATATCTCACCATTCTCAATGATGCAAACCCTTCTACGACCTGCTAAAAGGAGAGGCTAAATTTGATTGGAATGATAAGTGTCAAAAGGCCTTCGATGACCTGAAGAGCTATCTCCTAAATCCTCCTATTATGGCACCCCCGATCCCAGGTCAGCCTCTGCTGCTCTATGTCTCCACCATGGAGGAATCTGTCGGAGCAGTATTGGCCTAATACGGTGATACCAAGAGGGAACGTGCGGTCTACTATTTGTCCAAATTGTTTAATGAAGTTGAGCAGAGATATACTGCCATGGAAAGGACTTGCGCGGCCGTTGTTTCGGTTGCCCAAAAGCTAAAACATTATTTCCTCGCACATGAAGTAAAGCTCTTGGTGGGAATGGACCCAATTAAATACTTGTTGGAAAAGCTCACATTAACTGATTGTTTGGTGAGATGGCAAAGTTTTCTCAACCAATTTGACATCACCTACGTCAGTCAGAAGGAGGTCAAGGGGCACGCCATCGCCAAGCACCTTGCCCATCATCCACTCCCCATTTTCTCCCCTGTCGATGAGAATTTTTCGGACGAAGAGTTAGGAGCCATCATAGATGGTGAACCTTCGTGGATTCTCTACTTCGATGGTGCACTCAATTCCAAGGGTTTTGGAGTTGGAGTCGTTCTCTAATCTCCGAAAGGCATTATTATTCCCCGTGCTTGTCAGTTAACCTTCCCTGCCACAAATAACATGGCAGAATACGAGGTGCTCCTCACGGGCTTAAAAATGGCGTTGGCACTCAGAGTTAAGGAGCTGCGGATCATCGGAGGTTCCCAGCTTATACTCCGGCAATCCCTCAACAAGTATCAAACCCGGGACCCAAAACTATAGTCTTACCAAGACTTGGTTGGAAGGGTGGTCTGGCAGTTTAGGAAGCTCATCCTAGTGCACACACCTAGGGCCCAGAACATTCTAGCCGACGCCTTGGCATCTCTAGCATCTTCTCTCCCAATCCCTGGCGAAAAGTCATCGGCCACTGTCATTGTGCAGAGTATGCACATTCCTTCACATTCAGATCCTTGGTTCCAACAGTTCTTTGAGTCCTCTCTCCAAGTCCATGTCATTTCTCACGAGCCTAAAATTGACCTCGAGGATGGCAATCCCAGGTTCTTCGACATCGAGAATTATCTCCCGGATGGCTCCTTTCCCGATTATGCTACTGCCCCCGACCAGCAGGCCATTCACCGAGCTACGGAGCGCTTTGCCATCGTAGGAGGTCTCTTACATCGTAAATCCCTTAGTGGAGTTTATCTCTGTTGCCTCGATGAGACTGAATCCCGTGCAGTTGTCGAAGCTGCACACTCCAGTGAATGTGATGGCCATGTAAATGGTCGCATGCTCACTTAGAAACTCCTTTGGCAATACTATTGGCCTACTATGCACAAGGACTGTGCCCACCATGTCCGTCATTGCACCAAATGCCAACTCCTTGCGGACAAGGTCCACGCTCCCTCATCCTCACTCCATCCTCTCATAGCTCCCTGGCCCTTCGCTATGTGGACATTTGACGTAGTCGATCCCCTGGAGGATAGAATCAGAGAAATCTGAAGAAAATCCTTCATCCTCACCGCTATGAAATATTTCACGAAATGGGCAGAAGGTGAGGCATTCATAGAAGTCAAGGCATCAACGGTGGTGAAGTTCATCAAGTGCAACATCCTCGCCAGGTTCGGCATTCCTCGTGACATTGTCACTAACAACGGGCCATAGTTCACATCCCAGGAACTCCGTGACATGTGTTGTAAATATGGTATCAGCTTGCATCATTCATCTCCATACTACTCACAAGGAAACAGACAAGCTGAAGCTATAAACAAAACTCTCATCAGGATTATTAAGAAAACTTACAAATATCATCATTATTCAGACTGGCCAGATCGCCTCATTGAGGCCCTCTGGGCTTACCACATTTCTATACGAACTCCCATGGGTCAAACCCTGTATGCACTTACCTTTGGGACAGAAGCGGTACTCCCATATGAAATATTCGTTCCCTCACTAACAATGTAGGTGGATACCGAGCTCGACCCCGAGCAACGTAAAGAAAATCTTTTGGATGTAAGAAGTGAACCTGGTGTTGAAACCAAATTTCCTCATGACAGCTAAGACAAAATCTCACTCCATCCTATCATAAGCTTTAGCCATATCTAGCTTAATGATCACATTGTGACCTCTCACCTTCCAGTTTATATCCACCATAAGCTGCCGAGCAAGAGCCACATTGTCTAGAATGAATCACCCTTTCACAAATGCCCCCTGCTCCATGGAGATAATACTAGGCAAGAGGGGAGCCAGCCTTTCAGAGATAATCCGGCAGATGATTTTATATGAGAAGTTACACAAGCTTATGGGTCTAAAGTCGTTGAAGGACTTGGGTTCTTGCACCTTGGGGACTAAAGTAATAAGAGAAGAGGAGATACCTCTGGGAAGGGGAAAACCTTTAAAGAAAGCACATACAGCTTCAGTAACATCCTGCCCAACAATGTCCCAAACTGCTGTAAAAAATTCTCCAGAGAAGTCGTCTGGACTAGGAGAATTGGAACCCTTTAGGGACCAAACAGCTTTGCGAACCTCTGAGGCATCTGGTATCACACAGAGAGCCAAATTCTGAGCCTCAGTAATAACCTGAGGGATACAACCCAACATGGAAGGGTCTATTAAATGTTCCTCTGAAGAGAATAGCTTCTTGAAGTAGGCCTCAGCATGAAGCTGCAGAGATTCCTGATCATCACACCACTCGACAGGATCACCTACTCTGAGCCTTTTGATAACGTTCCTCCTTCTATTGCATTGAGCAACAGCATGGTAAAAGGAAGTATTCCTGTCCCCACTTTCAATCCAATCAACCTGGGATTTTTGGTTCCAGAAGAGTTCTTCTCTGAAAAGAGCTTGGCGGAGGCTTGCATTGGCGGGTACTTGTTCTTGATTGTAAGGTGATTTAACTGCCAGTAATCAATGTAGAGTCTCATCAATCCGTCCTTCTTCTTGACGAATAGCACAGGCGCTCCCCATGGGGAAGTACTTGGCCGGATGAAACCCTTGTTCCATAGCTCCATTAATTGTTCCTTTAGCTCCTTTAGCTCAGCCAGGGACATTCGGTAAGGTGCCTTGGAAACAGGTCCCGCACCAGGGACAAGGTCGATGGTGAATGACACCTCCCGCTCTGGGGGTAAGCCGGGTAATTCTTCTAGAAAAATATCAGAAAAATCCCGAACTACATGGATGTCTTCAAGCTTAGACTCCTCGACGTCTGTGGTAGTTACAAATGCAATGAAAGCCATACATCCTTTGCTTATAAGCTTACTAGCTCGGAGAGCTGATATAATAGGTGATCTAGCCCGAGGGCTAAAGTATACCAGTTTCGGGTAATCTGCAAAAGTTACCTTGCCATTCCGGCAATCAACAGTTGCTTGGTGTGTGGATAACCAATCCGCATCTAGTATGACATCATACACTTCCATATCTAGGCAAATTAGGTCGGCAGGTAAATTATTTCCCTTAACCATAACCTCACAGTTTGGGTAGTAATGTGTGAGGTTGGCCTTGTTCCCGATAGGTGTAGATATGACTAAGTCTAAACATTCGGGCTCCATAGAGAATATAGCAGCAAATTTCTTCGAAATGAAGGAATGTGTTGCTCTAGTATCAAATAAAACTTTGGCATTCTTAGAGCAAATAGTTAGTGTACCTTCCACGATTCCTCCTTCTGTTGGTTCCATCTCTTGGAGAGCTTGGAGACGGCCTTGCTTCTTTGCTGGAAACTTCTCTTCTTTAACGGCCTGCTCATTCATCAGTGGACAATTAGGGATCCGATGTTCTCGGCTTCCACATCGGAGGTAGGCTCCTAGCTTCCTCCAGTATTCCTCGGTCTTATGGTCGGGTTTGTCACAATATTTGTAATTTTTCTTTGTAGGTGTCGGGGCGGTGAAAGGCCTATCATTCTTTTGAAATTTCTTCCATTTGGAGGACTCCCCTCCAGTGTAAGACTGCTTCTTGTTGAATGCTGCTTTGAATTTTCCTGGGCTTATGACAGGTTCCTTCTTGTTGAGTGTTGCCTTGAAATTTCCTCGGATCCTCTCCGATAATTCAGTGGCATCCTCAAGCAACTGCGCACGTTGAACTATTTCTGAGTAAACTTGAATGTCCATCGGTGCAAGTTGTGTAATATAGTGGGGCCGAAGCTCGTTGAGGAACCTTCTTGCCTACATCTTCTCCGTACACACCAAGTGGGGTGCATACCTTGACAATCTTGAAAATTGGGCCTCATACTCGCGCACCCCCAAAATCGGCACGCCCTTTGTTTACCCATTAAACTGGCGCCCCCCTCTCCAAGGCTTAAACTGACGCGCTCTCAACCTAGTTCCTAAATTGGCATGCCTTCTAAATAAAAAAAATAACTAAGGAATAGAAAAGAGGTGAGACTAATAAACAAAAAGATGAGCCACCTGTGTGTGAATAAATGATGGGATTTAACGATTAGAATAGTGATAATCGTAAAAGATCCCATAGCCATGCATACCTCGGGACCCTCGCTCCTCTAGACTGAGTGTGAAGGGAAGAACTATGATGCCCCACTAAATCAGACATGGACCTCGGGAGCCCCCGATATGTCCATGATCCAAACTCATCTCGTGCCAATAGTTCATTAACTCGACCCGCTTCTACCGGGATCCAATCCCGCATCCTCATCAAATTTGCCGTGTCTGCGGCAAACATCTGTACAGTTTTATCGCCGTCTTCGACGCTACAAATGCGGACTTCCATTCGAACAAGGAATGGTCCACAAGTGACCGACATATATGTCTCTGTGAACGTTTACACCTCGATGCGGGTTTGTTTAAATGCGATCCGAGATTTAGCTCTCGCTTCATTATTATGAATTTTAGGCCATAGGCCCCCTTTTCCTAGCAATCAATCAAGGGTTTTCTCCTCTCCGAGAGAATGTAATTAATGTCGTAACTTTTATGGTACGGCGGGTTCTTAGTCCCGACACGATACACATAATCGTCTGACTAGTCAGATCGAGTGCACCATGGGCTTCCTCGAAGCCCAAATAAATCGTCACCTAGGTGACTGGCACACCCTCGCACTAATAAACCGAATAAACAAATGAACAGATGAATAAACAAACAACAAAAGAAGTGTTCCCAAAAGTGCGTCCACATTGGCCTGGCTATCCGGGCCATCTTCATACCCATTATCATCCACAGATGATGTGATTCCTCTTTCTCCTTCTTCTTCAGTTGCCATCGACAAACAATATTCTTCTTCGGCCACAACCGCCTGGTGCAATCGTTGTTGGCCTAATGAGGGGTTTCCCAAACCCATGAAATAACTTTTGACCATATTATTCATTTCCTCTTGATCATGTCCTCAGGGGAGGGCGGGTGATAGGTGTCGACCTCGCATTGGAGGAATATAAACCAGCCATGCTATCCCAACAAGTTGATCAAATCTTCTCCTTACTATTGGGATATTGGCCTGTCAGGCACAGGCCTTAAAGGTAGCATGGCGTATAGGATCCACGACCGTCTCATCTCTCCTTGGGGCCAAGCCCCTCCCATTCCTCCTTCCCGCCTCCACAGGCTCGGGGTTGTGGCGAACAAGTGCATTCTGGTGGACAGGCTGGATCTTTTTAGGGACCCACACCTGCTTGAACTTTTTTGGCCTCGGGGCCAGCTCTCTTCGACCTTGGCGGCCAGCTTCTTCTTTTTCAGCTCTCCTCCTGGACAGGGCCTGGAAGGAGTTACGAGTTGGTATCGCAGGGATCATGCGGTCTGGAATCACCTAGGCATCTGCCCATCGAGGACAACGCGGACACCCCCAATAAGTATAGATTTTTCAGACGCTGAGAGCCTCCCGGTGATAGGTGTAGCAGTCTTCCTCTGGAAACTTCCCTGGCGGTGACTCCCGAGCTTGTTGTTGTAGACGGGTCGGCCCCTCTGGGCTACATGGAACACCATACAACTTGTCAATTGGGTCTGGCCTCTCAGTAGGCCTCTGTAGCTTGGGGTGTGAGGAACCCTAGGCTTCTTGTCGGCACTTTCTCCAACCAACTCTGGAGATTCCATGTAATGACCCGGGATCCGAATACCCAGAAAGGCCCAATAATCTGAATCTCATACCATCGCCTATGAGTCTGAAGACTCAGAAGGGTTAAAGGGATGGTGTGGAAATATATGAGGATCTAAAATAATTACAAAATTACACAATTTATATGAATAAGCATGAAATAGAATTAACATTAAGCACATTACATGGTCCACAATATAACAACAGTTCAGAATACAACAGTAGTCCACAACTGTACAGTAACGAAAGGGAAGCACAACTACACAGGACATACCCCAACTTTGGCAACTGGCAACTAACCCTGGGCACCAGAACCACGTGGAGCCTCATACGCGCTCCTCTAAAGTCTCGCCTCACCTGAAACGTGAAAAAATGCAGGGAATGAGCCTCATGGCAAAAGGCTCAGAAGGGATCAGTGAGAACATTCCTTTCCTATGGAAAGGGGTGCACTCTCCCTTCGATCCATTAGATGCTTTGAGCAAAAAAAAAAAAAAAGCCATCAAGAATTGATGGCGCAGACAAGAAGAGGCAGGAAATAGAAAGCAAGCACCCTCTAAGTGGTGCGAGCAAGGATGAGAAGAGAGAGAGAGAGAGAGAGAAAGAAAGAAGAAAAACTGGCACCCTCCAAAGAGTGAGGGCGAGAAGAAGAACATAAGAGAGAGAAAGAGTTGGACACCCCCTCGGGATAGAGGGAGTGGGAGGGGAGGAGGGGAGAAGAATGGAGGAAGAGAGGCGAGGCCATGGTGTTGAATGCTTTCCTCTCTCAACCGTCCCCTCCTCCCGGTGGAGCGGCGGTCTAGAAGTCAGGAGGAAGCCCGTCGCCACGCGCCCTCTCTTCTTGTACGCCGACCGCCCCGTCGTCCTCTATTCTTCTATGCCGAAGAAACATGGACGCCCCAACAACCGCCAAAGTCTTCATCTTCAGAGTCGCCCTCCATGCTTTGCCAGAGGACGATCACAGAAAAGGAGATGGTAGCTTCGCAAGAAAGGGAGGAAGAGGCAGAAATTGCAAGGAAAGCCTTAAGCGGCGTAGAGAGGAGGAGGCGCCCTTCGAGACCTTTTATAGGCTGAAAGGGGAGAATCCCATCTTAATTGATCCTCCCCTCGAAAAGACACATGAGGTAGACCTCCTTCCCTAGGAGCAATTATGCCACCTCCCTCACAGACCCTCCCATGGGAATACGTGAAACGACAAGTCATTCAAAGCGTAGAAAGACAAAAAGGCGCCAGTTCAGCACAAACAACTTGGCCGATCGGCATGCAAGATTGATTTTTCGGCTCTAAATCGTACAAGATCTCCGATTTACTGGCGACTGCGGATACAATAAATCATACTCAGTCAAAGGCAACACTGAGTAGTCAATTGCGTCTTAAACACTATTACCATTATATAGAAAGGAAAACATTACACGGCCAAGTCCAGGTAGAAATTGTAAAAAAGAGGAAGAGAGCCAACAAGGCAAGTACAATTTTTTCTAATTTATGGAAATGGGGGAACTTTGAGAAGTTCGTGGCCCCTCTTGAAGCTCGATAGGTGGAGGACCCTCGACACTCGGCGATTTGTCCCCGGTTCCCTCGGTGACGGTCGGCCCAGGCACTGACCCCACTCACGTGGGAACTGCCTCGACCGCGTGCTCTCCCAAGGCCGCCGGAGTTGGTGATACTCCATCCACGTAAGTAGAACCATCTTCGCTCCCCCCTCCACCGCTCGACATTGACAAAGGAGAATCCGAGCCATCCTCATCCGAGTCATAGCGCTACCCGGGGTTGAAGAAAGTTCGTCGAGGACCTGTGCCAGAGCCAGACTAGCTGCCCACCTGAAGCCTAGGGCGAAACCCTATCGCAGCCCCCTCTAGTAGCCCGGCTCATAATAGGTGAAGGCGGTCTGCTTCAGAGCTTCGTGGTACTCTTTCGAGCTCTGATAGCACTCGACTGCCTCCACCCCAGCTCCTGTTGCCTTCTTCTCGAGCTCGGCCACCCTTGCTTCAACCTCGTTCAGGTTTGCCTCGGCTTCAGCTCCTACCACTTTGGCCTCCCTCTTAGCCCGCTTGGCCTCCTGGACCTGGCCCCCGAGTTCCTCTCGCTCGGCCGCCCACTATCCCGAGCGTTCTGCATGAACCTGACGCTCCTCTTCCAGGAGCTTACTCTTAAGCTCAGCCATGTACCGAGCTTGGGACAACTGCTTGGCCTGTGACTGAGCTTCCTCCTGGCTCGCCCGATCGCGTGCTCGGAGTGAGGCCACCTCCTGTCGAAGCACCCCAAGCTCGGAGGTTAATCGACCAATCCTCCGGTCGGACTCCGCGTGAACGTGGGACTGAGCCCTCCCTTCGCTCTCCAGCTGCGCCATAAAATCTGTGATCTCGGCCCCTAGTTGGGCCATGAATAAACCTCCCTCCATGACCCTCTCGAGAAGCATGGGAGGGGAGCAACGCCAGAATTCCTCCCGAACAGACGGAAGTGCCAGAGCTAGACACCGATTGTATAGGGAGGTCTGGACGTCGATCCGCCCCTGCTGCTGGAGAGGAGCCCTCTCTGGAGGAGTCAGGGCCAGGACTGTCACGTCCCGAGCGCGGAAGATTACCCGGAAGTGGCGTGACGATGTTTATAACGTTCATGTCAATCAGAGCGTTGAAGCACAGAAGCCGATGAAGATCAACCTACTGAAGACTTCTCAAGCTGCCAGAGCCTCGAGTCACCTGGAATGAACGCCGGAGACTTCACCTCAGGAAAGTCGAGATGAATCCACAACCAACCGACAGTGTGACCAAGCCAGCCTAATGATCCGGCATCGACTCCGTCGTGTCGCATACCCAACACCCGTCGCCCGACCAAGGACGATGGTCTATCCGGTGACCCGCCACCTGAATGAAGACTCTCTTGAGGAGGAAGAATGCCATCGGCCCTTCATAACAAGGAACCGGAGGCTCTGTCAGCAGAAGACCCCGATTACCCGACATGAGTTTGGCTTCTCACCATTGGGTCCGTTAGCGACCGAATGATCGCCTAGTCAAGGCGAAATTATTCCAGATGCTATTCCACCCTACAAGGAAGATTCGAGCACGAGTCGGGCCGAGCCAGAAGCACAGATCATAGTGGAGAAGGTCGTGTCAGCGGAAAGCCCGTGTGCTCAAGCCAAACACACGTGAAGTTCAGGTTAAGGTCGTACGTCGTGCCAAGACCTTCGTCAATGACCCATCAAGGTTTTCCAAGAACCACGGCGAGAGGGATGGCCAATGGTGACCTCCAGAATCATCCCCGGACTCATCGACTAGCCCTCGGCAACCAAACGAGGCTAAAATGGTGCCCCGTTTCACCGGTGCACCCCTTAAACGGCGCCGTTAATAACGGCGCGCAAAACACTCAGAATCTGGATGCTGCTCTCCGACGCCATCCTCCCCGACACGCCCCTCTGTGACGTCGATGAACTTGGTGTTATATAAACACCTTGTTCGACCAAAAAGAAAAAAAGAGAAGATTAAGAAGATTATTCAGATGCGAATTGGAGGAGAACAGAGAGAGAGTGTGAGGGTTTTCTTGCTAGAAAAGCTTCCCTTCTGAGCATCTCCACCGCTACCCTGTTCTGTTCGAAGTTCCCGACACCGGAGGGGCAGATCCCCATTTCTGTCACTTTTAGGTGGGTTGCCGTCGTGTTTCGTTGTCGATTCTTCCTTTAACCTTCTTCTGCTATGATGCAAACGAAAACGGGGAAATGGCAATGATATGAGCCATTTTCCCCCCACCATCTCTGTTACTTCTCTCCCCCTGTAACCTCCTGCTTCGTTTGGCATCATTGACGACCGAGCAACAACGCTGGCGTCCATAGTTTAAATCTGTATTTCTTTCCTCACTTTTGGAATGAACGAAATGTACGAGTCCATCAGTGGTGCTGAATGGATTAATATTATTCTCGTTCTGTATTGTTTCTTCTTCTCCTTTCCCTATGCGCTGTCCCTATAACCATTTAATCGGCGCCATGCTACAGTGCCAGCGTAGGAATGAGTAACGCGTCATCTTTCCTCCCATTGCGTGATTGACCGATTCCTTGTATGTGTGTTCATCGGATTGGCTTCCCCGGTGCCGAATAAGCCCCTGCAACTCTGTGGGCTACAGCAACTACTCCCCTCTCCCCAGGGTTACTCTTCCGCTCGAGCGTTGAAGGTTTTCTCCACTGGAGGCATATATACACGTGCATTCCTCCGGTTGGTCTTGGGCCCGTCCTCCTATCCCCTTCCTGTTCTTGACCATGAACAGGAGGAGATGAGGCCGCCCCTATACTCCTCATCATCATCCTCTAAGCATCGCCTGATGAATGCTTCGTTAACCTGTTAACATTTATATGTGCGCATATATGCATACCTACAGACATTAACATTAGTCTGCTAACCGTGTACATTTTCCCACCGCACTTTTTTACCATCTCATTAGGGAGATTCGGTGACTCAGGGAGGGGAACATTCTCCAATTTCTTATCCTAACCACTCGGTCTATGGGAAATTATCTATTAGTGATGATTTTTCCCATGGACTAATGAGTGCATAGAAATTGGGTTAATCCCAACACAACCCTAAATCCACAACCCTCAAATGGACCTTGTGGTGGACGTGAGATGGGTGCCCCTCGTAGGCTGGCCCTCAGGGTTTTCCCTCTCTATCGGTCACCCCGACTTGGACGTGGTACCAACTTGGGTCGCGTGCCCCTCGCAGGCTAGCCCTTGGGGTCTTTGCTCCCATTATATGTCGCGCTATCCGTCTACTCTCCACCCAAGGACTTGGTGCCCCTAGAAGGCTAGCCCTTGGGGTTTTCCTATCTATTCGGGTTTACCAGTCGCCGTTGTGCCACCTGGCAGAGCCAATCCCGAGCTAGGCCTTCTAGTGACAGACCAAACAGATAAGCCATCAAGCATAGGTCATGTCAAAATTGGGCCGACTCATAAACAAACTCTCTTAAGTGCACATAGGGGTCACCGACTCCACCAATTTATGAAGGTGGTGGAAGTCGGAGATTTTGAAATGTAGAAGGAACACTCAAGGAGGATTTGGGATCGATTCGACGTTGTAGTTCATCAAGCTGGCATTGAGTTTGAGCGATCATCTCCTGAGTAGGGAGAGATCGAGAAGGATTCAAACCAGCCTGAGCAAGAGACTGTGAATTTGGACCAAAACCATGGTAATGGGCCGGATAAGGAGATCTGGACTGAGAGGAAGAAGAAAAGCTCATTCCAGGAGTGGAAGGATGCATGGGATTGGAAGAGACATTAACATGAGCATAGTGACCTATTAGGCTAGCAACAACATGGGTAGGGGGAGTGGGGCCATTAAGAAGAGTAGGTCCACTAAGAGAATAAGAAGGCCCGTTAAAGGAAGGGGGTCCATTAAGAGTAGGTAGGGCCCATTAAGTGAAGAAGAGGGAGGTCCGTTAGAAAGATGAGGCCCATTACAAGAACAAGACCCATTTAAGGAATAAGGCCCATTAAGAGAATGGGACCCATTAAAGGAAGATGGGCCACTCAAGAAAATGACCCATTAGATGAATGAGGCCCATTAAGATGATTAGCAATGAGTTTTTGGGCCTGGGCTGGGTCCATTTGGCAAACATGGGATGATAAGTGGGCCATGAGATTTGCTTGTGGGTCAAAAGGACCACGAGGAGATGGGCCCGCATAGGAAGAGGAATCTACATGGGAATAGGAAGATGAAGGAGGGTACAAGGGATTAGGGTGGTGTTCCATGAGGGCAAATGGAGACTTAATACAAGAAAAATTAGAGACATATAATGGGGAAAGTAAGGGCTTCAAGATCAAGGAGGGGGGCAACCTAAAGGAAAAGGTGGTCTTTGGGATGACTGTAAATAGGAGAAGATGGCCTTGGGGTGACCGCAACTAGATTCTGAGACAGACAGATGGACTGACCAATGGACTAAGGCCTAAAATGAATATGCAACAAATTTTATGTGATGGATAAGAAAATGCAACACCACAAATGGGCTTTGACAAGCCCAACAACAATATGAATGCGAAAGGGTTCACTCAAGATCAAACAAGTTAATATGATGTAAAAAATTTTATTAATTTCAATGGACCTTTTAATGATTTGAATTAAAGATAATTCCCTCAAGAGATAGGAATCCTATGGGGAAATAAGGTCCAAACTTTGGGTTGACTAAGGTTAAATCCCTCACAACATATGCAGATGCAAAACTATAGGGTGGAAAGGTACAATCGGCTCGACACCCGTGTGAAAATCTGTGACGACTTAGGAGATCCGGATACCAATAAATTGATATCATCGATTTATCGATACCAAGAACTCAGGGAAGCCACCTAAGAGGCTGATGAGGCCCCGTAAGGGTTAGGAAGTATTGTTGAGGGGATGCATAACGAATGAAAATTACACGTGCGCCAAATTAATTAAAGTAACAATTTAAACTTTAATACAGAAATAATTTAAAATATTAGAGTGGTAAACATATATAATAGTCCAGTTCCACACATGAACAAGTCTCATAACTAACAAAAGTCCAAATGTACAACTACACGGGGCATACCCCAGTCAAAAGTACAAAAAGGACTACAACAGACCGACGACGCAACTATTGCTGGCAGCTAAGGACGGTCGCCAAAAACTCGAGAAGCTCCAGGAGACGGCTGTCGCTGCTCACCTGAAAGAAGAAAGGTGAGTCATAGCCAGACTCGGTAGGGGTTACACAGATCCCTACCTCGCAACTGAACATACAATCATGCAAAGGTAATTAGAGCATGCATTTAAGGAAGTAAACATGCATTGGCATAATTTAAACATAATTATAGTAAAGCTATAAAACCTATCTCAACAGTTTCTAACACCTAACTATATGCCAATTTAATTTAAATATAAGCGTCACGAGCTAAATCTACTAATAGAATAAACCTCAGCTAACCAAGTGACATGAGAAAGAAGAAAAGAGGTGACCACTAGAAAGTAGAGACCAGATGCATCTACTGACGGCTTATACTGCGTCTTAAGCAACTCGCAAGTCTCGGAACACGACAAGCGAGAGGCGTAATAGTACCAGAACCAAGTACGTTTCAACCGAAACGTATCGATTTTGGCTGATACTGCCAACCATGGGTCATACGGGCGTGGTTGCTTGAGGAGGTGGCGGTGCCTGCGCCACGCCTAGGGCATCAGGCCCCTTGTCCGGAGGTAGGAGACGATCGGTTCAGGGGTGTTTTGGCGGTTGATTTGAATTCAAATTGGCTACCCTGTAGTGTTTAACTAGGGTTGGACCGGTCCTGTTCGGGCTCTTTGAAGGTTGGTTCGGGTTCGAGTTTCGGTTCGGAGCAGGCTAATGAGTCAGGCGGGGAGACCCGTAACTTATCCGCAGCTCTGTTTTGTGGCGGGTCTCCGAGACCCCCCATGGGTCGTCTCCCTCGCCCCGATAGCGCCGGAGGAGTGTCTGCTACAGCAGTGCCAGGTCCGCTGGTGGTCGCCGGTCAACTCATCATTGGCTCTCTCTCACCGTTGGCAAGTCTACTTCCGACGGTGGGCTTTCCGATACGGCCTAGACAGGGCGGCAGGTGCGGCAACCGGCAACGGTTGGTGGGAAAGGAAAAGAAGTGGTGGTGGGCTCAACGAAGAAGGTTCCAGTGGGGGCAGTGGCTGTCTGACCCTCCTTTCTCCGCGACCGCCCCCCACTCTGGCAATCTTCAGCAGGTCACTCTGGCTTGTCGACCTTTTGCAGGCCATCAGTCGTCTGCAGTTGTTGCAGAGGCTTTGCCGGCTGTGGTACAGGGGAGTAGGAGCCGGTTAGCAAGTTCGTTTCTAAAGACCCTGTCCACACGATGGAGGCGTAGATATCTGAAGACAATGTTCTTTCAGGTGAGGAACAGGCCTTGTCGGCCTTACCAGAGGGGTCGGTGGCTCTCATCACAGATGACGAGGAGTAGAAGAGGAGATATCACATGACGAGGGAGGCGGTGCGGGAGATGATAGCGGTTGCTTAGAAAATGCTGGAGGAGCAGGTGAGGGAGATGGCCAATCAAGTGGATATCTCCTTTGGAGCAGGGACTGAGAAAGATGTGAGAGAAGCATGCACCAATATCTATAAGAGGTGGTGTGCGGCGATCTTGCAGGAGGAAATGGCTCAGCAAAGGGGGGTGAGGGAGGAGGTAGGGGAAGGGGAGATGAGGGATTGCATTGTGTCTCTATGAGGATTGTCTCATGGAATGTGAGAGGTTTAGGAGAGGCAGAGAAGAAGAGGGTGGTCAAGGAGCTGATGAGGTGATGCAAAATTGACATTCTTTTCATTCAAGAAACCAAGAGTGAAGGGGAAGGGGAGTGTCTTATGAGGGAATCAGGGGGTGCAAGACTATCCAGGCGTTTTGCTTCTCCGACAGAGGGGAGGTCTGGGGGTATCATGATCTTTTGGAACCCCTGCGAGTTTGATGAGGTGTTGGTCGATAGGCACATTAGCAGATGGACCATTTCTCTGCATTTCACTTTGGTGAAGGCTTCTCATGGGACTTCATCGGGGTGTATGGGCCACAGGGGAGAGAGGAGAAGCGTCTTCTTTGGGAGGAGTTGATCAGCCTACACCTCTTTTTGGGTAGGGCTTGGTGTGTGGGAGGGGATTTCAATGCAGTGATGGCCCCATGAGAGAGGTCGGGTGATACTGTTTGCACAGGAGACATGGATGAGACTTCACTCCCTTCACTGAGGAGGTAGCCCTGGTGGATATTGGCATGACGCATGGTTGTTTTACCTAGTCCAATATGAGAGCAGAGGCTTCTTGTTCGAGGTCGTATAGATTCCTTATATCTGTGGATTGAGAAGATCATTATCCTCAGGTGCAGGTACTCCCTTTGGCTAGAACGGTGTCGGATCATATGCCAATCCTCTTGAAGACCAGTCGTTTAGGATAGGAGGTCCATTTTCAAGTTGGAGAGGTATTGGTTCAGAGAGGAGGATTTCATGGATACGGTCAGGGAGGCTTGGTTTGCACAAGTTACTGGTAGCTCTGCCATGGCTACTCTTGTTTCCAGATTGAGACACACCGCTAATGTTCTTAAGACCAGGGGAAATGTTCTTAAGACCAGGGGAACGAGCAAAATCCTCCCGGGGAGGGCGGCCAAGGACATAATTCTACACTAGGTTGAGGGTTTGGATAGTTTGGAGGAGGCATGTCTTATGGACGTATAGGATAGGAGGCTGAGAGACACTATGAGACGCCAGTTCGATGAGATCCTTTCCAGAGAGGAGACTTATTGGAGGCAGAGATCGAGGGACAGATGGATCAAAGAGGGAGGCAGAAATGCAGCCTACTTTCACCGCATAGCATCTGGAAGGAGGGTCAACACCGTTACTTGTATGCGGGTGGGTGAACTTTTCTTCTCTTCAGATGAGCAGATTAGGGGTCTGGCGAGGGACTATTATTCTAGGTTATTTTTTGAGGACCACTTTAGACCGAGTATTGTAGATGGGCTTCTTCCACGACTTTCTCAAGAGGAGAGGAGTGCCATCTCGCAGACGTTCACTGAGGAGGAGGTTAGGTAGGCAGTTTTTTTTCTTGCGGGGAATAGAGCTCCAGGGCTAGACGGTTTCCCTTTGGTCTTTTTTCAGTAATGTTAGGATGTTATCAAATCTGATCTTCTAGCAGTAGTTAAGGATTTCAGGAGGGGAGAGCCCACTTGAGGGGAATAAACAAAACCCTCCTTGTTCTCATCCCCAGGAAGCAAGGGGCACAAGACTTTAGTGATTTTAGGTCTATCACCTTGTTGAATGGAACTTACAAGATCATCACCAAATTGCTAGCAGGGAGGTTGGAAAGAGTTATGGACACGATGGTCAACTACTTCTAGGGAGCTTTTATCAGGGGTCGCCGTATTCACGATAATTTTTTGGTGACTCATGAGTGTTTGAATGCCATGAAGACTCTAAAAAAGATGAGGGTGGTTTTGAAGTTGGATTTTGAAAAGGCCTATAATAGGGTCAACTGGTCTTGCCTCTTTGAAGTGTTGGAGTTTATGGGTTTTGGGGATACTTGGATTTGTTGGATCAGGGCTTACATTTCTTGTGCTTTCTTTGCGGTTCTTATTAATGGAAAGCTGACTTCCTCTTCCACAGTGGCAGGGGTCTTAGGCAGGGAGATCCTATGTCTCCTCTCCTCTTTGTGCTAGTAAGTAGCGTCCTTAGCAGGGTATGGCAGAGAGGAGAGGCTGCAGATTTGATCAGGGGTTTCCAGGTTGGGAGAGGTTAGTTTTCGGTCACCCACTTGCAGTATGTCGATGATACCATCCTTTTCTTGGCAGAGAATGAGAGGTAGATGTATGTGGTGAGGATTTGCTAGAGCTGTTGGAGGTGACTACTGACTTGAAGGTAAATTTCATTAAGAGTTTGATTGTTTGGGTTAACATGGACGATAGGCCACTTCATCGGGTTGCTCGAATTATGGGTTGTAAGACAGGGACTTTCCTTATTTCTTATTTGGGACTCTCTCTTACCCCAGGAGCTCTTCGGTGTGCCGATTGGCTTCTTATTATTCAAAGATATGAGGCGAGACTGGCGGGTTGGAAGGCGGGACTTCTGTCTTATGGGGATAAATTAGTCCTTTGCAGATTGGTGCTGAACAATGTACCTATCTACTATCTCTCGGTGTTCTGCATCCCGAAGACGGTGATGAAGAAAATTGAAGTTATTCAAGGCATACTCTTTTGACATGACAGTAGGGGGAGGTGTAGGGGTTCGCATGACATTAGGTGAGGATGGGTGGCTACTTCTAAGGAACAAGGGGGCACTGACATCAAGAATGTGGGTGACTTCAATCTGGTTCTTCTCAGTAAGTGAGTTTTGAGACTGAGAGTAGGGGATGAAGGTCTTTGAACACAATGCATCAGGTAGAGATACTTCGGCATAAGAAGAGTTTGGGACCTGGATTTTCCAGCTCCAGCCCAAATGTCTCCTATTTGGCGCGGTATCTTCTCTTACAGGGACATCATTTCTTTTGGAGTCCGAGTCCGTCTAGGGAAATGCGACTATTGTCTTTTCTGAAAGGACAGATGGTATGATAACTTCATGTTAGAGGTCTCTTTTCTTAGTTTGTTCACGATCTCGACGGATCCTCTAGGGGACGGTTGACCAGGCGTTTGACCCCCACCTTTCTGGGGGCATTTGGGCACCAATTTACAGGAGGGACCTCACCAGTGCCGAGCTGGAGCAGTTCCAGGACTTTCTTCTCTTCCTCCTTGGCTTCGCCCCGCGCCCCTTCAGGGAGGATGCCTGGATTTGAAGGTAGGGAAGGGAGGAGACCTTCTCTGTTACATCTACTTATATCATCATTTTGGATGATGGGGTGTGGCGCAACTCTGCTTCCTTCATTTGGAGACTGAGGAGTCCGTTAAAGGTGAAGCTTCTGATATAGAGGATTTCCCATGGGAGGCTTTCCACTTGAGGCAGGCTCCTGTGCTTCCTACCGGACATCCAGTCGATCTGCTATTTGTGTGGCCTAGAGGAGGAGTCCGTGTATCACCTCTTTGTAAGTTGTCAGTACTCGCAGGCTGTGTGGGAGGGGATGACTACGAGAGCCCAATGTGCCCTTGGTCAGCAGTCGGATGTGCAACCCTTCATCATTTCCTGGGGCAAGAGTTGGCCCCTCAGTGGTGATCGTGTGGTTTGGTGGTTTATATTGAATGCCACTCTATGGTCCCCGTGCTGTGAAAGGAATAATAAGATCTTCAGAAGGGAGGCTAGAGTGGAGGATTATCTTATTTCTTTCACTTGAACTAGAGTGAGAGAATGGACGGAGGTGCTTTGTAATGTGAATACCCTAACTCACTTCTTTTTGCTTTGGTGAGAGGGTGAATGGTCCCACACCGCCTTGGTGTGGCTTTTTGTACATGGTCTCTTTTTGGGAGCTTCTTGTTTACACTTGTACACCTTTCTTTTCATTTAATACACACAGTGGTACTACCCACTTAAAAAAAAAACTTCATTATCTGCCCCCGGCAATCAAACGACTACAGGCGACCATCGATGGGTTGGAGGAATATGAATAACCCAAAATCCAGCCGGTGCAGTTGACAGAGTATGTTCCTTGGGAACAACTAGAGTCTCTTAGTCTCGACAAAGAAGACGCCAATGAAATCTGGGGGGAAGCATGCCTGGAAGGAGCTTCGTGCGAGTAGATGAGAAATGAGAAGAAGAAGGAGAAAAAGAGGAAGTCAAAGAGTAAAAGAAAATGCAGTACGATGTCTTGCAATATGTTGTCGGCCCTGTTCAACATGGCCCAAATCTCCGAAGCAGAGGATGAGGAGTCACGCTATGCATCGACTGAAGCAAATCAGGTCAAAGCCTCTACTTCCCAGCATGCCACCAGATCTGGGAGGAGGTGGGGACGTTTGCCCCCAGCCAATCACAATATTATGTTCTGAGGCGAGCAACCTTATCAACTCCCTGAGCCCGAAGTGAAGGGCGCAAGAATCCCACCTCCATCGGGTCTTTATCCTGAGGATGTAGTAGGCAAAGCGGTACCTTCATTCGTCGAATTTCTACTCGCATGGGAAGGCAGACGACCAAGCCAATAGGCCGATCCAAAGAGTAAATACGTTTCAACTTCAGACGTGCCATTCCCAGTAAACAAAGACAATGAGGGCATCACTCATGTGGCTAAGCCCGTGTAGATCAAGGAAGTAGCCGACCAGGCATGTCGGGACCAGGTGTCACTCGAGGAAGAAGACAAACCATCTTCTCCACCGACTCCTCAGGCACCGAAGCATGGCATTCATAGCAAGGCTGAGGAAGCAAAGCTAGCCAACGTTTGAGCCAGTGATCGAATATTAAGGCAACTGAAGAGGATCTCGACAAGATTTAGCATTTGGGAGATCCTTTCCCTTGATGAAAAAACGTGGGAAGCTAACATTGCAGTACTACAAACCCAAGCACATTATGAAAGTTGTTTCGTCGAGATGCATCAGGAGATAGCCATCACATTCACTGAGGAAGATATGCTCTTGCCTTCGGACAATCACAATAGACCCTTGTATATGAGGGGGAAGCTGAATGGCCAGCCATTAAAAAGAATCTTGATCGACCCAAGTGCGGTGGTAAACATTCTTCCCTACCGGGTCTACCAAAAGCACTACTTCAACGTGCACCTGATCAAGGTCAAAGATATGAAGATAACTCGGTTTAATCAGAAGTTTGAAGTCCCAATGGGCATAGTGGAGTTAGAACTCACACTGGGAGACTTCACCACTAAGGTGCAGTTCCATGTCATCAATTCAGCCGGCCATGGCTACATCAAAACGGGGTGGTGCCATCTACTTTGCACCAGTGCATTAAAGACCCCCGAGATGGTAAAGAAGAAAGGATATTCACTGGCCTTCATCCCTTTGAAGTATTTGAATGTCATTTGTTAGACGCCCCACTCTCTATGGAGGGGTGGGAGCAAGCTTCTCGACCATCTCAAGACAAAGGAAAAAAGATAGAAGAAGCTAGCGACTGGTTCCCTCCACCTCTGCCCGGTTGCATGGACCTGCAAGAGGTGTCACACATTGCTGAGGTTGAGGGGGTGATATGAGCTATCCCAATCGACGTCTACCCCGAGTTCAAGGCCCTAAAGCTCGAGGATCTACTGGGTTGCATGAAGGTCCCTCCGGGAATCACAAAGCCCCTCACAGATATAGACTGTCAGACAGTCGAGCTATTGAAGATGCTGGAGGTACCCAACCATGAGGGTCAACCTATAATATTCTACAGGGCTAGTGAGCTGCCGGTAAATGGGGATGATGATTGTAAATTCCTCGAGGAAAGTCAAGACCCAATTGTCCCAATCATGGGACTCGCTGATATATCTGGAAAGGGGGAGAAGATGGCTGAGTAGCAACAAATTCCTTTACTCCAGCATGAGAGTCAAAGGCAAATGTTCAAAAAATTATGGTATTCACCAAACCTAAATAAAGAGTTGCTGAAGATTGCTCAACACCCGGGTTTGGGGCTCTAAATAGAAGACCTTTATGAAACAAATGTGATATCTGTCTCAGCCCCAGATGATCTAGATATACAAAAGGCCGGGAGCCAAGGGTAGCATACCCCTCTGGATGGTGAAACCCAAGATGAAGAGGTAGTCCTTTGGAACCCGCACACATACAAAGATACACAGGCTGATTGCATCTACTTCTAAAGGCCCAATTTTAGATGGTCAAGAGGGTGGGGTGCAGAGGATTACCATCACAAGTTTCAAATTCCTGCTCTGAATTTACAGGGATTTCATCCTCCTTATTCAAGTTCAAAAAAAAAATATTGGGGGCTTAAAATAGAGTTGCCCCGACGGACTTGGGTAGCCAGTTTACTGGCCGTTCAAGGGCAAAAAGGTCATAACCCGACTGAAGTGAAAACCCGAGAGGACGTCTCAGGCAAAAATGGGTAACCCCTTAGCGTGAAAACCCGAAAGGGCGCGCTAAAAAAAACTAAAGGGGGCTAGTGTTGGCGAAAACCCGAAAGGGCACGCTAAAAAAAGCTAAAGGGGGCTAGTGTTGGCGAAAACCCGAAAGGGCACCAGAGCTGGTAAAGTGAAAAAAAAAAGAAAAAAGAAGAAGGAAAAAAAAGGTAAGGAAAAGAGGGAGAGCAGATAGAGGGATGGCTCGAAAAACACGTGTCCATGCACAATAACAACACGAGTTTTCTTCTTGTTGTCAATGAATGTCATTCATCTATAAAAGTGTGACCCGAGACAAGCCCTCGGGCTAACGTCAAAAACAATAAGTGCTGAATGAAAATGTAATAGAAAGAATAATAAGGCACAAAGGCAAATCCAACCTCACTGATGACGAGGTCTTTTCTTCATCAAGTCCGCAGCCTCCGACTGCTTATGGGTGATCTCACATTGAAGCTTTGAATCTTGAGAAGTGAGGGTTGCCTCCTCACCCTGTAGCTGCTGAGCTTTCTCTGCGCGAGAGTCTGCACTAGCTAAGCACGCCTGAGCTCGAGCTAATAATGCTTCGGCGGCCTGTTGACATTGCGATGCCTGCTCTCTGTCTGCCGTCATCTGTGCCTCCACTATGGCTCTCTCGTCTCGAATGGCCTCAACCTTTTCTTGCAATGCTTCAGTCCTTTTTGACAAGGCAGTGATGTCGCACTTCAACTGTTCAATCCGTGCGTAGCAAGCTTTCCATTCAGAAGCTTCATATAAGCCCTGGAATTCTTCCCAAGTCTTTTCCACGACTGCCATCCAAGGTTCTTTCGGCAAACCCATAACATGATAAGCTCGGGTACTCATCTGAAGGGCATTGCGCATAGCCTCGATGGTAGGAAGAGGCTCCTGTTGAAGTAGAGCCCGTGCATCACCCATAAGACTTGATAGCATCGACTCCACCCCCACGAAAGGGGCAAGCTGCAGAGAGTCTGGCCACATAATGCCGTACCCCGGAAAGTCAGTAGAGGGGGCACTAGTCTCTGGACCTGTCAAAGGAAAAGCAACTATCAGCCACCACTATATTGCAAAGAACAAAGAATATAGGAGTCAAGAGGCTCTGAACAAGGGCAAATGCACTACCCGAGGACATCACGGCGGTAGGAGGCCCCTGAGTAAAGGTCATTCTAACAGTTTCTTTGTCCACAAGAGAAGGGTTAGTTGGGCCTGAGGGAAAGAATATCCCACCATTAGAAATCTAAACTCACTAAGAAGGAACTTGAAGCAAAAGGAAACATGGCAAGGAAAGAAGAAAAACCATTACCTGCCGGCTCAGGCAGAGTTTCTTCCAGAGGTGTAGCTAGACTCTCTCTTACTTTGGTATGAAGGGCGGCATCAGCCTCATTGCCTGGACATTCTGAGACTTGCAATAATGTCAGGAATTTGGAATTTTGATGAACAAATACAGCAAGCAAGAGAGGTCAAGTTACCTTCAGCACTCTTGTTTGAAGTTTTAGGATGATCCATTTGTGATCCTCCCCGAGGCTCCGTCATGGGTAGCGGATCAACCCTTCTTACCTCAGGCACCTTGCTTCTACAAGTTCCCTCTAATGGAAGGGTCGTCCCTTGCAAGGGAGGAGCGGAAGACTCAATTGTGGCAGAGATGGTCACTGCATCAAAGCAATAAAAGGAAATGCGCCGAATCAGCAAAGCCTCCTGGCTAGAATATAGTAAGGAGGCGAGAAAAGTTAATGATACTTACTAGCAGAAAAACAAGTCGGCTGTGTGACTAAGTGACCCGACAGCGACAATTGACCCTCCTCAAGAGCAGAAGGGTCGCTTCCGCCCCCTTTTGAAGTCGAACCACCTCCCCGAGCACTCAGCTCCGCCAATAAAGTCTCCTCATAGCCCTCCAATGTGTTGCCCCCAATTGCAGGAGCATCGGAATAGGCGGGGAGCTCACCATCTGATGTGGCGCCCAATAACGCAGCATATGCCCTCATGGTGCCGTCCAAATCCCCGAGAACATTTAGATCTCACGTCTGCTTAGGCTAATCAACACTGTTTATTTTAATTCCATTGTGCTTAAGTAAGAAAGATTTTTAAATTCTGCCATCTTGGCAAGTGGACAATTCAACCCCCCTTATTGTCCGCCATATCTTTGGGCCAACAGGAGCCTAGCGCCTATTTATCACTGTTATGTTGAGAGACTAATCTGGCGAGACTGCCAATGAGCTTGCCAAATTTGCCAAATGCATCTGCCTGCGCATTTTGGCTTCGGCTAACATGGCCGATCTCGATGATGTAAAATCGTGCCATAAGTTCTTTCGCCTTGGTGTAATAAGGAAGCAGCTCTGGCTTTCGCACATCAAATTATCGTTGTTTCTATCTGACGATTAGCATTGAATCATTGAACACCTGTAGCATCTGAATCTCCATATGGAGGGCAATCTGAAGGCCGATGATCAAGGCTTCATATTCTACCGCATTATTTGTGCATGGCTTGTTGATTGAGCACGATGTATGTAACACTTCTCCTTCCGGAGATCTGAGGACGATGCCTACTCCAGCTCTTCCCCTCGAATGTCCTTGTTGGGATGTTTCAATTTTGGATGCCCCATCGAAATGTAGCTACCACATAGCCTCACAGACCTGATTCACCTCCAGTGTTTCATCTTTCGAGAGCTCCGTGATTAGAGGGGAGTCCTCGGGCACTAGATGTGCCGCAAAGAAATCTGCTATCGCCTGGCCTTTAATGGCCTTCTGCAGCACCTAGGTGATATCAAATTCCATGAGAATGACGGCCCATTTGTCTAGTTATCCTTTTAGTGCTGGCTGGGACAATATGTATTTGACCGGGTCGGCCCTTGATATCAGTTGTATCTCATGTGAGAGCATATAATGCCTCAACTTCTCAGGTGCAAAAACCAAGGCGAGGCAAACCTTCTCGATTGGGGTGTATTTTACTTCGGTGTCGATCAATCTTCAACTAAGGTAGTAATGCGCCTGCTCTTTCCCCTCGTCATTATTTTGGGCAAGCATTACCCCCACTGAGTGTTCAGTGGCGGCTATGGATAGAATCAAGGGCTGCCCTTTGACTGGTGCCCCCAACATAGGTGGGATCTTCAAATATTCCTTGAGCTGGTCAAAAGCCTTCCAGCATTCCTGGTTCCAACAGAAGGGTGTTGTTGGCATTGAAAATATACTCAATGGTGATCAAGCCTAAAAGATAAGAATGATGGGGCTCACCGAAGCAAAGAAGCCAATACACTAGAGCCTTCTCAAGCTGCCGGAGCCTCAGGTCACCCGGTATGAATGTCAGGGACTTCACCTCAGGAGGATCGAGGAGAATTCACAATAAACCGACAGTGTCAACAAACCTGCCCAATGAATCGGCATCGACTCAGTCGTGCCGCATAAACAACATCCATTGTCTGACCAAGGACGATGGTATACTCGGTGGCCTGCCACCTGAATGAAGAATCCTCCTGAGGTGATAAAACGCCCTTGGCCCTTCAGGACAAGGGAACCGAAGGCTCCGTCAGTAGAAGACCCCGATGACCCGACGTGGGTACGGCTTCTCAACAAATTGGGTCTGTTAGTGACTAAATGATCACCCAGTCAAGGCAGAAACATTCTGGGTGGTATTTGACCTTCCGGGAAAGCTACAAGCATAAGTCAAACCAAGCCAGTAGCACGAACCATAATGCTGAAGGCCGAGTTAGCGGAAAACCCATGTATCCAAACTAAAGGTACACGGGGTTCTAGAAACGGTCATTTGCTGACCCGAAAGCTACATCAAGGCTTCTCACCAAGGTTTGCGAGACAGTGGCGAGATGAAAAGGTTACAGTGATCCCGGAGCAAGTCCGGGACCCACCGTCTGACCCACCACAAATAAATATAGTTAATCTAGCGTGCCCCCTTTCCGACGTGCCCCCATCTTGCCGACACCCTCTTGCCCGGCGCGCCAAATACTAAATGGAGCTTCCCCGGTGTGCATTCTCCATGCCATGATAGCCCCATCTATATAACAACATATGGTTCAACCAAGTGAAGGGGAGAGAGAGAGAAAAAAGAAAAAAAGAGAAGAAAAAGAAAGAATGACATCTGAGAGGGAGGAGAATTGGGGAAGAAGTAAGGGGAGGTTTCTTCGCTGAGAGGGGAAGCCAGAGAGAGAGGTCATCTCCTCCATCTGTCCGACCAGAGAAGCTTGAAGCCAGAGAGAGAAGTCCCTGCTCATGTCTTGATCCAATATATAGTGCCCGAAATCGTTGAAACGAGCAGACCCTCACATCCCTCCCCACTCCTGAGTTGTGTAGTCTTAGCTCGTGGAGTCGGGCTCGTGCCTACTTCGGGGATGGCTGAGGGAGAATTCAGCGAACAGAGGAGAAGCAAGCCTCCAGTGGCACTCTATCAAACACATCGTGGGGAAACATATTATGATGCATGATGCCAAACGGAGGCCATCTCAATAGACCGCGTGAGAACTTAGCCAATGTCAGGGGTATCATCGGCGCCCCTACAACTCATGGATGGAATGATGGAGCACTCGACATTTCCCATCATCAGACCATCCACATGTTATTGATTCATTACAATCCACGTCTACAGACGCATGCACCTTGTTCGATCACGCACATAGACGTTGCGATCTGTAAAATGAAATACCCCAAGGAGGGAATTTGATATCGCCCTGCCGGGCGTGGCCATAGGCCATTGACACAGAAAACATCACATTGTTTCTCACCGAGTGATCCTAGGATCTGTAATAATTATAGCCCTCAAAGGCCTCCTCACACTCGGGGAGAGACGAAGAGAAATCAGAGAGACAATGTAGAGGAATAGATAGAGGATGCACACATAGCAAATAAATGAATGAAGCCTTTATTCTTCCCTGTAATCGCAGAGGGGACAGAGTAATGAGAATTAAGGAAACAAAGAAAAGGCATAATTCAAAGAGAAACGAAGAAAAAAACATGAAGGGCCACTCTCCTCAGAACGGAACCCACCTCCTTCCCCTCTGTTTCACCTTCTTCGCTCTCTTTCTATCTCTCTGCGCTTTAGGTCTGTCTCCCTTTTCTTCTCTTCTCTGTGTATTCTTCCGCTCTATCTCCAGCTCTCTTGTGTGTATTCTCTTCTTTTAATCGAGGGAGAATGCCCAATTTATATAGGAATGAAAGCAGGGGATCGGTGTGGGATGGGACGAGTAGATCATCACCGAATTGCCGGCCCACCGTGCCAAGGGTGCCACCGACTCGCTGGTCCACAAGCACCAAGGGTGTCACCGATCCAGCCGTCAAGGGGACGCCACCGACTCACAGTGCGAGGCGCCAACGATTCGGAGCGCTTGGGTGCCACCGACTAATAATGCAAGGCGCTAATGACATGGAGCACTTGGGTGCCACCAACTCACAGTGCAAGGCACCACCAACTCATAGTGCAAGGCGCCACTGGATCAGCATTCATGGCGCCACCTACTCATTGGAGGGCATTTTTTGTAATTTTGATATTTTACCCCGAAATTGACCCAACAAGAGCTTGTCATCCAGAGTAGTCCTATGGTTGATGTAGTGGCCCCGGAATATGCTTCGAAGCCCTGATATGGGGTTTTTGGTGATTTTCGGCATGTGCTGATCCCGTACCAATTTTCTTAGGTTTTGCCCTAATTCAGCCTTCGGCACTGTTATTTGTGCTGCCAGGCTTGCTTTAGAGCCACGTGGGGCTTCTTCATCGAGTGGGTCATCCCTCGAAGCATTTTCGCCGTCACTGGGCATCTTTTAGGTCATCTACGACCCTTTTTTGGTGGCATATGTACCTGAATCTGGTAACCCAAGTTTTCCCTTGATTTAGCATTCAACACATCGATTTGTGCTGACAACACCACTTTGTGGACATGTGGAGGGTCCTCATGAGGAGGGTCATCCCTCGAAGCGTTGTTGCCATGATCAGACACCTTTGGGGCTACTTACGGACTGTTTCGATATTCCGTATGTGTGGAGCAGACTTCTCAGGTTTTCGTTGATATCACCTTCGGCACTACATATCGTGCTTTCGGGTCTGCTTTACGCTTATAGAAAGCATCTTCATTGAGTGGGCATCCATCTTGGAGATTTTCACCCTCACGAGGCAGCTCTTTGGTCATTTACGGACCACTTCAGCACCCCGAACATCCCGATCGGCTCACCCATGTTTTCTGCTAATTTAGCCTTCGGCTCCCTGTCTTGAGCAACCAGGGACATTTCTTCATCTCAGGGAGCTTCTTTATCAGGTGGGGAATCACCCGGTATATTTTTGTCCTGGTGGGATGGGTATGAAAATGTATTTGGCATGATTGCTTCGATGCCAGTTCATTAGCTCTGACCGTCATACGGCCTTAGTGAGCTATGGTAGCTATTTTATCCCGAGATAATAGAGAGTAATGCCTCTTTCACCAGCTGGACTTTCTTCGAAATCTTCAACTACAAGCGCATGCCCTTCGATTTGAAGAATGCCGGTGCTACCTACCAGAGGGCCATGACCAAAATCTTTGACGAGATGTTACACAATGTCATTGAATGCTATGTTAACGACCTTGTCGTCAAACCTAGAAGGCGAGAAGACCACCTACGCGACCTGCGCCAAGTCTTCGAGCGCCTCTGGCAATATGGGCTCAAAATGAACCCCATGAAATGTGCCTTCGGCATATCCAGTGGCAAGTTTCTCAGTTTCATTGTTCGATACCAAGGAATCGAGGTGGATCCCAACAAGATTAAAGCAATCTGGGAGCTACCACCACCCAGCAACCTCACCGAACTCAGGTCGCTCCAAGGTAGACTGACCTACATCCAGAAGTTCATCTCCAACCTCTCCGGTCGATGCACGCCTTTCAGCAAGTTGATGAAGAAAGATGCCCCCTTCATATGGGACTCAGAATGCCAGACTACTTTCGAGCAGATCAAGAAGTACCTCCTCACTCCCTTAATCCTAGGGGCGCCTGTCAAGGGTAAACCTCTCATACTCTACATTGCTGCCATGGATGCCACGCTCGGAGCTCTGTTGGCGCAGGTGAATGAAGAAGGTAAAGAGTAGCTGCTCTACTACCACAGCCAGAAATTGATCGGTGCTGAGTACCGTTACTCCCCCATGGAGAAAGTATGCCTGGCATTGGTCTTTGTCATCAAGAAATTATGGCACTACCTCCTATCTCATCGGATTGAGCTCATATCTAAGTACGATCCCCTGAAGTTCCTCCTCAGGCAGCCCATTCTCTCAGGATGACTGGGGAAATGGGCACTCCTGCTCACGGAGTACGATATCACTTATGTACTTGGAAAAGAAGTTAAGGGATAGGACATGGCTAAATTCTTGGTAGCCCATCTAGTACCAGAAGTTTCGCCCTTAAATGCGGAGCTTCAAGATGAGGAATCCCTTGCTCTTCAACAGCAACCACTGGCTAAATAGAGTGGAGATATCTTGCATTACTGGCAACAAGATGCCCTCACAGGCAGCCTACCTTGCTCGGAGTTGTACTTTGATGGTGCTTCTCGAGGTACTACCTGGAGCAACCTCAGCTCAAGCATTACGGCAGGTGCCGAAATTATCTTCCTAACCCCTCAGGGTGGAGTTTTATACAACTCATGTGCCCTTATGAAGGCTCTAACCAATAATGAAGCCGAATATGAAGCCCTGATCATCGGACTCCAGATGGCTCTCGACATGGGCGTCAAATGCCTCAAATCCTATGGAGATTCTCAACTGATAGTCCGACAGGTCCTTGGCATCTACGACGTGCGAAAATAGAAACTGGTCCCATACCATGTCGCTGTCACTCGGCTAACCCAGAAGTTATATTTCTTCAAAATAGACCATGTTCTCAGAAGTGGCAACACCCAGGCGGACGCCCTAGCAAAGCTGGCCGCGGCCATCAAGCTACCGCCTGAGGGCGAAGTCGACATCACAGTCAAACACAGGAGGCTGATGCCTAGCTCACTCGAAAGCGACTCCGATCTTACAATTTACGAGGTTCAAGACCTTGACCGAGACACTCCTCCAGAAGAAGAAGATTGGTGTGAGCCCATCATCAAATTCAAGAGGGGATGGCTCCCTCCTGATCGGGCTCAAAGAGTCCAATTACTCTACCAGGCAACGTCATATGAGTTGATTGGCGACTCCTGTACCGACTCATCCACGAGAAGGATAAGTCCATTCTCTTGAGATGCGTCTCCCTAGCAGAGGCTCAAGCCATTATGCACGAGGTTCATTCTGGGCTGTGCAGCACACATCAAGCAGGAGATAGAATGAAGTACAACATCAAGCTTAAAGGCTTCTATTGGCCTACCATGTACACAGACTACATCCAGTATGCTCGCACATGCCATCAATGCCAAGCCTTTGGCCCAGTACCTAGAAGACCTCCTAACCTGCTGCGTCCTACAGCCCCTACCTGGCCATATGCCGAGTGGGGTATGGACAACGCGGGGCCTTTCCCGCCATCTTCCAAAGGCCACAAGTACATTCTGGCCACCACCGACTACTTCTCTCGTGGGGCGGAAGCCCTTCCTCTATGGGAAGTCACTGGTGAGGTGGTTGCCAGGTTTGTCCGGCATAACATCATCTACCGATTCGACACTCCCAGTCGCATAGTCTCCGACAATGGGACGTCATTCAAGAATAAGGCCGTATACCATGACATATAAAAAATTCATCAAAATACACAATATAACCATGGTCAACATAAAGTCACCAAATTCAACACAGTCATCCATGTCAACTTTACTATTCCTAATCATTTAGAACACAATCAATTCATAGCTGTCTACGTACTGTAGAATAGCTCCAGAGAAGACACAACAACTCTCACAGCCCTAGGGTCGTCCAGCCCCTTTCCCCCACTCCTACTCTCACAACCCATCACCCTGCCTTGCACTAGTTCACAGAGAGTAGTTAGGGGACGATTTGCAGAGCCTGCCATGTCATCATCGCGCATCTTCTGGCGGTGTATCCTATATTTCTGGAAAGCTCTTCGAAGCAGCGTCGCAGGCAAGGTGGTCTCGCGTCCATCTGATGTCTGTCCTGCCCGAGAGAGCCATTCTCCCTTGACTACGCAAAGCCACTCCGGTAGGGAACCAGAGGCCAAGAGAGGAAGCGATCACGGCCGCTCCACGGTGAATCTGGACGTTATTTTTGGCTGAGGTCTTTTCCTCCAAGCCCTCTGTCAGCACCAACAAGAAGGGAGCTATTTGGACCTTGGAGCACAGAGTTCTGAATTTTCTCCCTGGAGTGTGCAGGTCAGTTCCCCCTAAGTCAGATCCGACCCCCTCCCCCATTCTGGTTCCCGCGATCTACTCCTACCTCCTCTGGCGACCCTGTTGGTCTCTGATCGAAGAAGACTCATCCGCGATCGCAACGGCTCTAGTCCTGCCCTTATCAGACATCGGGAGTGATTATGGCGGCCACTTCTTCTAGAAGTAGAAGTTTTGGGACAGCCAGAGCCAGGTCCAACCAGCCCTGGTCCCGACCCCGCCTCGGCCACCGTCAGCATCAGAATAATCTCCAGAAATTTGGGCGACTCCCTGGGCCAACCCAGGACATTTTGGCGCTAATCCCTTCATCATCAGAAGTTGCTGGAGTCCATGGCGGCGCTGTCATCGACTGCCTGTCCTGCTATTCCAGAAGCGGGCAGAACTAGCATTGTTCACCAATTCGGCTTAGCTTAGTTTCCCCCACCCCCGCCTGGCCGGATTAAAGCCCCTCCCTGCGTGGAGGTAGTATTTGTTGTAAGAGATTAACCCCCACCCTGAGATCCCCCCTTCGGCCTGAGGTGTAGTTGTGTACCCGTGCCATTTCAGGTCAAAGCTACACCGACGCGGCGAGCGGGTGCGTACCCTCTCCTCCTCGCTCGCCCTCGTCTCCAGCCGAGATTGGCGTCTTCACTCTGATCAGGTGAGCTTCTAGTCACTTCTCTTTGTTGGCATTCCTGACTTACTTAGTATTGCTTCTTAGCTCCGTCAGTGGTGAGGGAGTGCCTGGTCCAAAAGGCCAATCAATCGAGTGACCACCACGGGGTGAGTTGTGAGAGAGACCCTACATCCCACGCCCTTGGCGTGCTGGCCGCCCGCTGAATTGGGCATCCCAAGCCCTTAGGGGTCCATCCCTAGCTAGCCATATAGCCGAAACATCAAGGTCCCATCTTGGACCCTTCCCACCATCACTGGTTTGCCTACGAGCAACCGTGAGCGCTACGCGAGTCGGTTCGCTAGAGTGAGTCCACTGCCATGTTGCTTGCTTATGGGTCTAGGTCCAAGGTGCCTCGGTCTTGTGGCTATCACCCCCAAGGTCTTCTCACATCACATGAGGCCCGCTCAATTAAACCTACACATGCCAACCAACTTCTACCATACTTGGGTTTGTGCTTGAACTTGAGCTTGCAATGAAGCATGCGCGTCGGCCTGAGTTTGCATCACCCGCACCAATCCTTGCATGAATGCACCATAATCAACCAATGGCAGCAGCAACGGCACCGGCAATCCTTGTTGACCTTCACCTGCATCTCTCCTCGGCTCCTCCTCGAGAGTAGGGGCAGCAGCACGATGACCACAAGATGCCATAACCATATTAAAAAAATGGATTCATGAGATTGGGCACCTTATTACTACGTCATTTCCTTATAGTTATATTTTCTGCTCATTTAACTTGTGAAACTATCTAGATTTTGGGATATGAATCTAGCTAATGGATTGTTTACTTATGTAAATTCTTAACCTTTCGCTCTGATGCCACTCTCTGTAACACCCCACCGTAGAATCCGATTCAGTTTCCAACTCTCTTGGGATTTAGGAGAGATGCCACAGTGGAAAAAATTCAATAGAACAAAAACTGGTTGATGAATTACATCAATAAAGTGAAAAATTACCATCAACCTAGCTGAGGTGAAAACCCGTGAGGACGCCTCAGGCAAAATCGGGTGACCCCTCAGTGTGAAAATCCACAAGGGCACACTGGAAAAATTAAAAGGGGGCCAACTCTGGCGAAAACATGCAAGGGCGGTTGAGTTGGTAATGAGAGAAAAAAATAACTCTCCCTCTCTACTCGTTATTAATGAAGGTCATCGACTACAACGTCTTATCGGTGACAGGATCAATAGTGTTCCACAACGATGGTGGCCAACACACCCCTGAGGGTTGGCCATCACCAGTCCTAGTCCCAGCTTTTCGGCTACAAGGCCTTCATAGGCCAGCCGCCCAACTCCAGCTTCAGTTCCCAATCCTCCAGCTACAAGGCCTTCATAGGCCAGCCGCCCAACTCCAGCTCTAGTTCCCAGTCCCAGTCCTCCAGCTACAACTCCTTCACAAGCTAGCTGCCCAGCTCCAGTTCCAGTTCCCAGTCCCAGTCTTTCGGCTACAACGCCTTCACAGGCCAGCCGCCTAGCTCCAGCTCCAGTCCTAGTCCTCCAACTACAATGCCTTCACAGGCCAGTCACCCAGGTCCAGTTCTAGTTCCCAATCCTAGTCTTCCGGCTACAACGCCATCACACGCCAGTCGCCCAGCTCCAGCTCCAGTTCCCACTCCCAGTCTTTCTGCTACAACGCCTTCACAGGCCAGCCACCTAGCTCCAACTCCAGTTCCAGTCCTAGTCTTCCATCTACAACGCCCTTACAGGGCAGCCACCCAGCTCCAGTCCTGATGTGACATGACCTAGGGATGAGCTGGGACTGACCAAATGACCCATGGACCTAGATTTGCAAGCGAATGCAACAGACCGGTAACTTCACTCGAGCGAACTCACCCGCTATGCGCACACTTGTGCCCGTAGGCAACTCGGTAATGGTGGAGAGGGTCTGGGGTGGGACCTCACTGTTCCGGGGTTTCGATAGCTCAAGGTTGAACACCATAGGAGCCTAGGATGCCCAATCTCGTGGGCGGCCAGCATGCCGAGGGTGTGGGATTTAATGTCTCTCTCACAACTGACCCGTGGTAGTCACTTAATTTGATGGAATTTAGGACCGGGCACTCACTCACCGCCGATGGAGCTGAACATAATACTAATCAAGTAGAATATTCCAGCAAAGTGAAGGGAACCAAAAGCTCACCTGATCAGCATGAAGACGTCGATCCCGACTGGAGACGATGGCGAGTGGGGAGGGTGGGTAAGCACCCGCACACCGCGTCGATGACGCTTCAACCTGAAATTTTAAGGGCTTACAATCACTATGCCCTCGTAGAGTGGTTGGACTAGGGGTAGGGAAATTAAATTTACAACCAAAGTTATCCTCCATGCAGGGAGGGGTTGTAAGCTAGCTAGGCGGGGTGGGGGAGCGAAATTAGAGGCCGAATGGATTAACTCCACCAGTTCTGCCAGCTTCTAGAACAGCTTGACAAGGGGTCGATGAAGGCATTGCCATGGACTCTGCCGAGCTTAGAAGAAGCCAAAACTAGAGCTGAAATTTCCTGGGTTGGCCCAAGAGGATGCTTGAATTTTGAGGGAATTTTTTGACATCGGCTGTGACTGGGGTAGGGTCTGGAATAGGGCCGAACTACTCTGACTCTGACTGCTCGCAGAGGGCTACTGCAGGAAGATGAAGGCGCCACGAGAACTCCCGTGGTTCGATTGATGCGGGACTAGAACCGCTGCAATCATGGTCGAGTCTTCTTTGAACAGAGACCAACGGGGTTGCCGGAGAAGGTCGGAGTAGACCGCAAGAACTAGAATGGTGAGAAGGGTCGGATCTGACTCAGGGGTGACTGACCTACTCACCCCGGGGAGATAATTTGGAAATCTATACTCTGAGCTCCAAAAATCACTCTGCTTCTTGGAGAAGGTAGGGGGTTTGGAGGAGAAGACATCAGCCAACAATCACGTCCAGAAGAACTCAGGAATGGCTGTGGTAGCTTCTTCTCTTGGACTCAGGTTCCCTGCCAGAGTGACTCTACACAGTCTAGGGAGAATGGCTCTCCTGGGCAGCATGGACGTCGGATGGATGCGGGACCACCTCACCTATGAAGCTGTTTCGAAGAGCCTTCCAGAAATGTAAGATACACCAACAGAAGATGTGCTATGAAGATGTGGTCGGCTCTGCAACTCGTCCCTGGATTGTTGTCTGTGAACTGTGAGCTGCAGCTAACATCAAAACGCAGGAACACAACATGAGGTTCTGGCTAAAGTCTTACAAAGGTCACGAGAATACAAGTTGAAAATGAACCCCAAGAAGTGTGTGTTTGACGTTTCATCAGGGAAGTTGTTAGGATTCGTCGTCAGTAAGAGGGGTATTGAGATTGATCCCCACAAGGCTAAGGCCATAAGAGATATGCCTCCTCCCAAGAATTTGAAGAAAGTTCGAGGATTGATCGGGAGGTTGTAGTTTATACGCCGGTTTATCTCCTAGCACTCACAAAGGTGTAGGCCGTTCTACGAGCATACTAAGTCGGGAGTTAAATTTAATTGGGATGACAAGTGTCAGGTAGCTTTTGATGGATTAAAGGACTATCGGGCCAGTCCTCCTGTACTCAGGCCGCCAGTTCTAGGCAAACCACTGATTCTCTACATTTCTGTCCTTGATGATGCAGTGGGTACTGTCCTAGCACATGCTAATGAAGAAGGTAAAAAGAGGGCAACCTACTACTTGTCTAAGCTCCTCAACCCCTGTGAGCAAAAATATACAGCCATGGAGAAGGCCTGCGCAGCCCTAGTCTGGGTAGTTCAAAAATTGAAACATTATTTCTTAGCTCACGAAGTTCACCTTATCTCACGCATGAATCCTATCAACTTCCTTCTTGAAAAATCCATCCTCGTTGATCGATTAGCACGATGGTAAAGCTTCCTTTCCCAGTTTGACATCACTTTCATTAAGTAAAAGGCAATCAAGGGCTATGCCATCGCAGAACATCTTGCTCATCATCCCATCCCCCGATTTGATCCTGTTCGTTCAGAGTTCCCAGATGAAGAATTGATGTCCGTCAATCAACCTTCAGATGAGATGTGGACATTACATTTTGATGGAGCTTTAAACTCCCATGGAAGAGGGATCGGCATGGTCCGTTTAACGCCGAAGGGTATCACCATTCCATTTGTTGCTCAGCTTGCTTTCCCTGTCACAAATAATATAGCTGAGTATGAAACTCTCTTGACCGGACTACAGACCGCTCATGAATTTGGTGCTACCCAGTTATGCATAGTTAGTGATAGTCAGCTCATTCTGCGCCAAGTGCTTGTCAAATGTCACACACTCGATCCCAAACTCAAACCCTACTAGGAACTTGCATCTACCTATGCTAAGTTTTTCACTAAGCTAATCTTTATCCATGTCCCTCGCAGTCAGAACATATTAGCTGACGCCCTTGCTTTGCTTGCCTCCGCCTTGGTTTTCCTTCTCGAACGAGACTTCCATATCGCTCTTATTCACAGGCTCCATACTCCTGCCATCAAGGATCCTGCATTTCTTAGTGTTAAGGAGAAGGTGCTTAAGAAGGTGGAGGAGGGTCAGACAGCGAAGAATAAGGAGGTCATGCTAATGGACTGGGAAGAAGAACTGGCTGATGAGGAGAAGCCGTGGTACTATAGATTGCTAGGTATTGTCATGACCAGTCCTATCCTAAAGAAGCCACTGCATAAGAAAAGAAGGCCATTAGAAGAGTGGCTCAGAGATATACCTTGGTTAGAGGTGTTCTTTATAGAAGGGGTCTTGCTGGTGTTCTTCTTAGGTGCCTTGATGATGATGAATCTTGAAAGATTGTGGAAGAGGCACATTCGGGAGTGTGTGGTGGCCATGTTAACAGCCAGATATTAGCTAAGAAGATTCTTAGGCTAGGTTTCTATTGGCCCACTCTAAAAGAGGATTGCTCGATTTATGTCTAAAGGTGTGTCAAGTGTACCCTGCATGCCGACAATATTCATTCTCCTGCTTCTTCACTCCATCCTATGTCCTCCCCATGGCCTTTCTGCATATGGGCCTTTGATATCATTTGACCTCTTGGTGATCCTAACCTCCTTGCCAAACCCAAGTCTTTCATACTGACGGCCATAGAGTACTTCACCAAGTGGGCGGAAGCGGAAGTCTATGTAGAGATTAAAGTGTCAACAGTCTACAAATTCATCATAAAGAACATCATCACACGGTTCAGCATCCCAAGCACCATCATCACCGACAATGGACTTCAGTTCATCTCTCAAGAGCTTCAAGACCTCTGCAACAGTTATAACATTGCATTGCATCATTCATCTCCTTATTATCCATAGGGCAATGGATAAGCAGAGACAACAAATAAAACACTCATCAAAATCATTAAGAAAACCTGTGAAGCTAACAAATTTGCGGATTGGCCAGAGAAGCTAATTCTGCATCCAAGTCCAAGAGTCGACCTCCGAGAGTCGACCTTGACGCAACCAAGCTCGGTATTCATGACTAAGCTCGATCCTCATATGTAAGCTCAGTCTCGAAATTCATAAAGTAGAGTCGAGCCTGACTAAGCTCGGACGCCCAACTGAAGAAGTGTCAGTAGACATTGAAAAATATATGCCGAGCAAAGCCAGCCAAGAAGAGCATTGACAAGCCAGCGAGGTCAAAGAGTCGACCCTGTCGCAACCAAGCTCGAACTATTCAAGCTTCACACGGTCGAGCCTGACGTATACAAGGTCGAGCTTGACGTCAAGCTCAGATATTCAAACTTCACAAGGTCGAGCCTGACATCTAGAAGGTCGAGCTTGACATCAAGCTTGGATATTCAAGCTTCACAAGGTCGAGCCTAACATCTACAAGGTTGAGCCCGACGTCAAGTTTGGATATTCAAGCTTCACAAGGTAGAGCCTGACATCTGTAAGGTCAAGCTTGATCTCACCAAGCTCAAACAGGCTCAAACAAGCTTGGACCAAGCTTAAACTCGGACAAGCTCGGATTTCATGAAGCAGAGTCAACCGTGATAACTAAGCTTGGAGTCAATGGCAATCATGCTCGAAAATTGACGCCCATGAAAACTAAGCTTAGAATCGGCCTTATGGCAATGATGCTCAAGAGTCGACTCCACAAGTTCCTCTAGCAAGTTGAGGTCTGGAAAAGGTCTCCAGGATAGTCAATTGTCCTTATCATCATTGGCTTACCATATCAATCCTTTTAGTCAATGGAAATGTCAGTTAGCAAATGTAGGAAAGGTCCCCTTTCATGGTAACCACTTTTTTGCATCTACCCAATCAGATTGTTGCTGTAGAAAGCACCTGGGGGAGTGCACTATACCTCCTTATCCTAAGCCAATCAGGAGGTAACTTGGAAGCACACAAGGATCAAGAAGCATCATTATTCAGAGAGAAATTTTTCTACTGGAGGGTTGCTTGCGCCTATAAAAGAGGACACACCCTGCATGGGGAGTTACTACTGCCTTTGCTGCTGAAGCTGCCATCGCTACCTGGTGAGCCTGGAATAACCTTGAGAGGGGAGAACAAGTGTTTAAAGAGAAGAGAAGAGTGCCTGTATTGAACATCCATGATCTGAGCTAAGAAGAAAAGAGAGAGAGTAAATGTGTGCAGCCACAGAATGGATCGGCCAGTCATGCTCTTTCTGAAATCTAATTTGCTTTGAAGTCTTGTTTGAGTCCCTCACCCAGCAAGTAGCTGAATTCTATCCTTTTGCTTTTCCTTGCTTTGTTCTTTTCTTATTTTGATATTTTCATCTCCAACTTCAGTGCATCTAAGTTGTGTATTAGCGGGGTCTAAGCTGTGTATCAGTGGTGTCAAGCTGTTAGTCAGCAGTTAAGCTGTGTATCAGCGGTGTAAGCTGTGTGTCAATAGGATTCAAGTTGTTTGTCAATAGTAAGCCTCACCAGGTTTGGTCAGGGGTGGATGTAGGCATGCTGTGTAGCAGCCGAACCATCTTAAAAATACTGGTCTTGTGGTTTGCCATTTGCACTCCTTTTCTTCTAACCCCCTTTCACAGGTTTTGTGTTTCGACTAATGTGCTTCATGCTTTTGTGTTTCAGCCATTTCACTCACTAGCTTCGAACCTGGTTCAAAACTATCTATATTTTTTGAATAGCTTCTTGGAGGGTGTCGAAAGAGTGGGGATCTATTTAACCGCCCCTTCTAGATCCGCTCACACCACTCAACATAAGATGCTATTGAACCACCAAATGGATTGAAGTCATCAGTGCATAAACCCATCCTAACATTATGTGGCTCTCTTGAGAAAGCAGAATGAGCACGACTGAAGTGAGTCCAAACTTCGTCATCGGAAGAGTGACTTTTTATATCATCAGCACGACGTACTCTTTTGACGTACCATCTCATATGCCAAGCTGTCTTTGAGAACATATACATCTGCTGCAGTTTGAGGGTGAGAAGGAAGGATTCTAATGACTTGTAAGATACGTCCTTTTGGTTTGAATTGCCCCCTCTCTTAGGCTTGAATCTATCATGATGACAAATAGAATACAATCTCTTATCAGCATCCTCTTTGTAATATAACACATAGTGATTAGGGTATGCATCTATTTTCACATATCCAAGCCTTGGCTCACTTCTTTGCACGGTAAAAAATTTTGGCAGTTTTTCATCTCGAGGTAACCATCTTTCTTTGTCGCTCGTGCGGGGTTGACGTTTCACTGGGCCTCTTCCATGCTTTTTTTGAGTTGAAGGAGCATACCCATGCGGGCAAGGGCTTCTTCTACCTTTAGGCGAAGAGGGGGAGGAGTTGCGTGACCCTCTCTGCCAGGGATTCTTCCTACAAGGGTTGGAAGTCCCAGTACTTCTGGGTGGGCTCGGCCATGGGTGATGAGACTTGGGCCTTTTCGACGGTGCCCAACTTCCATCCGAACATCCCTCCGAAGTAGGTGGTGATTTCCCCAGAGGTGGGGAAGAAAGCCGCCCTTCTACAGAAAAATTATCGATCAACCGCCGAGTTGATGACCATGGCGAACATTGAAGAGTATCCCTCCCTGACGGTGCTGTCTCTGGGTAAGGACCTCAGGGTCTTGCATCATTTTTGGGTCGGATAAGTAAGCTTCCTCCTTATGATCTGCTTTTCTTTGTCCAGATGCGAGGCGAACGGCTGATGAGGATGCGACGCTGCTCGAGCCAGAGGTCATCATCTTGGAGGAGGTGTCTACTCTCGGTGGACCTCAAATGTCTGGAAGCTCTTCTTGTGCCCAAGATAAGGGCAAGCAGATCGCCTGGGAGGGTGCTTCCGAGCACCGTGGGGCCAAGCGCAAGGACTCCATGGAACAGCTACTATGGTCCTCGATGAGGGCATCAGTCATCGAGTGGAAGCGGGCGAAGAGGGCAGATGCCACCCTTTCGGTTGAGGGGGGTGCTCAATTGGCCCTCCTGACCATTGAGTTAGAGGAGACCGTCGCTGTCGAAGAAGCAGTGGCCGAGGCGGCTGGTCCCAGGCAAAGGCAACCAGTGCTATGGCACTGGATGAGGTAGGGGGGGCACAAGGCGAAGGGATCCGGTCTGAGCCGGTCGAGGTCGAGGAGATGCCTGGTGGAGTGACCCAATCCGAGCCAACCGGTGGGACCCCCGAGGTCGGGGCACTCGAAGGGGGTGCCCCAATCTCGGCTGTTCCCGAGAGGGCCTTCCCTCCCGCGATTGGCTCCTTCGCCGTCTGAGCTCCCCTGTGCCGGAGGTGCTGCTCGGTGGGATCGGGGGCGGTTCGAGGTTGCCTTAGGCGTAGCCCCCCTTCCGTGCTCGTCGAGCGGGTTATGGAAGGTGGGCGGATTCTTGCCTAGCTGGGGACTGAGATGACAGACTTATTCGCCCGGGTGGAATGTGAGAGAGAATCTCTTTCTTGGGCCTGTGGCGCGTCCGATCGAAAGGTCAAATGATTAACTCTCGACCTTGAATACCTTCAGCAGGAGGTGACCTTGCTTCAAGTGTAGGTGCAGTCGAGCCAAAAAGAGGCTCAGGTATCGACCGAGCAGCTGGCCCAAGCTCGCTATATGGTCAAACTGAAAGATAGGCTCCTGGAGATGGAGCGCAAGGTCCAGGTCAAGCGCGGTGAGTAGTGGAAGGCCGAGTGTGAAGAGCTCGAAGGTCGAGTCTGAGACGCTGAGCGACAGCAGGTGGAGGCCGAGGGCGGGCGGGTCGGAGCCGAGGAGAGACTGTTGAGGCGAAGCAGAGGGCAGTCAAGCTTGAGAGAAAGGTAGAGCTAGCCGGGGTGGAGGCGCTCGAGCAATACAAGTGCTCGGAGGGTTACCGGGCTGCTCTCCATAAGGCCACCTTCTCTTACTACGAGCCGGGCTATCGTCGGGGTCTGCGGAAGGGTTTCTCGTAAGGCTTCCGTCGAGCTGTCATGGAGGCTCAAGGCCAAGTGCTTGAGGACCTCGTGTTCCCTTTCGGGCAGCGTTATGACTCAGATTTCGATTCTATCGATTCTTCCTTCCTGATGTCTAGCGAGGGGGGAAGTCGAGACACCTCCGTTTCGTCCGAGCGATCGCCAACACTGGTGGCCTCGGGAGGGCACTCGGTTGAGACAGTTCCCATGCATGTGGGGTCAGTGCCTGGACCAGCCGTCACCGAGGGTGCTGGGGGTAGGTCGCCTGGTGCTGAGGATCCTTCGTCAACTGAGCTTCGCGATGGGCTAGAGGCCTGATGCATTAGCTTTTCTTTTTTTTTCTCTGATGTGGCCATGTAAAATTTTTCCTTGTGTACATGATGACGGTAATATTAAATGCTGAATTGACTACTTCTTACCGCCTTTGGTGTGATTTGACCATTATATCTATAGTGGTTTGGGACGGCGGTGATTTTCTCTGCCGATATCCCGCGTGTCGATTAGTCAGACTTCGTAAATCTCGTAATGGAATCATGATAACTATGCATGCATGATCTTATTAATTTTATGGTTTAATCCAGGATTGGACAATTAGATCCTACCTTAATGTCGGGTGTTGAACTGAGGTTTTGGGAAGAAAGACTGGTACTCTGTTCAACGCAGAGCAATAGCAACACAAAAGAAATCGTCCACCGGTTCCTTCTTGCAGCAGCAATACGTAGGAGGAAGGAGATGATGACTACAGCAGAGGAAGGCACGTCGTAGACAGTAGGGGTTTACTAGCTTGACGTTCCTGCATTTCGCAGGAAGTACAAATTAGAAGAAAAACCTTCTCCCTTACCGTCGCTCCAGCGGTGATAGACGATCAAAAAGGCTTACGGGTCAAGGCAGGGGTATTTATAGGGTAAAGAGTCCTAAAGGTCTTTGGATGTCAATTGGGGTTGGGATTTCTGGAAAAGAATCTTTTTAGAATAGTTGTTTCCCTAACTTAATCCTCTCCCAGTTTGAATACTTACCCATATAGTTTCGTTTCTAATTCTCAGTTCCCTGTTTGAGCAAAACACGGCAATAGGTTTCCATTTTCTGGTTCCTGGTGAAATAACGCCTTGTCATGGAGCGTCGTTTAATTAGCGACTGCGTCAGGGGCGTTAATTAGTGTATTGACGCATGTGTACAAGGTCTACATTTTATTTATTGGTGCCTTCAAACAGGGCATTAATTCCCTCCTTTATTCTAAGAAGGAGTCCTACCTTGGTTCGAAACTAATTGACGCCTTAATAAGAGCCATTAGTTGGTTAAGGGATGCCTGTCGAAAGGGGCGTTATTTAATAAAATGGCGACCTGAGGTAAGTCGCTATTTATAATTTTATTTAAACTTTATTTCTTTCTAAAAATTTAGGGTTGCTACAATAACAGCGGCACGGAAAGCAGCAACTACAGCAAGAACAACAACTACAGTAGGAGGAGCTACAAGAAGAACAGTAGAAAACACGGTTGTACAGGAATCCCCAAAATACGACAGCCGATGAAACCACAGCTCTACATCTACTCCTATCGGAAAGGAGACCAACGCCCTGATCCCACAGTCGAGGGACCACCAGACTACGAACCGCCCTAGCCACGCTACTAGGAAATGCAATGACACCTCTGCCGTGGAGGCCTGTGCTCACACACAAAGGCCTACACCAAAACCACACGATCTAGAAACACAGTAGTGACCTCACCATCATGGACTCCATGCCGGCTAGGAAAACCCCCGGTGACACTCACCGAAAATAGTAGACCTCGGCTTTAGGAAAACAACCAGAAACTATGCACAAAAACCTCATCTCGCAAATGAGGAACGAAACCTCGAGTCACGACAACTCAGGTCGCATGATGGGAGTACCTACCCACTAGAAGCAAGGCCAGATGTCTCCACTGACGTCTTAGTCCACGCCTCAGGTGTCTCCCTATGACGCCCCAGGAGGAGACTAAGACACCATACTAGTAACCATAGAACAAGGACTAGCTGGGGTCGCACTTGTTAGCACGTGTCCTCTGCCCCCAACCACGCGTGCACACATAGACCATCTGCTCTAGGTCGGGTCCCCTAGTTAGTTTTTCCCCCAGTCGGACTCAGGTTGCAAAGGCAAGGGGCCCTACAGTAACCAGCCTAAAAACTATCTCACTCAGGTCACGCTCTCCACCACTCCCAAGTGGGTCCGCATACGCATACGTAGAAAAGCTACGACTAGTGGGGGCTCACTAAACGTGAACATTGAAAACCATGCACACACCTATCACAAGTAACGCAGAGTAACAGGTGGCTCACGGCCACCAGACTCTGGATAGCCAACTAGACCTACTAAACCAAACGGTTATTGAGTCACAACACACGGGTCAAGACCGCTGCAAATGATGACGTAACACCATCAATCTAGCCTAATCCCTAGGTCTGAAATCACGGTGACACGATTCTCAAGGTAGCTCACAAGTCGACGAGTGGATCTCTCATCCACGGGACACACGAAAAACCTCCAGCCCCAAGTAGGTTAACTAGACTCACAACCCAAGGCCACATATGTCATGCCCCGACGCGGAATACCGGGACGTACAGTCAGCAACAAGCTAGAAAGTAAGGGAAAGCTATTCTAAGCCTTAATGTCAGAGTACTATGAAATGAAATATCTATATTGATCATCAAAAGGTCCCAATCTAGTACAATGTTCTCAAGCCAACTTAATATACATAAATTATCCTAGAATGACTGACAACTATTCTCCTTAAAACTTATCCAGATACCAAACAGCACCTTAGGCTCAAGGTCCCTTGGGACCAAGGTTTGGGTATTCTCTCAAACTTGACTGTCACACCAGCTATCCGTAGTCAGGTGACTGAGGCTCAGCGCACGGACCCCGAGCTACCTCGAATTCTGTCAATGGACGAGGTAGAGCTTGGTGAGGATGGAGCTGTAAAGTTCAGAGGTAGGTTGTACGTCCCAACCGATGAGCAGGCGAGGCATGCAGTATTACAGTAGGCTCATGGGAGCCGGTATACCGTACATCTGGGATCAGTGAAGATGTACCAAAATGTGAAGAGACAGTTTTGTGGCCTGGGATGAAGAGAGATGTTGCAGAGTTTGTGGCCAGGTGTCTGGTTTGTCAACAAGTGAAGGTGGAGCACCAGTGACAGGATGGTACACTTCAACCCTTGGAGATTCCTACATGGAAGTGAGACCTCGTGACCACTGATTTCAGGGTTGGGTTGTCGAGGACATCCAGTGGGCAAGATAGTATTTGGTTGCTAGTGGATAGACTGACAAAGATGACTCGGTTATTGTCGATTGGCCCATTTGTATGTGGAGCGGATTATCCCGTTGCATGGAGTCCCCATCTCCATTATATCTGATCGTGATCCTCGCTTCACCTCGAGATTTTGGAGGAGCTTCCAGAGAGCTCTAGGCACGGAGTTGGCATTTAGCTCGGCGTACCATCCTCAATCAGATGGTCAGTCTAAGAGGACCATCCAGACAATGGAGGACATGTTGAGATCGTGTTGCCTGGAGTGGCAAGGGAGTTGGATCCACCATTAACCATTAGTGGAGTTCGCCTATAACAACAGTGATCATTCAAGCATTGGCATGGCTCCTTATGAGGCATTTTATAGGCGACCGTGTCAGACTCTACTTGATTGGTTTGAGGTGGGTGAGCATGTCCTAACAGGACTGGATTTGGTGTAGCAGTGTGTTGAGGTGGTGCATTTCGTTTGACAGAAGATGTTGGCAGCATAGAGTCAGTAGAAGAGTTATGTCGATCGGAGAAGGCAACCCCTCAACTTTGCGATAGGAGTTCGGGTGTTTCTGAGGGTCTCTCCCATGAAGGGTGTGATGCACTTTGGCAAGTGTGGGAAGTTGAGTCCCCACTACATTGGTCCTTTTCCCATTGTCGAGCATATTGGAGAAGTTGATTATCGGTTGTAGTTACCCCTAGAGCTAGCTATTGTGCATGACATGTTTCATGTGCCGATGCTGTAAAAGTATATGCCGGATGATTCTCATGTCTTGGAGGATGCCATTTGGCCCGAGGTGACTCCAGATTTGTCCCCTCTAGAGCACCCTATCTACGTGGAGGATCGGCGTGGGCAACGTCTATGGAACAAGGTTATCCTCTAGTAAAGGTCATCTCGCAATGCCATTCTCGTGGAGAAGCGTCGTGGGAGCGTGAGGATGAGATGCAGTAGTGGTATCCCTACTTGTTCGAGTGAGTTTCCATCCCTACTCCTATGCTTTGGTTTTAAATTTTGAGGATGAAATTTGTTTAAGGGGGGAGGGCTGTAATGCCCTAGGTTTTTCGGATCACTTTCGGGGGTCCCAGAGCGCATTTTGTGGTTTACGCGTGTTTTTCGCTAACGAGCCTTTGAAACCCCGTACAAGGTGAACCATTGCGTTCTCCTACTTCGAAATGATACCAATGCATTGAGCGTGTTTCGAGGATCGAGGAAATGATTGTTTCTATTTTTTCATATTTTTTAGATTTTTTTAAATTTCTATAAATAAACCCCCTTTTCCCTTTTTCTTTTCCCCTTCTTCTTCTTTCATCCTTTCTTCCTTCCCATTGAGAACCCCACCCCCATTCAGCCGTTGCATGCCCCCTCTCCCACGATCACGGATGTGGCCCCTCTCCTCCTCCGACTGTAGATGGCAGACCGAGGCGGCGGCGTAGCAATGACAGTGGCGGCGTGGAGAGCATGGCGGTGGTGATTTCATGGTGTGGGGCGGGGTGTTCAAGATCGAACGAGATTTGTAGATCGGCGACGATCCGATAGTTTTTGAGCTTCTTTGAGGTAGGGGGACGGATCCTTACCCTCTTTCCCGCATTCTCCGTGATTTCTAGGCCGAGGGGAGGTCGAGAGGGGCTTATTTTGTGCCGGGAAGGGAATTTCATGATTTGGGGTTTGGGAAGGTCAGTTGATGTTGCTCATGTTTAAAAAAAAAGAGGAAAAAGAAACAAAAAAAACTAATACAAAAAAAGGGGGATACATAAAAAAAGTGAAAAATGAGCTTTTAGGGCTGGGTCAACCACTTTGGTCCACCGCCAACCCAGTTCCGGTCGCCCAAACCCGGTGAACTGGTCCGACCGAACCAGCAACCGACCCACCTTATAAGGGGTCTTAACACCCCATTCTCTCCTTCTATCACCCCCACTCTTCCTCCAACACATTTCCCAAACCCTAGAACCACATATCTCCACCTATCTAGCCCAACACCTTCATCCTTCCTTCACTAGCACGAGATTCGGTCGGTTCATCACTATTTCAGGATGAAATCTTCGCGGCCGTTCGTGCGTTCGTGAAGCTACCTCCAAGCTTCCAGATTGTGGAGAAGATCATTCCAAGCTCTAGGAGTGTCTTTTGGTTCATCTTCATCCCCAGGTTTGAGCTCGATCTTCAAGGGTCTCTACATAGGGTTTTCTCACTCAGGATGCCACTGAGACGGAGTTCTCGGCGCTCTGCCCAAGGGGAAGCTAGTGGTTAGAGATGAGAGGCCCCGGCTCCTCCACCACAGTGGGCACCTACACCTCGTCAAGCACCTCATTTACCTCCACGGGCTATTATCGACCCTCGAGTGGTCGACTTCAATGACGTGAACAAAATCCTGCCCGACCTATGTGCTGTTTTTGAGATTCAACCAGGTTGGATCGATTTTGTTAGTAGATATACCAGATATTATCCCAACCTTATGCAGTAATTTTATGAGAATTTGGTGATAGAAATGGAGAGCTATATACGTTGGTTCAATGCAGAGAGATCTACATCACTCTGGATCTTTTTGAGCGTGCATTAGGAATCTCCTCTTGGGGTGCAGACATGACCTTTGGCCATGGTGAGGTTGGGGATACTTTTGTAGCTATGACTAGCTATGATTATGTGCATGGAGTTAGTGATTTAATTCGGTTAAATGCCAACTATTTTCCACCACTACAGAGGGTTTTGCACCACATGTTTACATCCCTTATTTACCCAAAAAGTGGGAGTTGAAATGAGGTGACAGAAGTTCACAGGTTCCTATTTTATCATGCTATGAATGGAAATATAATCAACATGGGTCGGCTCATGACAGATTTGGTAGGAATATGTCGAACCCAACTCAGGAGATCTTTGCCTTATGCTTCACAGTTGACTGGAGTGTTTATATATGCAGGGATAGATTTTGGTGTTGAGACGTTCATTCGAGTTAGACAGGATGATATCTATAATGCGCATAAGATTTTCACAGATATGGGATATTACCAGGGTCCCGATGGTCAGCTACGCCACGATTTGCCAGTTTATGGGGAAGAATCTAGAAGTGAAGAAGAGTAGGAGCAACAACAAGATCAAGGGGAAGCCCTGCACTAGTTCAGGCATAGGACCAGCCTCCTCCACCCTCATCTCCTCACATGGATCCAGAGGTCCCTCCTCCACCACAGTTCTATCATGGGGAGTCCACAGCTCAGGGTGCTGGATAGCCCACCTGGGGGGACTATGAGGCTTTTGATAGGTGTCTCTAAGGTATGGAAACCCACATTAACTCATCCCTTGGGTGACTTGATATATTCATGGACACAATGGATGGTCGTATAAACATCTTCTCCCACACCTTGGACACTCGTGCTGCCCACGTAGCCTCTCCTGCTATAGACTACGAGGATACTACACGTGCTTATCGGACTACCACCCGTTCACTTCTTCACATTGAGCATCTTCTGTGTGACATTGAGACCCGCATCCCTCCACCTCCACCTGCTGGTGTTGTTGGTTCTAATGATGAAGATGCCGAGGAGACTCCGGATCATCCTACTCCGTAGATGTTCATGCGTCCCTGCGTGTTATTTCTGTCCACTAGTCTTGTATCTCACTCCCTATTTTGATGATGCCAAAGGGGGAGAAGTAGTTAGTCAGATCTATATATGTATGTTATGCCTTATGCTTGTTTGCATGTGTGTGTGCCATTTGGAATTTGCATTTCCATCAAGTCTTGCATCTTGTTGTTAGTCTTCGTGTCTTGCATCATGTTCATGTAATGTCAATGACATTTGTAATTTGAACTTAAGTGAATGACATGCACTTTTTTTGACACATATATTGGTACCATCACTTTTTGAACAAATTGGGCGCATATGAATGAATGCATTCCAACATATCCACGAAGGCTAGCCCCAAGAAGTTGGGGAAGCCGACTGCAGCAGGGAAGGTGCCGAACACCGTAGGTACCGCCAGGTACCCGCGTGCATGCGCCTCCATGATTGAGGTGCCGAAGACGACACCGGCTAGTCCAGTCACGGTTGCCATTTGCTACCTGAGGAGGCAAACAAAACCGCGATCAGTAACCTTTGGAAGGGCCTTAGCAGCCCTGATTTTCCGGCAAGAAGATGAAAGGCGACGCTAGTCCCACCGGGCGTGCCAGAGATTGTTGGACCGTTTTATTTTGATTTTGACGATTTGGTTTATTGGGCGTGCCAGTCACCGAAGTGACGATTTATTATGCGCTCAACCTGACTCGCGTCGGGCGAAAGTGAAGTTAGGTCGGGACCAGCAGTCCGTCATACCATTAAGGTCATGACGTTAATTACATCCCTTACGAGAAGGGAAAACCTTTGATTAATTGCCAGAAAAAAAGGGGAATGTTAAGGCCGAATGGAGAGATGCGAATGATCATGCAGGTTGTTACAAGCTACCATGCGCAGTTTATTAAGATTAAGCTCTCGGTACGTGGCGGAGAACCTAGGTCCGAAGACCACCATCACGCACAGCAATAGCTTCCAGTCGAGGGTCGCCCGACTTTCTGTTAATGCCGTTTGATATACCGGGAGTCCGGGCATTTAAGCATGCGATGATACAAGATGGATGCTTTGGATAAAAACAGAAGACCATTGATGAGGATTATGTAGTTTAAACTCAAATGAGGTCGAATCACCCAATTTATTGATTATTGGAGTTTATTTGTTTCTGCCCTTTGTCGAGGGAACTGTCCCCGGGGAAACGGGGAAGATCGGACGACAAACGGATCGCCGTCAGAGTTGAAACGGCGCGGTATATGCCAAAAAGGGGTTGAAACGGCGCGATTATGAAGAGGGGTGATTTGAACCGGCGCGCCCCCTAGAGGGCGTGCCGATTCAAGGCGCGCCGGGAAGGGGGGGGCGCCGATTCAAGGCGCGCCGGTGAATCGGGACGCTGATTCAGCCCTGTTTATGGCGAAATCGATTCCGACGGAGTCGTCCTCGAGTTTATTCGGAATATTTTGAAAGAATATGACCGTTTATTAAGTTTATTATAGTTCGGGGCAGTTCCGGGTTGTTTGACGATCAAATCACGTGCTCGCGCGAGGTTCGTACTCTAGCGCGGCGACGGCTCCGAGTCGGAAATTCGACAGCATCTCCCCATCCCGGAGGGTGTGTCGGGGAGACGCGGGGAATGCTCCCGTAACGGAGCAACCCCTACAGAGCCGGGTGGCACGACGGCGGCCGGCAGGACCCGAACGAACCGGAAATCCCCGAGGGCTAGCCTACGAGGGGCACCGAATCCGTGGGAGTGTAGACGAGTAACACGACTCGTAACGGGAGCGAAGACCCCGAGGGCAAGCCTACGAGGGGCACGCGACCCGAGCCAGTACTCCGCCCTAGTCGGGACGACCGATAGAGAAGAAAGGACCCCGAGGCAAGCCTACGAGGGGTGCCCATCTCACGGCCACCACGAAGTCCGTTAAGGATCGTGGGTTTAAATCTGTGGGGTCAACCTGTTTTGATATCCGTTCTTTAATCCATAAGGGAGCCCGCCATTGGGGGACGGTCCCTCAATGGACTGAACGAGAGTGTAATAAATCTGGGGGAATGTTCCCCTCTCCTCGGGTGTCGGAGCGATGCTATAGAGCGGGCTCCAGATTCGCGACATGAACGGGATGGAAATAGCGGCACATGGGATGGCCCTGCGACGAATGAACTGTACCGAGCATATATCAAAGCGGAACAGTACTCACGCTCACAAGTTACATGGCTGGCATATTAGCTGAGGCCGGACATCATGTTGACATATGTACAGAACAGTATATACATTAATCTAGACACCACGACTAACGAATCAGTAGAGATATCCATCCGAGCAACTCGCAAGCATCCGACGCAGGACGGACGGGGGCATTGAGAGGTGATTGCCTTCCCCGTGTACTATGAGGAAATACACAGAGAAGGCGAACTGCCCAATCTCGAGTCCCAAAAGGGGGAGAAATGGAGATACACACATAAGTATGCCTCCGGTCGTGGAACCCACAGCGCACGCAAAGCAGGACTTGGCCGCCGTATTGAGGGGAGAAGTTCGGAGGAGAGGGGACGATCATTGTAGCCCATAGAACCCAGAAGCGCATTCGATTCCGGGGGAGAATAGGGCGAAAGGGGTAGTGGAGTTTGATCCGGCGCCGGCACTGTAGCGCGGCGCCGGTTCAAAACTCACAGAGCATGCGGGGGGAAGCAGATGAGATGGTCTTGTTCCGGCGCCGCCACTGTAGCATGGCGCCAGTTCAAGACTCGCAGAACATACAATGCTCCAGGAACGATCCAGAGATGCTGGGAAGAGAGAAATAAAAGCATGAGAAAGGGACGGGAAGAGGGACGAACTGCGCGAAATGCCTAACTTATTGACACAATCGAAGACTACATTCATGCCATAAATAGGGAGTTAAATGTATACGTCGTATAATATGGGGCCGGCGTTGTCGCACGGACACCATGCATTGCCCACAGGGAGGCTTACAGAGAGAGAGGGATGGGGAGTTGAAGAGAGAAGAAGATGGTCCGTATCATCGCCACTCTTCCGTCTCCCTTTTACATTGCAGCAGAAAGAAACAAAAAAAAAATAATGAGGGGGGGGGGAGAAGGCCGACTGCAGTAGGGAAGGTGCTGCCGTAACCCACCTGAAGGCCTTCACAGCAATCAGAGGATCAACCTCTTCTTCTCCGACTCCGGGCTCGCACCGGTTAACCCCTGAGGACGGAGGTGAAGAACCTTCCTCACCCTTTCTTCTTTCCCAAGCCCCTCTCTCTCTCCTTTTTTTTTGATGCCTCCTCTCCTTCTCTCGTCTAATGCCCCTCCTTTCTTTTTTTTTCCTTGTTTTCGTTTATAGGGGTGAAGGTTACACGGCGCCGCAAAAGGCGCGCCGTGAAGGGACCAAGGGGCGCGCCGGATAGGGGGGGCGCCGTTTCAACCATGTGCCGATGGCGTTTTAATGCCGTTTCGATGTTGTTTGGCTGCCGAACGTTGGCCGATGAATCCGGAGATGGTTCCGGAGACTGCCAGTTGCGATTGCTCGTGCCACGACTCATGCGGAACCTTGGCGAAGGGGTTGATGAAGCTTTCGGCTTGCCGAGCGACTCGGGCCCGAGCTCCGTGTGTGTTAGATTCGAGTGCGTGGGGCCTCCGTTGACACGACTTCTGGTAGCGTGGTCCGTGCTTTCGGCCCGACTTGACTCGTATCCCGAGCTTCTATGATATTCTGCCTGGATCGGCAATCATTTGGCCACAGACGGGCCTTCCCTCGAAAGAAGCCGAACCCGTGCCGGGTATTCGGAGCCTTCCGTTGTTGACACTTCCGGCCTCCGCTTGTGAAGGTCGTAGGAGCTTCCTCTTACTCAGGAGAGTCTTCATTAGGGCGGGGGACCGCCCGGTAGATCACCGTCCTTGGTCGGACGGTGGCGTGGGGTAGCGGTGTGACGAAGTCAACACCGGATCATTGGGCAGGCTTGGTCGCACTGCCGGTAGTTGATGAAGTCGTGTCGACTCTTCCGAGGCGAGGCCCTTAACCTTCGTGGCTTGGAGAGGCTTCAGTAGTCTCTCCTTCTCCAGCTTACGGGCTCCGTAAGCCGTGTAGTTTGCTTCTGCGGCTTGGTCGCCGGTCGTCATATTTTGGGTGCCAACATCGCCCCACCGCGGAGGCTTAGCCCTCTTGACCCATTGCTCCACAGGATGGCCCAACACGACTTCCGCTTCAGTGCAGGTCCGACGCATGCGTCGGACCCTCGTGCGTCTTCTCTGATAGCGGCCATGACATATGTCTCCATCAACACATTAGTGACGAGAGATGCGCCAATCCAGTGACGAGGGGAGGATGTCGCCCATGTCATTCTCCCCGATAGTGCAACTTCATGCTCTCCCCGACGAGTCATGTCGCATTTCAGTGAAGAGATGACGAGTTAACACCCATACCTCCCTACCTCCTCAAGCACGCGAGTTGAGCGGCTCACATCCCTTCTAGCTGCCACAACCCAACGGTCAACTACAGTGATGATATAAATAGGATCATGACCCAACGTCCAGAAGATATGTGCAAATTGACCCCTTCGAGACCTTACTTTCTCACTATAATCTCTCTCCTCCTCTCCTGAGAGTTCGTCTTCTTCCTCCACCATTGTCTAACTCGACTGTCGAAAGGTTCTCTTGAGATAAATCTTAAAACTCTTTCTGACCATTCATTGGTGGCTATAGGTCCTCCTTAGGTGACACTCTGTCTTTCTTATCATATAAATTTTTCAAGTTGTGGATCATGATTTAGGTGACTAATTCTTAAACCGCTATAATCCAATTGTACTTATCTGCAGCGGTTAGGGGGAATGCTACTTTGTGATTCTATAAGGCATATGCGCCCTTTTTAAGTACTCTTTGTTTTCTTCACTCACAACCCCGCCTCTTGATAGCTTTAAAACGCTTGACAAACTATTCTAATGCAAGGAACATGTTAAAAGAATACCTTATGAGTCACTTTGACATTTGAATTGTTGGGGGATGGCGCAACTAATGAGAGAGAAAGGTGCGGTGGGTCTCACCTCCTCCTCACACAAAAGTCACTAATCAGGGGCAGTTAACGTACTCGACCCTCCGACGAGTACGCTAATCGGGAGACAAAGACGCCCTTGAAGTTCAACAACTATAATAACGGGATGACCTCAATTGGTCTCACGCCAGCGGTGGAGTGGACATCTTCCCCATTTGCAATTGGCATACGTTGGTCTAGGGTTTAATACCCAGTTCTCTTGTCTCGTCAAACAAAAATTACCTATCGTATTTACCGCGCGAGTTCAGTGACCGTGGAGGGTTATATCCATGTGAGTGCTATGATTGCGGTGGGTAGCCCCTATGTGGGTTTAGTGGGCCAATGTCCACTAGTTCCATCTTTAGATTGTGGGTAGTTTCCTTAGCACCGTGATGTGATACTATAGTTCATGGTGGTTTGCGTTGTGCACACCTTTCTCGAGGTTTCCACGAGACCGCAACTAGCAGTGTTTTATGGTAGATTCCCACAAGACTGTGAAAGATAGAGTTCGACAGGACTCTGCGAAACCGTGGAAGATCCCAGTGGCTGATCGTGGTTGGACCGGGCGATACCACCTAGTGTGTACGATGCTCCTTGTGTAGAGGCGAGACTGCATGAGCGTATGTACCTTGGTTGAGATAAGAGTACGCTACTGATGGATGTAGTGGCATGTACCTCATGTCAGGTAGTTGGACACGGCCATGCTGACGGGCGCAAAGGTACGGATCCCAGCTAGTCCTAGGTTGTGGGGTGTGTGTGTGTCTCCTTTGCTCCTCTCGAGACAGGGTGTGGGTAGTGTACGCGCATATGAGACCTTGACAAAGTATAAGACGTCAGTCGATGCATCTAGCCTTGTTGTGTATACTGAGTAGTGGACCCTATGTCAGTGAAGGTTGAGTTACTGACGACATTGTCATGGCCCTTTCAGCAGATGGGTGTGTGTCACCCTGTGTGTGTAGGGCAGGGTTCTTCCATTGGCCCTTGCTCAAGAACAAGGTTGCTAGTGTGTAGATGTCCTCTGGAGGGTAGAGGTTGTGTGTGTGGGGTGGCGTGACCTTGTTAGTGGTTCCGTCAACAGGGATGGATTGTTACTACCGTGTCACTGTGAGGTTTTCTCTTGGTAGTAGGACTATGAGTTTGCCATGGGTAGGCGATTCTGACTAGAGGTCGAGGTTCCCTTGTTAAGGATTAGGCTAGCATAGAGGTTCCATGTTCCCTTAGCTCACCATTCTTGTCGCCCCGACTATCATTGTTTTCTGTTGTTATTTTAGTATTGTTGTTATTACTGTTATTGTTGTCGCTACTGTTACTGTTGCTTACCACTTTCGTTGTGGTGGGGATCCGCGGGACCTATATTGAGCCAATGAGATGAGGCTCACTCCTTGCTTTTCAGGTGTAGCATTTCTCCTGGAGGTGGAGCTTTCCGGTCGGAGGACCAGTAGTACGCCAGCTTGCTAGTGCTGGTGTGTACCCCGTAGCAGAGTACATTTTTCATTTCATTGACTATACTTGTGGGCTGGACTCTGTAGATTTATTAAATGTTATAAAATGTTGATTTTATTTCTGCCAGTTGTATAATAATCTTGTAATTTAATTCTTGCTAGTCATTTAGAATTTCAATGCATAACCACAACACCGCGAATACCCTTATGAGCTTTCCAGCTTGTGGTTGGCAGCATACGATCTGAATGGTATCGGGTTTGACTCAGTATCTGGATCTTAGGTCGTTATAGATGGTATCAGAGTGAGGTTATGGAAATGCATGAGAATTCGAAACGATTGCAGTGCTTAAGAGTCCAGAGAGTCCACTACAATCGACAGCTAGCATAGGGTGTTTTATTTTATTCACCCCTCCTTGTTTTCCATGCTGTGTTTAGGATTAGATGGCGTCGAGAAGGTAGATCAGATCATTGCCTGAGGTGCCAGCAAGGGCCCAAGAGGAGTCGAGTAGAGAGGAACCGAGTGTAGAGTCATCTCCCCCAGTGGTAGTGGCCCTAGGTGTGCCAGGTCAGGCTGAATTTTATGCTGGCATGTATCAATTTTTCACACAACAAATGAGTCAACAGCGTTATGGTCAGGAGACTGGTGAGGGCAGTTCATCGCATGGTGGCCATGGACGTGTCTTGTAAGATTTTTTACAGTTTCACCCACTGACATTTGAAGGCCAGCTAGATCCTGATGCAGCGAGATCGTGGATTGATGCCGTGGAACGTGTGTTCTGATCAATGGAGTGCGTAGATGATGAGAAGGTCTTGTTGTCAGTTACCAGTTGCAAGGATCAACTTTGTCATGGTGGACTATAGAGTGGGAATCGGCATTCCAATCTCGTCCTTTGCGGCAGATTCTGTGGCATGAGTTTCTTGTAGCATTCGAGCGAGCTTTCAGCCTAGAGCACGTTAGGACGAGAAGGATGTATCAGTTCATGAAGCTGTCACAGGGAGATATGTAATGCCCGACAATTTTGGCTCATGAGTATTTGTATGCTATTAAACGATAGAGGAAGAGGGGAGTGATTCTCAAGTTGGACTTCGAGAAGACCTATGACAAGGTCAACTAGAATTATGTCCTTCAGGTGTTAGCGAAGATGGGCTTTTATCAGAGATAGATTAGATGGATACATGAGTATATCTCTTCTGCTTCCGTTTTAGTGCTTATCAATGGGCAGCCCTCTACTTACTCCTCTAGTGGGAGAGGGCTTCGACAAGGAGATCCTCTATCTCCACTTTTGTTTGTTCTGGTGGCTCAGATTTTGAACAAGTTATGGATGAGGACCGAGGCGACAGGTGTGATTAGAGACTTCCACGCTGGTCAAGCCAACAATAGCATCTCCCATCTGCAGTATGCCGTTGACACTATCATTTTCCAGGCCGACGAGGAGCACCTATTGGTTGATGCTAGATTGATGTTAGAGATAGTGTAGGACATCAGTGGGCTGAAGGTGAATTATAACAAAAGCCAGATCACGGGGATCAACATGGAGGAATCATCACTTATGCGGGCAGCGTTCAATTTTGGTTGTTAGATTAGAGAGTTTCCTCTCTCTTATCTGGGTCTTCCATTGTCTCCAGGGTCTCTTCATTGTAGGGACTAGCAGGTGGTGGTACAGAGATATGAGTCCAGGCTGGTAGGTTGGAAGGCTATGCTCCTCTCTTATGGATGGCGCATGGTTTTATGTAGATTTGTGCTTGACAGTTTGTTGATTTACTTCCTCTCTATTTTCAGAGTCCCAAAGACGGTAGCCAAGAAATAGGAGTCTATTCAAGTTAGATTTTTTTGGCATGGAAGTGGGAGTAGTGTTAGGGAATGGCATGATATTTCATAGGGCAGGGGCATCAAGAACATTAGAGATTTCGACGTGACTTTATTCTGCAAGTGGCTATGGAGGCTAAGGATAGAGGATAGAGGGTTGTGGGCTCAGTTAATCAGGCATAGATGCTATAGTTTGGCTAGAGTGTGGGATTGGACCCCGTCTCACATGTATAATCTCTCCCCGATTTAGCAAGACATCTTCCAGTATGTAGACTTCATCAGAGCTAGTTTTTGGATCAGCCTGGGAGATGGAGAGAGGTGTTTGTTTTGGCAGGATAGGTGGTGTGGAGATTTCACAGTAGCGGAGGTCTTCCGTCGATGTATTCTATTGCGGGTGCACTGGGAGCTTCTGTTGCTCAGTCCTTTGATGCGCAACTAGATGGGGGTATTTGGTCATTTCAGGAGGAATCTCACTCTGGGGGAGATAGACCATCTGAAAAATCTCTCCACTTTCCTTTTAGACTATAGACTAGATGCTAGTAGAGGAGACAGATGGGTTTGGAGATGGGAGAGGGAGTTCTCAGTTAGGTCGGCTTATTCCCTCATCTCGGATGGGGGAGTGTGCCACTCCTTAGTAGTGCAGGTGTGGGTTTCCAAGAGCCCACTCAAGGTGAAGCTCCTGATTTGAAGGATCTCCTATGGTCGTCTTCCCACGTGTGACAAGGTGGCACTTTTGCTTCAACATATATCCACTTTATGTTGCTTGTGCGGAGATACCGAGGAGGATATTGATCATTTGTTCGCAGGCTGCCCCTTTGCGAAGGTCATTTGGGCAAGGATCGGCCAAAGATTTCATCAACCTCTTGGTCACTTTGAGGGGGTGCACCAGCTCTTCCTCGAGTGGCACAGGAGGTGAAACCTTAAGGGCGACAACATTATTTGGTGGCTTATCCTCCATGTCACTCTCTGGGCCCTGTGGAGCAAAAGGAACAATAGAATCTTCAAAAGGGAAGTGAGACCGGAGGATAGGTTATTTTCTTTTGTTTGTGAGGCTTTGGCTTTTTAGGCGAAACACTTATGTAGAGTGGAGGCAGATAACTCCTTACTTTCTTTGTTGGGAAGTTGGTTGCGGTACACCTTTCTGGGTGTGTTGGTTGTTGTATGGGGGTTTTCTAAGAGTTGAGAGCTTATACCTGTATATCCCTTTCTTCTATTTACATATTTTGTGGTGTCATCCACTTTTCAAAAAATTGTTTACGTGCCTTATACCATTAAGCTGGGGTCAGCTTGGGACTGAGGAAGCCAAGTACCTCGTCCCACCTTGCTTCATACATCAAGACCTAGCAAAAATTAGCTGTTGGGCAGTAAAGCACTACCATAAGAAAGAATGCTCCCATAATTCCCTGCTCATGTTTGTTGGCTTGAGTGATCTTCTGCTTCTGCAAGTCTCAATTTCTGATCGAGTGCTCTCGTGCCGACAGAGAAGAAAAGAAAGAAAAGAAGAAAAAGAATGGCAGAAGCGGAACAAAAGATGAGACCAAAGAAAAAAAAGAAGAAAAGAAAAGATGTTCGGCTCAACCAACAACCGCTAAAGCAAGTCTCGAGAGCTTGGAAGAAATTTTGGGACCATCCCCGAAGAAACAAGCAGAAGCCTGGACAACAAGTGAAGCCGGCCCAGCAGCACAAATCACAGTGCCAAAGGCCATGTCAGCGAAAAACCAGAGTGTCCAAATCAAAGGCACAAATGGTTCTGGAATTGGCCAATCAGCAGCCTGAAGGCTTTACCAATACTTCTCATAGCAATTTCACAAAGCCACGATGACATGAAGGACCAAGTCAACTCTCGAAGGCAGTCCGAAGACCACAGTCTCACTCACGTCCGGACAAGCGGGAAGAATAGGCTAATCCAGCACGCTACTTTAACCGGCGCGCTCCACCTCCCACCGCCCCCTTACCCGGCGTGCAAAAGCAATCTGAGTCCCTTATCCGGCGCGCTCTCTCCGCGCCGGTAGAATCACACCAATAACCTACTATTTAAGCCAACGATCGGCCAAAAGGGAGCTAGTCGTTGGAGAAGAGGAAGATTAGGGAACAAGTAGGGTCTTCTAGAGGGGGAGCCCGAGTGCTGCCGTCCTTCCCAGAAATCCACCCCACCTGTCTGCAGAGAGTGCCCGGAGCCGGGAAGTCGAGTTGGATTACGATCCCCTGTTTTGCCGGTGTTAACAGAGGTGGGTGGCGGATAGTTTCACCTGTGTTTTCTCCCTCTCCCCTCTCAGGAAATCTGTTCCCTCTTGTCTTTGTAATAATCCGGGCGATGATATGAGCCCGACGAGTTGATTTTTCTTCACTTTCATCTGTTTCCCTGGCCCTCGCTCTGGAATCAACTGTGTGCGATGGTGCCAGGCCGCAGTCGCATGCAATGTTCTATCTAATCATCGGATTGTATAAGAGACTGTAGGTTGGAATGAAAGCGTTAATGAGCATTTGAATCTCTTCTCCTCCTTCTAGTCACGTCCTATTTCCTGCAGTTTAGGTGATTCTATCTGATTTTCATGCGTTGACACTGAATACGCCCTGGGTCGTTCCAGGGCAACATTAACGCCATCACCCCTCTCCCTGGGGTTTCTTTCTAATGGGGCGATCATATTGAGTTCCTTCCACCTTTGCTGAGGGTTTAATCGCCAAAGGGATACCCGCAACTAGCCCTCATTGCCCCTCTATTCTCAGTCATGAACTGAGGAAAATGGGGCCGTCCCTATAATTTGGGCGCATGGTTTCCTCATACCATCGTCTTCCTATATGCTATACACCGACCATGTGAAGAGTTACTTTCTCCAATTGCTGTAGCCCCCATTCTAGTTTGCTGGTCTTGGAGACTAATTTGCTAACATGTTAACCCACTAACCCCTTTGCTGACCAGCTAACCTGCTAACCCATATGCGCATATAATTAATTATGGTCGGTCCATTGGTTGAGTGCATTCTGCATAGGCATTATACATCACTGTTCTTCTCGAAGAGCCCAGTGGCCGGGGAGAGGGGACATTCCCCTATGAGTCACCAGTGGATCATAAGATCATGTCCCTCCATGAAATGCATCTTCATGAGCCGTCGGGTGAATATTCACAGGGCTTTAGCCCAACACTAAACCCACTCTCCCTAGGGGAATTAGTGGTGGCCACGGGTTGTGTGCCCCTCGTAGGCTAGCCCTCGGGATTTTCTTCCCCATCGGTCGTCCCTTGAAATCATGCTGTGACTACGGGTTGTGTGCCCCTCGTAGGTTAGCCCTCAGAATTTCCTCCCTCATTAGTCATCACGTCCAATCGAGTTTCAACCCACGGAAGAATGGTGCCCCTCGTAGGCTAGCCCTCTGGGTTTCCCATCTGTTTGGGTCTACCGGCCGCCGTTGTGTCATCCGGCTTTAAGGAGCTTACTCCAGTTATGTGAGTATGTCCTCGCTTCTCCCCCGTAATTCTTCGGGGATGGGGAGATGCTGCCCAAATTTCACCAGGATTAATGGACGAATTGCCCTCATAACTCGAGCTTAATGAGATATGTTTCCAAAAATAATGAACTTTCGTGCTTGAGTATGAACCTCGCATGAACTCTGACCCTACTTTCAGGGCATCCAGGACTTCAATCTGCTGCTCCATTTGCCAACCTAATCCCTCAAGAAGATTGTCCATAGTGTCCACGAAGTAAGAGGATTGAAAGGTGGTGTGAAAAGAGGTGGTGGACATTACCTGTAATGCTGGCTCTATGGAAGGGTAGCAAGGGATTATGACATCTGGAAATAAACCCTTCTCTAACCAACTAACTAGTGGCTCGCCGATAATTATCTCACCTGTAGGAAGCAAAGGTGGCTCTGAATGAAGTTCGGAAGGTGAGGCTTGTGGCAAAGGATCTCTCACGGGTGGGGAAGGAATGTCCACCCTGAGGGGGAGAGGTCCTTGGGGTGTCACCGAGTGGAGCCTACCGGCTATGGCCTCCTTAGGCTTGGGCAGGAATCCGTCAATTTGAGCGCACATCCTATCCACCCGATCCGAAAAGATTTTCAAGAGTTCAGCAAAGGTGGGGCTTGGAGTTGGGGCATCGTGGTGGATTCTCTCATAACTGCTCGGCCTAGCCTTGATCCTAGTCTCTTCTACGTGTGGGGCTCTTTGCTTCCAACTATGACATTCTTGGTTGGAGGTGATTGGGCAGGGCATGTAGACTCTCTTGAGCTCATCCTTCATTTGGCACCATCTTTCGATGGGCCATTGCCTCCTAATTTCCCTCAAGCATTCGATGCTTCTCCACTTTTCGGCCGCTTCGTAAAAAAGTCACTCTTTGGCAAAATTGACTTACATGGCATCAGACATCGAGTAACATTCAAAATATTCGTCTATAGCGGCTTCCCACTTTAGGTAGTCGCTCAGGACCTTAGAGCCATGAAAGTTCGAGGCTTCGGGCCTACGGAAGTAGAGGGGATGGTTGCCATGCCCATGGGTGTCATGCAACCAGTGATACTGGGACGCGATGCAACAAATTGTTGTGGGTCTTACCCAGACCCTACAGACTATGGCCCAAGCTAGCGCAAGGGTTGGTGCTGGTGATTTACACCGAAATTTTTAGAGCTTAAATCCTCCACGATTTTCTGGCTCTTTTAATCCGGATGAAGCAGAGAACTGGATAGACAAGATGGAAATGATTTTTAATGTTATGCAGTGTGTTGACCAAGAGAAGGTCTGTCTCGTCACATTCTAACTGAACAAGGATGCATGTACTTGGTGGAAAGCCACCTCGACACAACCTCAAAATGCCCAGCCTACATGGAATGAGTTCCTTACGCTCTTCCAAGTAAAATACTTATCCGAGCACATAAAGGAGCGAAAGGCCGCAGAATTTGCCTCCTTAAGGCAAGGAATGATGTCCGTGGCGGAGTATGAACTTCAATTCTCCCGCCTGGCCCCTTATGTTGAATATCTAGTGAGCACGGATTTATTAAAGGCCAATCGATTTATGGACGGTTTAAGGCCTGGCTTTATTCAACAACTTGGTTCACAAAGTATCCGCACTTATACGGAAATGGTTCAATGAGCATACTTATGTGAGAAGAGCTTAGAGAAGATAAAGAAAATTCGAGGCAGGAAAGAGGAGTTGAGCTGGAAACATGATAGGCGAGATGAGAGAGAAGCAGGTAATGACGAATCCCATCACAATAAGAGGTCCCGCAATGGAGAAGGTAATGGTAAATGAAATGGTAAAGGTAATGGGAGAAGGAATCCCAATGGAATGGAAAGAGAGTTAAAGAGGAAGAGGAGAAGTAGGTCATGGCGGCTTGCTCATTTTGTGAAGAGTTCGAGCACTCGGTCGAAGAGTGCTAGAAGCGTCTCGACATTTATCTCAAATGTGGGAGTCGGGAGCATCGCTTACCCATGTGTCCCCTTCTAAAGGACCAATCCTCAAGGGACAATAATGGACGTGGGTGACGAGGCCGACTAAATGTCATCTTGGACGGAGAAGGTAAAACAATTGAAGGTATCGTCTTGACCTATTCACATTTAGCATTGCCTTAATTATTAGTGTAAATAATTAGCCATAATTAAAACACACACTATCTATAAAACTCATGCAATAAATTTGGGGACCAAATTCTTCTAAGTGGGGGAGGGTGTATGTAACAACCTGGAGATCCAGATACCGATATACCGATAACTTCGATACACCGATACCAAGAACTGGGGAAGCCACCCAAGATGCTGAGAGGCCCCGTAAGGGTTGGAGGAGTTTGTTGAGGGGATGCATAATGAATGGAAATTACACGCGCAATGTTAATTAAAGCACAAATTTAAATTTTAATGCGGAAGTAAATTAAATATCTATTCCACCTTATAATTGATGGTGGATCCTTTAAGCCACGGTCCACCCCCCCCTTTTTTTTTGAAAGTGGATGACTATGGCTCCACTTAAGTATTTCAGTTTCAATCTACTAGTGAGAGGAACTTTTGACAATTAGTCAGCTTCAGTTTTAGAAGCATGTCACATATGTTCAGGATTAGTTATTTTTCTTCATACAAGTTATGCATACTGTAGCTTGTTCACTATGCTCAAATTGCCCAAAACACAAACTTTAGGCCACAATCAAAAACTTTCAAGCAGTCAAAAAAGTCTAAGACACTCTCATCCATTGAAACTAGTTAACTCTGTTCACTATGATCCATATCATGTGTTTACACAATGATGATACCCTTTCGAGTGTCAAAAGGTTGTTTACAGATTAGGAGTAATTGCTAGAGAACCCCTGGTCATGATAGGAAAGCACAACAATGAGTTCCACTACCACTGCCTCACTACAAGAGGGAAGTAGGCCTACAATGGCTTACGTGAAATCTGAAATCAAAAGCAAGGGTCTATCATTGATCTCATGAATTATCCACTGCAACACTCCTTATCTTGCTAGTTGCTACCCATGGAATTGAAAAAGTGACAAACCATTTGAGTAAGAAGGTGATATAGGTTAAAATGCTAGTAAATACATGTAACTTTTGCTGTACATTTCAGTGAAAAGGAAAATAATTTTCCTGATGTTACCAGAGTGGATGCTGACCAATTGAACTGTTAGCAACATTCCTCCTCTCCCACTCACACTCAGCCCTTTACTTTAGCTTGTGTTAGCTTCTCCCAGGTACACTTAGAGAGAAGTGTGTCCTAAAATTAACTTCCAACCCCCCGGTGATGCCCTTCCCTCTATGCCACAACCCTCCAATGATGCCCTCCACTCCAACAGCTTGATGCCCACATGCAATGCCATCACAGGAAGCCACAGCTTTGGAGTAGCTCACCTATCAATTATGATGGGTCTCTTTCTCTTGCAAAGCTGGCCAAGCTTGCAGCCTTTACAGATGATGGGTCAGCAGTCCCCCTCCAATGCATGTTCTTGGCAACAAATACAACGATGACTGACTTGGACAGGGTTTGGTGTCACTTTTCCTCCCATTCTGTCTGTTATGATGACAACGACGACCAGCCTGTCGACAAAACCAGCCACCATGAAGGGTCCGGTCCACACACTACACCTCCCCCTCCATGTGAGGTGCTGCTCAAAGCAATATATACTTAAACCGTTTGAGCAGGAAAGCTCAACAGTTAAAAGGGGAAGTGGCCCTGCGGGGCAACGACTGGTGTGGAGATCTCTGCACTGGGATCTAACGCAGCAAGGTCTCACTGAAGCTGCTCTAGCTAGCACTGTCATGCGATTCCGTGCCTTTTTGCCGGGATAAAAATAGTTATCAAGTGTTCGGGGAAGTGACTTCACTATTAGAAAAAAAATGAATTTTATTTTGTCATAAAACAGCGACGGATCTGTGGCATATCAGCGACAAATAAAGAGACCCATCGCCAAATGAGGTTTAATGGTGAATTTACGATGTAAATTTATTCGTCCCAGAGTCGTCTCCAAATAGTGAGAGATTAATGGTGAAATCGAGGGATTAGCGATGAAATAAGTTTTCATCGTGGCATGAAACTCATTAATGGTGAAATTGAGAATTATCTGAGCACGTAATTTTGTGAGGAATATTTTCTGTCGCTAATCCGTCACAGACTAGAGTTGGATTTGTGACCAAAAAATAATCTCTCATGAATCTGTCGTAATATCTTCTTTTAGTGACGGATTAATAAAACTTCTCAAGTTAGTTGCTTTCAATTTTGATGTCTTCTAGATCTCATGTCACGACTTGATCTCTCATCATTAACATCTATCATCATCATTGTCTCTATCTCTACTTCTTCCACTCTTCCATCTCCCCTCCGTAGTAGCTTTCCTCAGCACCTACTATCTCATCTGCACACATGTAGTCTACCTATCGTCGTTATCCTATAATGAGAATCATAGAATGAACTAAGAAGCGTATATATATAGTTGTTAATAGTTATACTACGTGATAAGAGCGAGTCATATGATAAAGTTGAGTAAGGCATCATTTTATAATGCTCTTCGTGAAGAAATATAATGAAATACGATATAATCAGTATTTGGAAGATATTTTCTTAAAGATCAATTTCCGTAACAGTAGGAAAGCTGAAAATGCGGCCATTTTCTTCTTATTTAGTCATCATACTATTTGGAAGAAATGTGATTATGTCTAAATAAAGGATTGGGTTATTGCTATCTTGCGCGCTCTGTCTTTGTGTTGAATGCACTACGCTCTGATTGACATGATCGATACAGACTAGTCACGACACCCCCAGGTAATCTTTCGCACTCGGGGCGTGACATTTACCCCCTTCATCAAAGGGTCAAATAACCTCTTAAGAAAATAAACTAATTTTGATATAATGATAATAATGGAAGATCAACCAATCAATACATGCTTGTTTGGCCGAATCTCTCGGTATATTAAATGGCGTCTATCAGAAGGTCAGGTTATGCCCAATCGAAAGCTCTCGCAATGCGTGATGGTGGTCTTCGGGCCTATGTTCTCTGCCCCGTACCGAGACTCGGGCATAATAAATGATGTTTTCCCCACATGAATAAATTAATAGACAAATCCCATGCATTGTCATTTCAATTTTACATGGCATGCATTTTTTTTCTCTCAAGCCCCGGGTGGCATTCTATCTTGACAATTAATCAAGGGTTTTCCTCCCGCTCAGAGGATGTAGTTAATGCCATCACCTTTATGGAATGATGGACTTCTGGTCCCGACACAGACTTCACATTCATCTGACCAAGTCAGATCGAGCGCATAATAAACTTGTCATGTATGTGACTGGCACGCCTACCCTAAATAAATTAAATGAAGATAATCGTTCGACCATACTATAGGGTAACCATGCTGAGGTGAAGGAGAGGGAGGCCGAGGCCCAGACTCGAGAGATGGAGGTGGTGATCTGAGAGCGGTAAGCTCTCGATCAGATGGTGGCCCTAGACTAATGAGTATTGTTGAAGTACCAGAGCAAGGGTGCTTCGGGAGAGGTTGCGGGTGGACATGTCACCCCCTCCGAGTCAGTGCAGACTGGAGGGACTTTGGGCTTCTCACTAAGGGAGCTAGTAGATTTGGGTGCTTCTCCTCCAGAGGTGCCATGACCATCTCAGCCCGCGGCATCAGGGGCTTCCCGACCTTCGAGGTCGGTAGAGAGGTGAAATAGAGATGATGATGAGGTGAGTAGCCGGCATAGCTGGCCCCGTACCGATGAGGAGTAGAGAGACAGGAGAGAGTAGATAGGTGACTATTTTATACACTGGGGGTATGCCCCTAGAATTTTATAAACAAAGGAATGTAATGGACATCTTTTTAAAATGAAGCACATTTTCTTCAGTGTACTTTCTTTGGCTTGATTGACATCGTCGTGATTCCCTTTTCACCTGTTTCAACCACACTTAAAAGGGAAAAAGGTTAGTGTAGTTTGATTTTAGCCCCTTGTCTAAAAGAAATTGCACCTTCCTCGATGCAAGGTCAGGGGGCTAAATCTTATTAAAAGATTGTAATGGAAAATAAATGTGAAATGTAGATGCAAGCAAGCAAAATGCAAATAGGAAGTAAAATGTGGTCATGAGATACACAAACAGATGCAATGTATTTTTTATTTTATTTTACATGATTTTATTATATTTTTTATTTTTTACGTTATTTTTTGTTATTTTTGATTTTTTATGTTTCTGATTATTGTTGGTTTTATTTTTTTATTTTTCACCAACGCTTGGCGCCTGCCCATATGACACCTGACCTATATGAGGGTAGGGATCCTCTAACCTCCCAGGTACCTTGAGCACACATCTAGGTTGATTTGGACCTCTAGACCCCTTGAATGATAGTCTCGCTGGTTAAGATTTATCCTGATGACAATACTATCATGCCACGATTAGGCACCCAGTTACTTCCGACCACAAGGATACAACCAAAAAGCGTTCGAGGTAAATGATTTGCCCGACCTGGGTCTATTTCCTCACAACCTTAAATGGTATTTGATGGAACACCTTGGAACCCTAATGGTCAACCGCGCGACGCTGACCTGGAATCAGACGCCATCACATCGATAGGTTAGGCACTTGCATTGACTTAAGCTCGAGGTTAACAGGAGAAAACATTAAGGTGGTAGATGAAGGTCTTGGGCAACCAGAAACGTCGAGACTCCTTCACAGCGAGAGCTTATGCCTTTCAAAGTAGACAACCATTAGTGTATTTTTCACAAAATAGGGTCGCATGTCGAGACAAGATTCACCCCTCCGAGCTTTCATTAAGCCTTCGTCCTTAGGGGAGAAATAGAAGAATGTGGGAGATAAACCTTCCAAGAGGACCGGCAAAGCGTTAAGATGGACTTAGACCTTGATTGCATAAAAACCCTCACTCTAATGCATGGCACATGAGATACATATGTCCTGGGGTTTTTTTATCATCAAAATCACTTGGATATACCCAACAAGAAATTCTGCAGGCAACCTAACTTTAGATCATGAGCAGATGAAGGGTATTGTTGTTGACCATTTCCAAAAAGCCTTCTCCTCCCAGGCCCATTATATTGATGACAGTATCCTTAACTGTATCCCTCGGTTGGTCTCTTGGGATGAAAATGAGATCCTCTGTGCTACTCCCATAGAAGTAGAAATTCATGATGTTGTTTTCAATATGTCTCCTGATAGTGCCCCTGGGCCTGATGGCTTCGCGGGTGCTTTTTATCATAAAGCTTGCTCTATCATTGATAGTGTGGTGGTGGCTATTGTCCAGTATTTTTTCACTTCTCGACTTCCCCTTCCCAGGAGTGTGACATCCACTCTCATAGCACTTATACCCAAGAGAAGCAATGCAGTTGATATATCTGATTTTAGACCAATAAGTTTATGCAATTTTTTTTACAAGATCATTTCTACAATCATGAACAATAGGTTATCTGCCATTCTTCCAAGTCTCATCTCTCTGGAATAGTTAGCTTTTGTAAAGGGAAGAAATATTGTTGAAAATATTGCCCTTGCACAGGAGTTGGTTCATGAGCTTGGTAGGAAAACTAGATGGAGCAATGTTTTTTTCAAACTAAATATGGCAAAGGCCTATGACCATCTTGAATGGGATTTTTTATTCACTATCTTGCACAGGTTTGGTTTCAGCATTCCCTTCATTACACTTGTTGAGCACATGGTAAATAACTGCTGGTTTTCTATTTTACTGAATGGAGACTCTGCAGATGGACCAAGGGGACCCCATTACTCCATCTTTATTCATTATTGCTGAGGAAGCTTTGAGTAGACTCCTGCTTGAAGCCTATGTAAATGGCAGGGTTGAATGGGGTCCTGCACTACCCGATTCATTTCTTCTTGACTGCGCCCTTGCAGCTCTGATCAGGGCGACAGTCTTTCTTCAATCTTCGGCTGATAGGCAAGCCTTGACATGTGAGCAGCCGCATATTCGGCTCTCGAATATCTGAAGATGTCGGCCTGTCTGGCACAGGCCCTGGGTCTCTTTTGTACAGCGGCAGAGACCGGGTCTCTCATTCTTATTTCTTCTTTCTTTTCAAATCTCCTACTCCCATCTTCATAGTGACTGGCAGCAGTAAACACCCTCCCCGGTTGGGAATTCATCCTTCCCACCCATGGGTAGTTAGTGGCAACATATTCCTTTCTCTTCCATTTCATTCCCCCTGCTCCGAGGCTAGCAATAGCAACATTTCTTTGCTATTTCTTCTCATCTCTTCTGCCCCCTGCTCTGAGGCGGGCAATAGCAGCGCTTCTTTGTTGTTTCCCTTCATCTCTTCTGCCCCCTGTTCCAGGGCGGACAGCAGCATCTTCAGCTTGAGCTGGAGCCCAGCTCTGTATTTTCTTCGACCTCCAGACCTGTTTGAACTTGGTCGGCCCGGGTGCCAGCGGCTCTCTTTCTTTCATTTCTATCTCGGCCCTCCTAGTGGCCAGCACTTGAAACCTGTTGGCGATCAGAATCGCCGGGACGGTCACGTCTGGCCTGATGTCTCTTGGGCGGCCGTCAAGGTTGACCCTGACGCTTCCGACCAGCATGGTCTTCCCAGAGTTTGATAAATGGCGATTCGCAGCAACGAACCGGCTCCTTCTGTCAGCTCCCCTTCTTCTTCCAGCAGCGACAGGGGCGGCATTCCTCCTCACCTCGTGGTGGACGATGCATGAGACGACTACGGGGGTAGTCCTTGTCGTCCGATTCTTCCTCGAACTGGCAGCTGTTGGTGAAGTCTTAGCAGCGTCCTTCGGCTTCTGGTCATCGACCGTCAGTAGGTCGATAAAAATAAGGCCCAGGCAGTTGGGCAGTCCGACAGCAGGAGGCATGGAGCTGAACATTACGGGCACCGCCAGGTAGCCCTCGTGAGCGTGAACATCAACCACTTGCTGACCAAAGTGAAGGGAAGCGAATCCACTCATCATTTTTGATTCCTGCAAATAAGATTAACGCACAGTTAGAATTTAAGAGAGGCCGCTGGGCCTCCTAATTTGGCATAAAGATAAAGGGAGACTTTGTCCCACCGGGCGTGCCAGAGATTGTTTGACACGATTTATTTCTTATCTTGTGCTCAATTTGTTTGAAAGAAGATAAGACCAATATATGTGCCAAAACCAAGTGCATCTCATTTACTTAAGTTGAAATTACAAATTACATTGACATAGGCATTATGCAAGACATGAAGTGACCAGACCAATGGAATGCAAGACTCACATATGCAGATGGGATGCAAATGCCAAATGGCAAACACACAGGCAAACATACATCAAACATACATCATGCATAACATATATAAGCCTAACTAACTACTTCTCCCCCTTTGGCATCATCAAAAGAGGGAGGGGGATACAAGAGTAGTGGACGAAAAGTAACACTAGGGGACACAAGAATAGCTACAGAGCAGGAGGATCTGGAGTCTCCTCATTGTCATCATCATCAGAACCATCGTCCTCATTGTCGGGAGCATCATCATCAACCGGTGGAGGTGGAGAAGGAGGGATACAGACCTCAATGTCACACAAAAGATGCTCAATGTGAAGAAGTAAATAGTTGGTGGTCCGAAAAGCACGCTGAGTATCCTCGTAATCTGTAGTGAGATAGGCTACGTGGGCAGTAAGGGTGTCTAAGGTGTGGGAGAAGTTGTTCATACGACCAGTCATTGTGTCCATGAAGATATCAAGCCGCCCAAGGGATGAGTCAATGCGAGTTTCCATGCCTGAGATACGCCTATCAAAAGTCTCATAGTCTCCCAAAGTGGACTATCTAGCACCCTGAGCTTAGGATTCTCCATGATGAAACTGTGGTGGAGGAGGCATCTCTGGATGTACAAGATGTGGTGAAGGTGGAAGAGGCTGATCCTCTGCCTGAACTGGAGGGGGAGCTTCCCCTTGATCTTGCTGTTGCTCTTGCTCTTCTTAACTTTCTGATTCATCCCCATAAACTGATACATCGCGACGTAGCTCACCATCGGGACCCCAGTAATATCTCATATCTTTGAAGATCTTATGTGCATTGTAAATATCATCCTGTCTAACTCGAATAAACATTTCAGCACCAAGATCTATCCCAGCATATAAGAACACTCTACTCAACTATGAAGCATAATGCAAAGATCTCCGCAATTGGGTTCGGCATATTCTTATCAAGTCCATCATAAGCCGACCCATGTTGACAAAATTTCCATTCATAACATGATAAAGTTGAAATCTGTGAACCTCTATCACCTCATTCTGACTCCCACTCTTTAGATATATGAGTGAAGTAAACATGTGGTGGAGAATGCGCTGTAGTGGTTGAAAATAATTTACATTTAATTGAATTAAATCACTCACACCACGGACATATTCACAGCTCATCATGGCAATGTAAGTGGCCTCAACTTCACCATGGACAAAGGTCATATTGGCACCCCTGGCTGAAACCCCTGAGGCAGGTTCAAAGAGATCTGGAGTGATATGAATCTCAGTACCCTGAACCACCATATACAACTCTTCATTTCTGTCAACTAAATTTCCATAAAACATCTGCACTAGATGTGGGTAATATCTGGTATATCTAGTGACAAAACCACTCCAACCTAGTTGAATCTCAAAGATAGCACATAGATCGGGTAGGATCTCGTTCACCTCATTGAAGTTGACCAGTCGAGGCTCGATACTGGGACGTGGGGGCAACTGAGGTGCACGAGGAGTTATAGGAGCCTGCCGTGGTGGAGGAGCCGGAGCCTCACATCTCCGAGTGCTAGGTTCCCCTTGGGTAGAACGTCGAGAACTCCTTCTAGGCAGCATCATAGGCTAGAAAACACGCTATGGAAACCCTTGAAAGGATCGATCTCAACCCAGGGAGGAAGCTGGACCAAGAGACACTCTAAAGGCTGGATATGACCTTCTCCACACTCTAGAAACAAGGGAAGAGCTTAACGAGCACACAAACGGCCGCGTAGAGTTCATCCCAAAATCGTGACGAATCCACGGGGTCTTCTACGGATGGAAGAATGATGAGGTTTTGGGGCTTGTGGAGTGGTGGTTTGGTGTTCTAGGGTTAGAGAAGAATGTGGGACAGAGAGTGGCATTGATGGAATGAGTGGTAGGGGTGTAAAAACTTCTTTAAAAGAGGGTCCGGTCGGGCTTTAGTCGGGCCGGTTCGCCACAATCTGTCGATCGGATCGGGGGCGGCGGTCAATCGAAGCGGTCGATCCACCCCTTAAAAACCCATTTTTTTTTGTTTGATCTTCACCATGTCTCCCCTATGATGTTTTGAGCTCCAGTTTCTTGCTGGTCTTGTGAATTTGGGGTTTGATTCCTACTTATAGAGGCTTGATGTTGGTATATTATGGCTAGGTAGTCCTATCCTAGGCCTGGAAGGGTTCTAATAGGGATTAGACTTCTTTCTACTCAACTTCGGATGGCCTTTACAGAGTCTCGATCAAACTCTACTATGGATTTATTTAACGGTCTATCGTGAACCCGTTATGATATCATAACACACCCCTTCTGGTCTGTTAAACTCTGACTGTCAACAAATTTCATTCTGTCAAGTATAACGCATGGGCCTTGGCCCGTTATGGTTACTTAACGGTCTCAAGGAGGTCTGTTAAATGCTACTGTGACAGGGTAGGGATCTGTTTGTTCTCTCTGTTTTGATCAGCCCTGCCGGTCTCTCCTACAGTTCACACACACATCCCTCGCTCCATTCTTTATTAACCGGTTCACATTCACATTTCACATCCACGCCTTCCCATCCTCACATTCACATCCACGCACACTCACATGCATTCACATACTTACATTTACACAATCATTCCCAATCGCATCCATTCATTCACACAACCATCCATTCGTACAATCATGCATTCATTTCTATTCATGTACACACATTCACAGTCACTTTTTCATAAACCAAAAATCTTCTTCATTTCATCACATGTCAGTCGTCACATAATGTGTGTCAACAAAATCAAAAAACTACAAAAAATAAAATCAAAAAAGTATCACTCCGTCGGTCTATCTCCTGGGCCGCCACTGTCCCCGGTGCCCTCATGCCGCTTTGGCGGTGGCTCCATGGCACTATGCTCCTCCTCTTCCCATGGGCGTCTCCGCTCCGCCTCCTCATTCCTCCGATGGGCGGAAGAGCTAGCCAAAACATCTCCCACCGATGGGCTCGGTGAAGCGCTCCGCGAGCCTCCTGCTGTGTCACTCAGGGACACAGTCCGCTCAGGTGCTCAGCCCATCAGCCGGATGGTCCGCTCCATGGTTCGGAGCTCGATCATCAAGTCATGGGCCTGAAGATGTGCCTCGCGAGCCTTGGTCCGATACCGCTCGATATCCGCTGCCTCTCCGCTCAGTCGGGTCACCTCTCCTCAGAGCCGGTCAATCTCTCCCCCGAGACGGGGCACCTCTGCTGCTTCTGCCAATGCTACGGCTAATTCTTTCGCCTGCACATTGCATTTTGCATCACTGTTAGTCTAGGCATTTGCATAAGTCATGAAGTATTTTAGGAAAAGTTTGGTTTCTTACCCGCTCCACGAGGGTAGCCTCGGCCTCCTCAGCTCGAGCTACGGCTCGGGCAAAATCTGTGTCTCGCTTAGCCCGTCCCCCGGCTCGCTGTGTAGAGGAGGACGGTGAATCCGATCCGCTCCTCTGGGCTCCCTCAGCCCGTTGCATTTTTTTTCAAAAGGTCAGTTAGTTTGCATAAGCATTTCAGTTTTTAAGTCTAAGAAAACTCACCAGAAGCTCCAAGGCCGCTCAGTACTCATCCCGCTACTGCACGGTGGCGTGGAGAAGTCCCTCGAGCTCGGCGATGCGCCCTTGTGAGTCTAGCTACATTTAGAAAACGAGTGTCATGCATATAGGATTCATTCATATAGAACAGAAGAGTTGAGTTTAGCATTTCATACCGGTTGTCGGGTACCGCGGAAGACCTGGCTGCCATGCCGATGGGTAAAAGCTTTCAGATATGCCTCATCACTGTCAGCCCGTTCTGTCACGGCCTTACCCTTATGCTTCCAATCTTGAACATATTTTCTGGCTCGGCCGCTCCAGTCGATGTCACTGCCAATCCCTTTGGCAGATTTTCCCAGGCGCTCGTCATGTCGGTGCGGGAATCCTACCGCCGGCTGATGTACTCCCCGCGTCCTCATGATCAGACGATGGTGAAGTGGCTCAATTACGTTAATACAATGAAGCCAGATGTCCCGTCCTCGGTAGGCTAGGGAAGCCTCGACCCACGACTTCCCCGCATGATCCTCGTCCCTATACGGTGTCCAACGCACCTGAAAGGGCCATTCATTTGTCAGTATATAGCATTCATGTCAGCATATAAAAGCATATAGAAGCATATAGAAACATGTAGAGCATGTAGGAATTCAGGTTTTTTACCGATGCATGAGGGAATGAGTCAAGGTCCTCTTGAATCGCCCGAGTCGATCGCTGAATCGACCCCATACTTTGGGCTATGTTCCACCGCCTCGCAATGGGAAACTGCCCCAGATGTAGCTCGATTCATAGTATGTCATCATCAAAACCAAAGATCCAAAAATCTCCCCCTTTTTGATGATGGGAACTATGAGTCATTAAAACAGTTTGTGAATTTTGAAAAATTTATTCACATTCAACCCGTTCAACCATAAAAAGAAAAGCCAGCCATTTTCATTCATCTGAGAGTCAACCATGAATAGCCATTTTCATTGGATCAGACACAACGATTTAAACAGTTTAAGCAACATTCAAGCAACACAAGGACGCAAGAAGTAAACAAAGTCACAAAAAGGTGAACATGAGGTAAACATAAACAAAGTGCTATGTGCCCCTATACATGACTTATATGACTATGTAGAACTACAGGAGGACTATGACTTCTTGACACCCATTTGTGTCTCTGACTTCAGCTCTGCTCTGACTTCTTTAGCTCTGACTGACTTCTTTTTCTGTCTCTCATCATCTTGATACCATCATCATCTCATCATCTTGATACCATCTCTCCCCCTTTGCCATCAGCAAAAAAATGAGGGGTTCTGAGGAAGCATCCCTATTTATCTGTCCCCATTATATGTCATTAGAGAAAAAATTAGGGATTCGGAGGTAGCATGTCATCGGTTTGTGTAAAGGCATCTTGAGTTGGAGGACCATGTTGAATGAGTGCAACATTCCTAATTGAAGCTTGTAGCTCTTCAGCATTCTGGTTAACCCTCTGAGCAACTGAGCGGAGGTTGTGATCTGTGGAAAAATGTCGCTCAAGCAGTGCTTCATGAAAAAGGTCCATCTTGCCACTTAACACAGTTGTTAGAGTGTGAATCATGTCAGCAATGTGAGTTAGTTGTGCATCATGCTGAGAAGCCTCAATAGGGACCTGAGAGGATGATGTTGGGTCTGCACGATACCATCTATCTTCTTGGTCTTCAACTGCCGGCTGTGGGTAGTGATCCTTGAACACTTCAACCATGTATTTTATATCATCTGTAATCATCTACAATTTGTCTGTCGTATGAGCATAATTTCTTACTAGATGATTATGCAGTTCCTTGGTTTCATGGAAATACCCTGTAGTCGTGGTCAATTTATCATTGTGTTTGTTGAATATGTCAGTCATCCTGTCAATTTGATTGCCTGCTACATGGAGAACACCCTGGATATCTCATACTAATCTACTGAAATTTCTATCAGACTACTTGTTGTCTCTCTGGATTACAGCAATCCAACTGTTCATTTCCATCCTCAGATGAGTTAATTACTGCTCAAATTTATTCGACATTTCCTTCATGCCAGAGTTGACTTCCATTTTGAACTGAATCATCTGATGTTCAAAGAAGTTGGACTGTTCTTTAATAGCAGAGTGTAATAGTCCAATTTGTGCAGATATGTACCGATAGAGAGTTTCGGCCTCTTGTACGGAAGAGGTAGAGGCTCGAGAAGTCTGAGGATCAGTTGCTGCTGCTTGTACTTCTGGAGGGATGTTTTGCTGTTGGCGTTATGGAGATGCTTGAGGTTCTTGATGTTCCAGTTGAACCTCAGCTACTTCTTGAACTGTTGGATCTGCAGGAGGTGGTACCTCTTGTTGAATCTCACCTCTTTCCTGTACTGCAAGAGCTACTAGAGGTGGTCCTCTTGCTCCTGTTCATGTTGCTGCTCAACCTGTCGCTCCATTTGTTGTGCCTGTTCTACAAGAGGTTGTTCGCCTTGATGCTGTTCTGGCTACTATTCCTTCTGCTGAGCCTGTTCTGCAGGTTCATCTACTTGTGGTGGAGGGTTCCCAAGTAGCTGCCTTTGTATTTTTCCTCCAACCTTTTTGAATTTCATAAACTTCTCAATGAAGTCCATAGTGTAGACATTGGACATGGGAATTTCTTTGAACTTTTCATTCTCCAATGGAATCTTCTTCCTCTTAAACACTATTGTCAGCTAAGCTGCATAAGGGAGGTGTCTGCTAGGGTTTCTGTAAAATCCAATTATCTGAATCATCAGGTCAGGCAGGCAGACCCTGATGTTCTTGAACATGCAATAAAATAGGAATCTTTGGGTTTCTGTCAATCTACCTTGTCCATCACCTTGTGGAGTTATAATGGTGGTAAAGATGGAGTGTAGCAGCCTCTATAAGGGTGGAAATCTATTGGTGTTGAAGCTAGTCAGATATGTTTGCTTGATGTCCTCAGGGTTACTGGGTGAACCCATCATGATAAAGTAAGCTTCATATTCATCATAATCAAACTTAGATTCTTGGCAGATCCTGAGCACGGTCCACCCCTTTTTGCACTTAAGCCAACCCCGTCCGCTTCCGAGCAAGGGGAGAAGCTCGATGTGTTTGAACCTCCACCTCCACTTACTCTTCCTCCAACGCCTTCCATCAAACCTCCACCATCTATGGAGCCTTCTACCTCCGGCTCACCTTTCTCTACCACTCAAAATGGGTGTAATGTCCCAAATACTTGTGCTGAAGATGATCGAGAGCTGAGTAAGAAAGATTTGGCCTCGACTATGCTAATCAAGATGCAAGAATTTATTTGCCAGATGCCAGTTTACATTTTTGTGCTGAGCATGGTTGAAGAGGCCAAGTCCCCGCCACTGCTCGCCAGAAGAGAAAGTCAAGCTCTGATGCCGTATAAGTCTATGCCCAAGGGCCGGGCATGGCACCCCTTGTTTCAACCCTCCAATCTCAAATACATTCTTCCATTCAAGGGGTGAATGCCCATTTTGTTCAACACTCCTTACACGCCGCAATCCTTAGGCAACACGATACTTCCCATTCTACCTTGTCAACCCCCTCACATTATTATTCTTCACCCTCCAAGGGAGTTGTCATTTATTATTGAAGCTTTGTCACGGACTTTTACTTTATCCATGGGGTCAATTGGCTGTACACTCTCACCGCCATGGAGGGGCGGGAACTCTTATATTAGGGGGCCTTCCGCTACCCTATCCATCTTCCATTCAACTTTACCCATAATCTCTTCATGGGCCACTCCACGGGTGAGGAGCAGGATCTCATCCTCTCATCCCATGCATTCTTTGCACTCATCGCATTCCATGCATTCATCGCATCCATTGCATTGCATTCACATGCATTTACATTTCTTCTTTCTTGGGTTTCCGGACCCGTATCTTCTCCGTCCTCCGAAACCTCTGGATCCTCCATCTCATTCACTTCTACCTTCGGGATCTCTGGGTCCCCTGACACTGGCCGGGCATCCCGCCCCCTCTAGTTTCCTCTCAGGGCATTGTGCTCCCTCTAGTTTTCCACCAAGGCATCGTGCCCCTTTTCCTCTTCTTCTTTCGGAACCTCCGGACCTTCCAGGACATCGTGCCCTTTTCTCTCTTCATCCTTCAGAACCTCCAGACTTCCTCTATGGGCATCGCATCCCTTCTGATTCTATCCCACCATTTCCTCCGATTCCTCCTCCTACTCCTTCAGGACATTGCATCCTTTATTTTCTTCTTCCTCTTCAATCATCTTTTTCCATACCTCTTCTCAGGGCATCACATCCCTCGATATTTTCTCCCTCTGGAGCCTCTGAATTTTTCTACCCATCATGATTTTTCTCCTTCGCCTCTGGACCCTCCGGATCCTCCTCTCTCCATCTACCAATTTCTCCTCATAATTTCTTCTGATCCCGGGACCGACCTGACTTCTTCCACATCCACCGACCTGGGCATCTTCCCGTTCTCCCACTGCTTTCGAGGCTTTAGTCCTCACCCCTCTTTCTGATTCTCCTTACCTTTTGTAGACCTTTCATGTGATCAGGGTCTCCGTGCCTTAGCGAAGGAGTTCTAGCTCTCGCCTCTTTTCCTTTTATCCTTACTCGTCTGAGTCTGGTCTTGGCACCACTCCTTCTTGTTAAGTCACTTCAAACCTTTGCTTCCTCCTTTTTTCTGCCAAAGAGGACTACAAATCCCATGAGGATTAGGATCGCCTTCGGCAGCTGCTGCTTCTACAAAGTTGCAAGGTAACCTGTTGGCGTAAGTATGTATTTTTATGATATCTTTCATGCACAATTTTTAAAATAAAGTGCTTCTTAACATGATTAAGACTGTTATTTTGGACCTTTATCCTAGGTCTTTCTTTTATTAAATTCTATTTTCAAGAAAAAAAGAGAGTCTTTAGGCTTGCTATGCAGCACTATGGGCTATAAGAACCCCACGTTGGGAGTTCGGCATTCTTTCCCCACTCATGAAGGGCAACCCTTAGCTGGGCACTCCACACACTTCACGGCATCCTTAGTCGGCTCCTTTGGATAAACACCGTTGCTACTTTGGCCATGCCATGGGAATACATGAAAACCTTTTTCTCTCCTTTACTCGGCCGAGTGCATGGGCAAGAGGTTGACGGGTGAGATGACTGACTTAGGTATTCCCCAATATGAGAGGAGTCTCAAATAGGGGCAGTCTTGACCCAAAATAATAAGAATTTTTCATGATAAATCTAGCCGGCAAGGGCTCCTTCTTCTTCTTCCTCCCGTGAGAAGCACGCCCCCCTCTTTCTCTCTCCTCTCCCGACGCGACTGTGATGGTCCCTCCGGCTACAGACGGCGTGGAGGCGACGGCGGTGGCGACGAGGCGATTACGGCGGTGTGCGGCGAGTGGGATTTCGCGAAGGTTCGAGGGTTCTAAAAGCATTCTTCATCGATCGGCGACGATCCGGCGTGTTTCGGGTGACCCCGAGGTAGGGTGACGGAGCCCTTCCTTCCCCACGATTTCTAGGCCGAGGTGAGGCCGAGAGAGGGTCATTTGAGCTCGAGGTGGAAAATCCATGCTTTGGGGTTTTGAGTGCCGATCTAGTGGTTTTTCGTGTTAATCGTTGGTTTGAGGGCACCATTGGGTGCCTAGCATCATGGGGACAACTCCCCCCTTCGTTTCCCCCTCAACTGGGGTGGTTTGGGGGTGGAAATGAGATTTTCTGACGAAGTTCACCGTTCTTGGGTCGACGGGATGTACACGGTCCTAACAGAGACCGTGTTGTTAAGACCATGTACACCCTTGCGCGGCCCGGCATGGACCGTTTACCGGTCCAGGGCTGTTGGTGGGGTACGCGGCCAGTCGTTGGACCATTTTACCGCTGCGCGGCCTATTAGTTGACCGCGTACCTCGTGGAGGCAGCGTGACTCCCAAGGCGTTTCTGACCGTTGCTTTTGACCGTTGCACAGTTTTAGATCTACACGGTTAGAGTATGGCCGTGTACTCCCTTGCACGGTCCTGAGTGGTACCGTGTATGTTTCCAACGGTCATAGGCTGACCGTGTAACTCTGTGCACCGTTGTGTGACTGAACGGCCCAGATGGGACCGTTCATATTCTCACACGACTTAGAGGTAGACCGTGTACTGTTAAACGGTCCTAGTTGGACCGTTTATGATTTTGTGCCGTTGAGTGACTGGACGGCCCAAGTGGGGACCGTTCATATCCTCAAACGGCCTGTCGTTTGACCGTTTATGTTCTGAACGGCCTGAGGATGGCCGTGTGGTTCCTCGCTCAGTCCAGAGGTTGGGTGGTCCATGGAGGGCCATTCACTATCTGAGCGGTCCCAATAGGGACCGTGTTTGTTCTCCATGGTCCAAGCCTGACCGTGTAGGTCTAAGGTGGAACGGCCCTGTGGTGACCATTCCATTCCTTGGGATGGTTTAGGGTGGACCGTTTCACTCCTTGAAGCGAGCTATTGTCCGTCCGTTTAATCAGGAATGGCCCATGACGGACCGTTTACTGTCTGTGGGTTATCGATAGTTCTTTCCTTGCCAATTTGAGTCCCGAGCGAATGGATCTCAATCCATGTGCTGACCCGTGGTCTGACTGATGCTGGACATCATGTGGGGGCCATGTGTTAGGGTGCCGTGGGGTCTCGGGAGGCGTGTTCTCGGCTTATGTCACCGTGAGTCAGTGTTGGTACGAGGAGCAGTCTTTGTACTCGTTCAGTTCAAACGTCATTTTCCGTGACTAGAGAGTCTGCTCTTCCAGTGACCTGTCCACTAGTCGTAGCTTTCTGTGCACGCAGGTGCAGACCCACCCGGGAGTGATGGAGAGCGTGACCCGGTGAGAGATGATTTTTAGGCTGGTTTGCCGTAGGGCCCCGTACCTTTGCAGCCTGAGTCCGGTTGGGGGGAAAATCAGCTAGAGGACCCGACCTAGAGCAGATGGTCTGTGTGTGCACACTTAGTTGGGGGCTCAGGACGCACGCTGACGAGCGCGACCCCAGCTAGTCCTTGTTCGTGGTACTTGTTGCGTGTCTCAGTTTTCGCCTGGGGCGAGTAGGGAGACACTTGTGACGCGGTATAAGACGTCAGGGGATGCATCTAGCCATTCTTCTAGTGGATAGTGCTCCTGCCTTCTGGCAGGTGTGGACCGGTGTTTTGACGTTATGAGGTTGGTCTATATGGTACAGTAGCGTAGTTGACTTTTCTATTTATTTATTATGATCTGTTGACTTTATCGTACTTTTGTTAGATAGCGCTACCTTCCGTGCTCGCCTATGTTTGTCGCCTTATTTTGTGTGTGAGTTTGGGGTCCGTGAGATCCCTCCCGAGCCTATAAAATAAGGCTCATTCCCTGCGTGTTTTCACCATGTTTTAGGTGAGGCCGGGTCTTCAGGTGGTGCAGCGGAGTTTCAGCGTGGTTCTACGGGCCAGGGTTAGTGCTAGTTGCCAGAGCTAGGGGATGTCCCATGTGAGTCGGAGAACGCACCGGTTCGCCCCACACGACGTTCCGCAAGTCCGCCAGACAAAAACACGCGTGATCCGCAAAACTCAATCCGGGATGCCCGAACGAGATCCGAAATCCACGGATCCTGATCCGAAGAATATCTAAAAACCCTGGGGCATTACAACTGTGAAGTCAGCTAAAAAGTGACCTCCTTCAGCGTAGTCCCAAATGAGATTGGCAACTAGATGCGTCCCTCCGGATGGACCGTGGTACTGAAGAAGCCATACAGAGGCGTGTGCAACGGAGTAATTTGGGACAGATCCACACCCATCAGCACTAGACAATCGTACGAGATAATGTCGGGGCCGCTTCTATTATCTACTAGTATGCTTCGTACGGTACATTGATTGATAGTGGTTGACACCACCAAAGCATCAAAGTGGGGAGTGGTTACACCCTTTAAATCATCGTCTGAGAAGACGATCGGATCTTTCAGGCGTTCTCGGGCCGCAGCTTCCTTCCGAGGGCTGTTGCTTTGCTCCACAGTGTTGATGGCTAACGCGTATCATCGTCGTCTGGTCACACTGTCCCCACCCAAGACTAACCCTCCAAAGATCACCATGATCTCCTTGCCGTTGGGTCGATTATTGATGGGCGGGGGAGTTCGCTGTTGCTTCTCCGCGGCCTTAGCGATATACTTGTCGAGGAGTCCTCTCCAGACGAGATCCTCGATGACGTCCCGCAGGTTGATACACTCCGCAGCGTCGTGGTCGTGTCGCAGTGGAAGTGACAGTATTTCTTCTTACTCCTCGAGCTGAGATTCGACTTCATTCGAGGGGGTCACTTAAGGAATGGCTCCTCGCAGATCTCCATCAGAATTGATCAGGAGGGGTCACCAGGGGCGTGTAGTTGTGGTAGTTCCTCCTTTCCCTCCCTGGGTGGCCGCGGTGGTCCCGGTCGTGTCGCTCCCACTTGATCTGCCCCTCTCGGGGTGAGTCGGCAGATCACTTCCGGTCAGACCGCTCGGTTCCGACCGTGCGGCCCAAGGCCACAGTATTCACCTCACACCGCGCGTGCTTCTGCGCCAGGGCGAGGAGGTTAGTGAGAGTCATCGGCGCCTCGGCCCCGAGTGCTCGCCGGAGGTTGTGGTCCCGCGTCCCTTGGGTGAGCGCGGTGGTAGCAATGCTGACGTCGAGGCCCGGGATCTGGAGTGCCTCTACGCAAAATCGGGACACGAAGTCCCACAATGTCTTGTCATGTCCCTGCCTGACGGCGAGCAGGGTCACTATCGACTTGGCCACCTTTCGATAGCCGATGAAGTTCTCTTTGAACAGCTTCTTGAGCTGTTGGAAGGATGAGATTGTCCCCGCTGGTAGGGACTCAAACCATGCCCGGGTGTTTTTCCGAAGGGTTGTTACAAACGCCAGGCATTTCACAGCGTCGGAGGGCCGGTGGAAGACCAGGTGGGACTCGAAGCTGTGCATATGGTCAGTTGGGTCGATGGTGCCATCATAGGGAGTGAAAGACGATAGTTGTAGCTTTGGCGGGATAGGGGCCTCCATGATTTCCATGGAAAAGGGTGCATGGAAGTCTTAGTCGTCGTCGATGAGCCCCTGGTGTTTGACGGCGAGGAGGATGTCGTCGAGGTAGCGGACTTTGTCCTCGATTTCGTCAATGCGCTAGAGTCACCGATCCATGCCCGGGTTGGAGTGCAGCGGGCTGCGCACTCTTGGTGTGGGTGTACTGCGCGACCGTCACATTCTGGCGACGGAGGCGTGAGAAGCCTCCCTCATCTGGTGAGAGTTCGCCACGATCCGGACCCCCTCATCCTGATGCCGTTTAGATGGTGCATGCTGGGGGTCCGCCTGCCGGTTCAGAAGGTCTTGACATAGCCCTGTTAGGGCCGCGATCTACTGGCGGATCTCTTCAAGGTCACCAGGCGAGACTTCAGGGCGTGGATGGGCGGAAGAGGCTTCCTGCGATCCACATCGAGAGTTAGCTCCCTGGTGGGAACTGTGCCCCCGGCGGCTGGCGTTGCGTAGACTTCCATGAGGTGCCATGGCTTTTCGCTCTGTTTCCCACAGATGGCCCAAGAAGTGTAGCGGCAAAAAAATAGATCCTACGCCACGTACCACCTTCTCTATTTATTGGTTGGGAAAGTCGTCCGACACCCGTGAAAGTCTGCAAGCACTAGAAATCAAGGAGGTGTCAGAAGGAGCCCCGAGCGTTACCCCAGGAGACTGAAGCCTCACCAAGTTGTGTGAGGGGTGGACGTAGGTCTCTAGGCAGAGACCGAACCACCTTAAAATCTTGTCTCTCTGTGGTGCGTGTTTCTCCCTTGCTTTAGCGCTAGATGCTTGTGTAGGATCATTCTTAATCATCGTCCGCACATCTAGCTCACCAATTTGTGACTATTCGTGCATTACAGTTCCATAGTTTTTATCTTGTTGTTATTTTCACAAAAAGAGGGTTGATCTATTCACCCCTCCCCTCTAGATCTGCCTATCACTACACATCAGACTATCCACAAGAAATGCATGGGGAGACACAGGTCATTTACATAGTCGAGAAATGTTCAAGGGCCACTAAGAGGGGCAAGGTCAACGACTCAGAGTGCAAATGGAGCAAGTGGTTCGATATAGCTGATATTTTCATCGCACTGCAGCAAATGTTCTCACCTCCACAACAGTAAGGGCCACCTTTGATCTCTGAAATGGTAGTGGATACTGCTATTGTTGCCAAAACTCCCAGCCATCCTCCCCGAGAGGACTTTATCATCGACGGATCGGTGTCCATCATCAACTCTGCCATCGACGGCTCATTAGCCGTCCTCTTCTCCGTTCACTCATCTCAGCCTTTGATGTTGTCTCCTTCCTGGGTCAGACGGTTGTCTGATGATCTTTCCAGGTCCCCTTCTCTACTTACATACTTGCATGGGTTTCTTAACCCGCACTAAGTTTTCAATCATGATTTTCTCTCTGAGTCTCCCAACCCCCTCGCTATAGTTCCTTTCTCTCCTTCTACAACTATTTTTCATTATTTTGTCATCAAAAATGGAATGAAAACAAAACGTCAATTTTTAACTCCTCAATAGCACATTTTCATTGAGGAGACATCCTATATCTCCCACGAGTGCGCCCCGACTTGCGGGCCATTCATCCAAGGTCCCTTGAGTAACCTTCTTTACCCCTCCTCTGGGGGGTCTTTCCCTGTACATTCTTCAGAGTCCTCTTCATCTTCTATAGGTCAAGACAATCAAGTTAGGAATAACGGGTCAAGGGTAGTACCCAAAAGGAAATCCAAGGGTAGACAAATCCCTCATAGATTCCTCCTAGACCTAGCCAACAAGTGCCAAGCATGCTTGGAGATTCCTCGACTGCTAGAAAATCCCATCCAACCGTCGGAGTTAGAATGTGAGGAGAATTGTACAATTGATGAGGGATACAGAGTTTATGAGCTCCTAGAGGAAGAATGCCCTATTGAAGAAGAGGATGAAGAATATGAGGACGCGGCTGGCGCTTATGCTAGTGGGATGAGGAGATTTGATGAACCGTCAGCCGCCGTAGAAGAATCAACCAAAGAAATAAACTTGGGAACCAAGGAAGACCCTAGGATCGTCCTGATAAGTGATAATCTGTCATCATTAGAAGAAGAGGCATTAATTGAGATTCTTAAAGAATACAAGGACACGTTCGTATGGAGCTATGAGGATATGCCAGGATTGGATCCCACCCTGGTCGAACACCGTTTAACTCTAAAACTATGATCCGTCTCAGTAAAATAAAAGTTTAGACATTTTCACCCTCAAATGGCTTTGAAAATGAAGGAAGAGGTCGACAAACTCCACAAAGTTAGGTTTATTAGAGTCATCCTTTACCCTCAGTGGGTGACAAACATTGTCTCGATCATGAAGAAGGATGGAAAAGTGAGGATTTGCATTGACTTCAGGGACCTTAACCGCGCGTGTCCAAAGGATGATTTTCCCTTGCCTTACATTGATGTGTTGATTGATAACACGGCAGGATATGAAACTCTCTCATCCATGGATGGTTTCTCGGGTTATAATCAAATCCGTTTAGTAGAGGATGATCAGGAGAAGGCATCGTTCACTACACCTTAGGGAACGTATTGTTACGTGGTCATGCCATTTGGATTGAAAAATACTTGAGCTACATACCAAAGAGTTATGATGGCCATATTTCACGACATGATGCATGTATACTTAGAGGTGTATGTGGATGAATTTTTGGTAAAATCTAAAACCAGGGCAGAACATCCACAAGTGTTGGCTAAGGTCTTGCAAAGATTGAGGGAGTTCCAATTAAAAATGAATCCAAAGAAATGTGTGTTTGGTGTTTCATCAGGTAAGTTGTTAGGCTTCATCGTGAGTAAAAGGGGAATTGAGATAGATCCCAACAAAGCTAAGGCTATCAGGGATATGCCGCCTCCCAAAAATCACAACAGGGGTGGGAGGGAAAATGAAATAAATTTTGACAGATTTCTGATGGCACTAAATTCGGTCGGAATGTTCTGACGGATATTCCGACTGACTTTTTCCTTTGAAAATTTTGTCAAAACTTGTTATGGATTTTCTGACATAAATCATATTCGTTGAAAATTTTGATGAAATTTTCGGCGCATAATTATTTGTCGGCAATACGGACGGACTTTCCTACGGCTACTAATCCGTCAGAAACTTCCATCGCTATTACCGCCTCTTCTTGTGATGGCATGCCATGCACTAGAAGCACTTCACCAATCAAAAACTTGGTTCTACAGGTGATCGTCGAGAAATCGACTGGCACGTCCATATTCCATCCAGCCATCCCCGACCCAATCTTCCATAACGTTTAACCATATGCTATTCTTTCCTGTGCATTCCTATCGTTCTTTGCATTTCTTTGTCAGTACCGTTGGAATCCCCACATGTGAAGTTGACCTATCTCAGTCTTTCGAAAGGTGAGTGTGCGTCACATCACAGAAATTAGAAATTTTCACAAGCCAAACAGTGGGGTTACTTCCGTTCGTGTCATGTGACCTGATAGTCAGTGGTCTAGCAGCCTAGTTAGCTATTCTTGAGTTTTAGTGGTACCAAGCCACCTTGTGACTCATTATGTGTGCGATGGATGCGTGTGACCTGGTGGTACTTCGGCAGTTTCTACTCTACAGCGAGTCCTTACCTTGAGTGCCCCCCACTAGTGGTAACCTTCTTTATGGCACACAAGTGCCGACCTACCTGGGAGAGGTAGAGCCTCTTTCCTGGTTGAGATGGTTGAGGATGGTTTCTATAGGACCCCCTACTATGGCAGCCTGAGTCTAGACTAGGGAAAAACCAACTAGAGGGCCTGACGTAGTACAGTCAGTCAGTTTGAATACACGTGGTTGGGGACTTTGGACACGTACTGAGAGATATGGCCCCAACTAGTCCTTGTTCTGTGGTTACTTTATACGGAGTCTCAGTTACCACCTTGAGGTGAGTGGGAGACACCTAAGACATGGACTAAGATGTTAGTTGACGCATCTGACCTTTCTTCTATTGGGTAGTTCTCCTGTCACTTGAGATGTAGTTTCTCCCAGCTCTCAAGGGTCTGGTTTCTGATAGTGAGGTTGTGTTCCTCCCAATGGTCAAGACTGTGTTTCCCCGATAGTTAGGTCGTAGTTCCTTTAGCACTTGGATAGAGTTACCCTGATACATGTAGATGTGCCGTGGCTTAGTGGTTACATGATAGTGGTTCTCCCGATACTTGAGGTATCATGTCGCCTGCACGAGACTTATGTGACTGATAGCTTAGTTGTGTTTATTTATTATTTTTGGTATTGTTCTCCCTTCACTATTATTTATTACTCTTGTTTATTGTGGTGGGGATATGTGGAACTCCTACTGAGCCAATGAGATGCGACTCATCCATTTTCTTTTCAGGTTTGGTATGCCTCAACACAGCCTAGAGGCCCTGAGCGGCACCTGCAGGGTCTTAGAGTCGGCAGTCTTGTTCCAATAGGGGTATGTCCCAATGTCTTGTACTTTTCTTTTGTAGGACTATACTTTTGGACTTGTGTATCTAGACTACAACATGTATATAAATTGTATAAATCAAATTATATATATATAAAAACTTTATCTTCCGCATTTGAAATTACTGCATTCACTTTAGATTCTCACGCACTCCCACAACATCAATCGAATCCTTCTGAGCTTCGTAGCTCGTAGATAGCGAGTCGAAATTCAAGTCGTGCTGATTACTTTCTGGTACTCGGATCCCAGGTCATGACATCACTTGTCTTGTTATCCCATCATGGGCCCCGACTCTTTGGTTGGCCCTGGTAAGTTTGGTCAGCAGGGAAGTAAAGTTAGCCCCTACCATTCGGGTGACAATAGTCATCCGAGCTTTCATCTACCGGGGATGGCCCATGTTCATACAATCACTTTAATGAGGCATCATGTTGAATCTCGACATGGTCTTGTTGAATCATGGTGTCTATCGCATTGGGGTATGAGCATTTGGTGATTCAACAATTTATGGCGGTCTTGAGTGCGTGAGTCGAAGCGAGGGCCCAGGAGTTGAGGCAAGGGCTACATGGCTAGATTAGATGGCCACTGCTCGAAGGTCCCCGTTGGCATATGATAACCTTCCGATGGTCCCTCCAAGGCCTATTTAAACTCAATGACGGGGCCGTTGGCCTGGGGGTGCCCCACCGAAGTGTAGTGGTTCCAAATCCCCAGCTCCGAGCACTTCTCCTGAAAAGTGGTACTCGCGAACTGTCTACCATTGTCGGTTGTGAGAACCCTTGGGATCCCAAAGCGGCAAATGATGCTCCACAACATGAACTTCCACGTCGCTTCGCTCATGATTTTCTCCAATGGTTCAGCTTCGATCCATTTGGTGAAGTAATCAATGGCGACTATGAGGAATTTCTTCCTCCCTTGTGCCTCGGTGAAGGGACCCATTATGTCCACCACCCACCGGGCAAATGGGCGAGGCTCCATCAGGGCGTGTAGTTGCGTAGCCGGTTGGTGATGTAGGTGAGAGAATCTCTGACACTGAGGGCATCTCTGAACATAGTCGAGACAGTCTTGCTGCATGGTGGGCCACCAGTATCCTTGTCGGATTAACGTCCGCGCGAGTGCTCGCCCTGCTACGTGGCTTCCGCAGAGTCCTTCGTGGATCTCCTGGATGGCCTGGTTAGTTTCCATAGGGAACAAGCACTTTAACAGTAGAGCTGAGAGGGAGCGGCGATACAATATGCCATCCACCACTGTGAAGTGGGCCGCTCTTGCTCGCGTGCGCCGAGCCTCGAGGCGGTCGCTCGGGAGTTGTTGTCGAAGGAGGAAATCCAAGAGGGGGTCCATCCAAGAGGGTTCGTAATCGATGGCGTTTACCTGGAGGGTTGGCTCATCTATGCTCGGTGTCGACAATTCTTCTATTAGGACCGACCTTGAGTTGGAGACCGCGGTGGCTGACGCCAGGCGAGACAGGACGTCTGCTCGGACGTTCTCCTCTCATGGGATATGGACCACCTCGAAGTGGGGGAACTCCTTTGCAGCGGCCTTGGCTTGCTCCAAGTACTTGACCATGGAGGGTTCACACGCTTCAAATTCCCCCCTCACCTGGTTAGCGATGAGCATGGAGTCATTGTACGCTCGTATGCTGGTCGCCCCCAAGTGTTTTGCCATGCGTAGCCCTGAGAGGAGTGCCTCGTATTCGGTCATGTTGTTCGGGGTTGGAAAGTTGAATCATAAGGCGTACTGAAGCTCGAGCCCTTCTAGAGAGAGTAGGACCAATCTTGCTCCACTCCCCGTGGCGCAGGACGATCCGTCGACATACAGCTCCCATGTGGGTCCGGAGGATTACTCGGGTGAGTTCTCAGCGGGTATGGTGCACTCGGCTACGAAGTCGACGAGAGCTTGAGCCTTGATCGCAACCCTCAGACGAAACTTAACGTCGAATTCCCCTAACTCGATAGCCCACTTGATCAGCCTTCCCGAGGCACCGGGGTTCTGGAGGATCTGTCGCAGTGGTTGGTCGGTGAGGACAACAATTGGGTGAGCCAGGAAGTATGGTCACAGCTTGCGAGCAACCGTGATGAGCGCAAGGGCAAACTTTTCAGTTTGCGAGTACCGAAATTTCTGGCCTTGCAACGCTCGACTGACGTAGTAGACGGGCCTCATAACCCCTGCCTCTTCCCATGTGAACATGGCGCTCATTGTGCTTGGCATCACCGACAGGTACAGGAGTAACTCTTCTCCTTTTTGTGGCTTGGCGAGGACGGGAGGGGTCGCCAGGTAGCGTTTTAACTCTTGGAATGCCTGCTCGCACTCCTGGTCCCAATCGATCTGCCATTTCTTCTCCGGTGCTTGATTGGCTTGCTTGATCAACCGAAAAAAGGGGAGGCACCGTTCGGTGGCTCGGGATAGGAACCGAGCCAAGGCGGCGATGCGACCGGTGAGGCACTGTACGTCCCTCACTCGCCCTGGCCGCTGCATCTCCAGCACCGCTCGGATTTGGTCGAGGTTGGCCTCGATCCCTCGGTGGGTGACGAGGAAGCCCAGGAATTTCCCCGATCGTACTCCGAATGCACATTTCGCTGGGTTGAGCTTCATGTTGTATCTTTTGAGCATGGCAAAGGTCTCCGCCAGGTCGTCCAAGTGCTCGGCGGCTTGGAGGCTCTTCACGAGCATGCCGTCGATGTATACCTCCATGTTGCGGCCGATCTATGAGTCGAACATATGGTTGACCAGTCATTGGTAAGTCTCCCCTGCGTTCTTCAACCCGAATGACATTCGAGTGTAGCAGTATAGGCCGTGATTGGTGACGAACGTGGTCATGTCCTGGTCGGGTTTATGCATGCTGATCTGGTGATAACCGGAGTAGGCATCTAAGAAGCTCAGCATTTCATGCCCGACTGTTGCGTCGACTAGTTGGTCGATCCGTGGCATAGGAAAGCTATCCTTGGGTGTAGCTTTATTGAGATCGATGTAGTCCACGCACATCCGCCACTTTTCATTGCTCTTGGGGACTAGGACCACATTGGCTATCCAGTCGGGGTATTGAGTAGGCCTGAGTAGCCCTGAGTGTAACTTTTCGCTCACTTGCTCCCTGATAACGGCCTGTTGGTCGGGGTTGCTATGCCTTTGGCACTGCTGGACCGGGCGGAAAGTGGGATCTAACCTTAGTTGGTGCATGATGACTTCCGGTGGTATTTTGGGAAGCTCATCCTCGGACCAAGCGAACACGTCCTGGTTGGTAGTGAGAAACCTTGCATAAGCTTACTTATCGAGCTTGAATAGGTTCGCTCTGATCCTTAGTGTTCTGCCCGGATCTTCTCCCACCTGGATGAGATACAAGTCTTCGGCTGGCGCGCTCGTTCTCGGGCCTGGGTCTTGGGTCCTCGCCTTCTTCTCTGGCGGTGCCTCTTCGAGATGTTGATCACGCGTAGAGATGAGGTAGCATCTCCTGGACTCTCTTTGGTCTCCTCGGACTTCCCCTACCCCCCGGGGGGTGGAAAATTTAAGCTTTTGATGATAAGAGGAAGGAACACCTCGGAGCGTGCTGAGGATCCCTCGACTAATGATGGCGTTATATCCTGTCATTGCGTGAACTACGGTAAAGTCTTCGAGGAAGGTTACCTCTTTCGATGCGGTCTCGAACGTGATCGGGAGCGAGATGCGTCCTTTCGGGCGGATGGTCGTGCCAGAAAATCCCTATAGTGGCGTGTGCAATGGTGCGAGTCGAGACATATCCACACCCATGAGTACGAGGCAGTCGTAAGCGATAATGTCGGGTCCGCTCCCATTATCCACTAAAATGCGACGTACAGTACATTGGTTGATGGTGACCGAGACCACCAAAGCATCAGAGTGGGTTATGGTCACACCATCTAGGTCATCCTCGGAGAAGACAATGGGATCTCCTAGATGGCTCGGGGTGGAATTCCCACGTTAGGTGTCATCGCTTCAGTCTGCAGTATGGACGGCCATCGCGTATCGTCACCTCCTGCTCGTGCTATCTCCCCCCGCGGTCGGCCCCCCAGAGATCGTCATGATCTCCTTCCCGTTAGGCAGGTTGTCGATCGACGGGGGCGTCTTCTGTCACCGTTCTGCGACTTTGGCGAGAAACTTGTCGAGGAGTCCCCTCCGGACAAGGCCCTTGATGGCGTCCCTCAAGTTGATGGAGTCGGCAGTGTCGTGGCCATGGTCGCGATGGTAAAGGTAATACTTCTTCTTACTCCTCGTGCTCGGATCTGACTTCATCCGAGGAGGCCACTTGAGAAATGGCTCCTCGCTGATCTCCATCAGGATCTGGTCGGGTGGAGCCGTTAGGGGCGTGTAGTGGCGATAATTGCCCCTCTCCTTCTCGGAGCGATCGTGATGGTCTCCGTCGCGTCGCCCCCGCTTGCTCCGACCCTCTCGTGACAGGTCGGTAGATCTCTTGTGGTCGGACTGATCGGTTCCGACAGTGCGGCCCAGGGCCACTGTGTTCTCCTCGTAGCGCGCGTACTTCTGTGCTAGGACGAGGAGGTCAGGAAGGGTCGTCGGGGCCTCGACTCCAAGACCACGCCGGAGGATGTGGTCCCGTGTCCCCTGGGTGAGGGCGGTAGTGATGATGCTGATGTCGAGGTGTGGGATCCGTAGTGCCTCCGCATGGAAGTGGGAGACGCAATCCCACAGCGTCTCTTCTTTCCCCTGCTTGAGGGTGAGCAGAGTCATTGCAGACTTGGCCACCTTTCGGCTGCTAATGAAGTTCTCCTTGAACAGCTTCTTGAGCTGTTGGAAGGAAGACATAGTCCCAGACGATAGGGACTCGAACCAAGCCCGGACGTTCTCCCAGAGGGTCGTTACGAACGCCAGGCACTTCATCGTATCCGAGGCCCGGTAGAACACCAGGTGGGACTCGAAGCTGTACATATGATTGACCGGGTCGGTGGTCTCGTCGTAGGAGGTGAACGACGACAGTTAGAGCTTTGGCGGGATGGGGACTTCCATTATTTCCCGGGAGAAGGGAGTATGGAAGTCCAGGTCGTCGTCGATCAGGCCGTGATTCTTGGCGGCCAAGAGGATGTCGTCTAGGTATCGGACCTTGTCCTCTATCTCCTCGAAGCGCTGGAGTCGGCGATCCATCTCTGGGTTGGAGTGGAGTAGGCTGCGCACCCTCGGTGTGGGCACACTGCGGGATCGTCGGGTCCTTGTGGCCGAGGCACGGGATGCCTCTCACGTTTGACGGGGGTTCCCCCCAGTCTTGTCCCTTTCGTCCTCCCGTCGCTTGGGCAAGACGCGTTGGGGGTCGACCCGTTGGTTCCGGAGCTCCTGGCAGAGTTCTGTCAGGGCTCGGATCTATTGATGTAGTTCATCGAGGTCACTTGGGGTAACCTCTTGTCGAGGGTGAGCGGAAGAGGCTTCCTGCGATTCCCGGCAGGAGCTGGGTCCCTGGTGGGACCTGCGGCCCCGGTTGCTGGTGTTGCGGAGGCTTCCACGGGGCGCCATAGCCTTTCGCTCGCGATTCCCACAGACTGGCGCCTAGAAGTGTAGAGACTGAAAAATAGTTCCTAGGCCACATACCACATTCTCTATTTATTTGTTGGGGAAGTCGGAATCCATGGTTCGCGAGGACTTACGGAGGTTCTCGATTGGAAGGGATTAGTTACACCCGAGTGGGAATCCCCTGGTGAAGAGTCCAATCCAATGGGAGGGTGTTCCTACAAGTGTGATGCCGGCTCTTCCTAAGCCCACCCACACATTAACCTGCAACAGAAGCCAAACACACAGTATACACCAAACAGACTAAGCAATGAACTAAAAAATGGACTTGAACAAAACTAGGCAGGTGGCGGCCAGACCCTTGGCCGTTGAGAGACCTGGGCGGCCAGGTCGATTGTCGCCCAGGGAGCCTGGGCGGCCAACAATTAGGCTGTTCAGTCTGGATGGGTGGCCAACCCCTGGGCCATCCAATGTTCTAGGCAGCCAAAGTCCTGGCCGCTCACAGCAAGACCTGAGCGGCCAGCAGTCAGGTCGCCCAGGTGTTTAGGCGGCTAGTGATGTGGCCTTCTTCCACCTGCGAATAGAACTAAGCTAATATAGAAAGCAAATAACCATGGGCTTGAAATCCTTGAACTTTTAGCACCTCAGACTTACAGTAGGCGGTAGCGGGTCCCACCGTGATTGTCAAAAGATTGTAGCCGCCAGAACCGTGATGGGGGCATCGTCACCGGGGAGAAGGATGTGCCCCCCCTCTCTCTCGTTGTTCCCTCTCTCCGAGAGTGTCACTTGCTGCTGCTGAGCCTACAGTGCATGCATTAGACAAAAAAATAAGGTGATCACCAAAGACTTATACCTGAGCCTCACAGGGATGGATGTTCATGTTAGGGTGCCTCAAGTGGGGAGTTTGTGGGGACCCGACTTCTCCATGCTCGGCCGACCAAGAATGGAGAGCCTTGTACAGTCCAGGGATTCTAAAAGTCCTGCAAAACAATAACAAGAGCCCATGAACACAAAAGTAAATGCCAATTAGATCTAAGAAGTGCGATAAATGTCCTAAGCAATGCATAGAAATAGAAACAATGGCAGTGTGATTACCTAGGAGGTGTTTGGGAAGGGGGGATGGCTGAGACTTTCAACCACCTGCCTTCCCATTTGTTTAAAGGTAAAAACCTCTATAAGAAGGGATTAAAGATTGGCTAAGATGCTATGAATGCAAATGCATGGGGTATGTAGCGTGAAGCAGAGAACAGAACACAGAAACATGGGAATCAAACCAGGGGGTGGCCAAGCCCTTGGCTGCCTAGAAATGGAAGATGGACGAAGCTAGAAACCGTGGTAGCCGAGGTCGATCCCTTTCAGTCTCCCCTCCTCAAGGAGAGCTTACTGTCTCTTGAACTCTCTGAACTCCTCGACTCATCCCTAGTCGAACTCTCTGTTCGTGTCCTCCTGTTCCTGGCTCTCTCCCTTCTCTGAATTTCATCAACTGTCCTCAAACTCCCACCCCTTTTTTTGAACTCCCACCTCTTTGAGGTTCTATCGTTGTGGCCTCCCTCTAGAAGCCTCCCACTTTATGTGGCCAGACTTGGGCAATGAGGCCGGGACTCGTGCGAGGTGTGACAGAAGAACGTGGCACGTTCTTTTGACCAGCAGTTGCAGGAGGGTGGCCAAACCATTGGCCATTCACAGAGTGAAGGCAGCCAGACATCTGGCCATCTACCAGACCTGGGTGTCCACAGTCTTGGCTGCCCACCCAACCTGGGCAGCCATTGGCCTGGCCGCCCAGCCCATGGGCCCTTATCACCCAATGATTCGATTAAGGCCCAATAAAGTATGTTGGGCTGGACTTAAGAGCATAAAATGTTGATTAACCGAGTAAAATGACAATATTACTAATATGACGGTCTAACTGGGGATCTATGGGATGTCCTAAATTAGGCGGCTACACATCTGAGCCGTCGCCAGTCTACCATTCGACGTCGTTTTGAAGCTTGGAAACCCTAGATTCGCCCCTTTCCATGTTTATCCACTGCTATCTTCCCCAACCCCCCTATAAAATGTATGTCCACGCTCTCTTTGAAGAATAGAATGAAATAGAAGCTTTTTGGCATGGCTATATGTGTGTTTGATCTGGGTGAGATGCCCTAGCTTCGAGTTGAGATAGCTTGACCTATCCATGGAGAGGAAGCGTGAAGCTTCAGGTGTATCATCCCTACGACGGGGACAGGTGAGAGGCCCCATTCAAAGCCCTAGTAATGGGGGCATCCCTTGCCCCTCCACATTTTTTCAAAGGCTTGGATTGCTCGTCGGCAAGTGCCATTGTGTTCGTGTACCAAGAGTAACTGGCAGGTTCAGGGCTCCCTCGAGATATGTTGCCTATCCATTGATCCCGCAGAGGGGGGTTCGAATCGGGTGAAGTCTGGATAAATTTTCATCCATTTTCAAGAAGCATTCATACGCCAAAACATCTAGGGTGCTCCTATTATCCACTTATATCCTATCTATGTTACAATGGTTTATAGTTGCCGAGATTACAAGGGCGTCATCATAAGGGGTGGCCACCCCTTCCAGGTCTAGGTCGGTGAAGACTAAGGCCGGCTAGTCGCTCGCCAGTGAAGCCTTAGGGGGCTCGGAAGCCCGAGAGGCTCATTCAGTGTGATGCTTTCTTCCTCGACTGCTATCCCCTCCTGAGGCAGATCCTCCCAAAATGACGTTGATGTGGACCCCACGGAGGCGGTTGTCAATTTCTTCTGGAGGGACTCAACAATCTTCTGGCCGCTCGGCCATGTACTAGGAAGGTGACCTTGGAAGATAAGACCCTCGATCTCATCCTTGAGATGCTGGCAATCCCCAGTGTGGTGGCTGTGGTCGTTGTGGAACTGGCAGTATTTACAGCAGCTACGGTGCCGAGGGTCAGCCTTCATAGGCTCGGGTCTGTGAAGGAGGCCCGAGTCCTTGATCTCTTGGTAGATTTCGTAGATAGGGGTGGGTAGGGGAGTATACCACTCGAACTTCCGTGGAGGCTCTTTGCAGTCCCCGTCCCAGCTTCTTCTCTTTCCTTGGCCCGAGGCTTGCTCAGATGGTCACTTTTTGTCTCCTTCTCGCCCCGAGCTTATAGGGTCTCGGCAAGCATTGAGGACTTCTTCACACTCTTCATGATGCAGAGCTAGGGTCACCAGATCGGCGAGAGGGGAGGGAGGGTGGAGCACCAGCTCTCGCTGAAGGTTCTCATCTCGGGTGCCTCCGGTCAGTGCAGTGATGGCTGAGGAGACGTCCATGCGGGGGATACGTAGGGCTTTCGACTTAAATCAGTTGATGTAAGGCTGAAGTTTTTCCCCTTGTGCCCGCTTCAGCGCCAACAACCCCACTATCGACCTTGGAGGTCCGCTACCAACGAAGGTTTCCTTGAACAGTCTCCTGAACTATCTGAAGTTGTGGATGCTGCCGGGGCCGAGTGCTTGGAACCACGCTTGGGCTGCCTGGATCAAGGTGGTCACGAATGCGTGGCACTTGACAGCATCAGACGCTCCATGCAGCATCATTAGAGCATCAAAGCTATCATATTGGTTAGGCAGGTGACCCTGGCCATCGTTGGACTTGAAGGCTGGGAGGGAGACTATCGGGGATACTTCGGCCTTCAAGATTTGGTCGGAGAATGGGGATTGCTCCTCATCCTCCAGAGTGGTGCCTTTTTGTAGGGCGCGGAGGGCGCACTCTTGCTCAGTGCAATGCCATTCAAAGTCTCTCAGGCAGAGGGACAATTTTGATTGACATGTAGCTAGAAGACTGTAAGTTTGTCCCCGGCAGTTGCCCCGCCGCTCCTCAGCAGGAGCATCTACTTCTGAGGGTTGCTAAGGCAGGGTAGATTTCTTCCCTCTTTGACAGGAGGAGGCTTCTTGCTCTGGAGGTGGGGCTTGTGAGGGCCTGCCTGGCTTGTTACGAATGAGTCGCCCACCTTGGAGGGTGAAGTGCCCTCCAACCGTTTGCCGAGAAGCTTCTGCGCGATGGGGACTCACCTGAGGTAGCCGCGACCTCTCATCCCTAGCCACTTGGGTCCTCATCAGATTGACGAGGATGTCTAGTTTGGCATTGAGGGTTTGGAGAGCATTAGGAGCCTCAAGGATGGGTTGTCCCCCCGCGGCCGGTGGAGGAAAGGCATTAGCTTGTTGGTTGGAGAGAGGGCCCGTGGAGGAGTGGGTGGGTGCATGCTCCCCCTCTGTGGTCACCGGTGCCTTTCCTTTCTCTTTGGCATTTCTCCTACTGGAACTTCTTCACACCATGCTGCCTCTTTGTACGTTTCCCACAGGCGGTGCGAGATGAAGAGGGGTGATCTCACATTGGATCCTGAGCCATCCAATTCTATTGTTGTCACCACAATCGAGAGATCTACAAGGCAGGAAACGAGGTGCCCGGGGTTGGAATCCTGGGGAAAACCCTCCGATGCTTAAGTCAGCGAACTGGTAGAGCATAGGCGGAATGAAAGTCAAAGAAGAAGTGAGGGGCATGAGATCGCTCTCCACCAATGAGTGTGGTGTTGAGTGCTAGCATTTGTCATGCGGGCTTGGTATACTTGAATGTTTCTCTACGCTTGAAGACATTTTCCTTCTAGCTCGGCCAATTTTTCAAATCTTCTTTCAGCGTTTGTTTGTTCATCACGGACCAGACCATATTGAATGGCGACCCTGAGTGATGGAACTTCTAGCTCAATAGGGACTACTACCTTAGAGCCATACACAAGTGAGAAGGGTGAACAGCAGCCTATAGTGGTCTTGTAAACAGTACGATATGCCCATAATGCTTCATACATCTTCTCCCCCCAGTCCTTTTTATGGGAGCTGACAATTTTGGCAAGGAGTGTGCACAGGGTTTTATTGAATGCTTCAGCCAATCCATTTTCTTGTGGATTATAAGGGGTGGAGATTCTCCAATCAATTTTGTACTTCTCGATGAGTCGATATATCTTTTGATTCTTGAAGTGACTTCCATTGTCAGAAATTATTCGGTTGGGAACACTAAACCAGAAGATGACATTCTGCTTGATGAATCTGGCGACCATCTCACCAATCGCTTCTTTGAGTGCTACAGCTTCTGCCCATCTGGAGAATTAATCTGTTATAGCCAAGATATATTTATGGCCGACTGAGGAGGTTGGAAGAGGTCCAACCACATTGGTTCCCCATTGGGAGAAAGGCCAACTGGGAACTATTGGGTGTAAGGGTACAGGGAGCCTCCTAGGCACAGCAGCATGCTCTTGGCATTTCTTACATGATTTTACGAATTGACAGTAATCTTCAAACATTGTGGGCCAATAATAGCCTAGTTTCTTGATTTCAATTTTTATCTTTGGTCTAGCTTGGTGTGCCCCAGCTATTCTTGCATGTACTTCCTTCATCACTTGCAAAGCCTCCTTTGTGGATAGGCAGTAGAGCAGAATCTTTTTGCGGGCATCCGCCATGATTCGGAACAATGTCCCACTTATGAGCTCATAGGAATCTTTGGTTCTAAGAAGCTTCATTCTCGCTTCTTTACTTTTGGGTAGTTTTTGGTGGAGGAACCATTGCATCAGATGCTGTCTCTAGTCGAGCTCCTATGCCTCTTTGGCTGTATTAGCCTCACATTCCTCTGGGCAGGATTCTAGCATACTGGGGACTTGTCGCCGATTTATCACAACAACGTTGAGTGTTTCATCTGGTGGGACTGCTAACGAACTGGCCAACTTAGCCAAGGCATCAGCTTGAGCATTGTGCCCCTGGCCCACATGATTGAGCTTAATATGGTAGAAGTTTGCCATAAGGTGTAGTGCTTTCTGACAGTAAGGGTTTAGTTCTGGCTTCCGCACTTCAAACTCCCCTTGCACTTGCTTTATTATTAGAATTGAGTCACTAAACACTTGAAGGGTCCAAATCTCCATGCTAAGGGTGATCTGTAGGCCAATTATCAGGGCTTCATACTCAGCTTCATTATTGGTACGTGGCCTATTTATTGAACATGAAGTGTGTACCACTTCCCCTTTTGGTGACTTCAGGACAATACCGGCTCCTGCTCGGACTTTGACCTATCCAGTTGAAGTAGTTTCTGTTCTTGATGCCCCATCAAAGTAGAGTTGCCATGTAATCGGCTGAGCCTGACATGCCTCTAATGTTTCATCATCAGGAAGTTCAGTCCCTAATGCGGTATCTTCTGGTATAGGATGTGCTGCAAAGAAGTCAGCTACGGCCTGACCTTTTATGGCTCTTTGTGTGTCGGCCGGAGCTTCTTGACAGCGAAGACCAGCGCCAGACAAGTATTTTCTATAAAAGTGTACTTCTCTTCAGTCCTTACCCACCTTCTACTGAGGTAGTAAATGGCCTGCTCTTTCTCTTCTTCATTCGCTTGAGCTAGCATTGCCCCTAGTGAACAATGAGTGGCTGCTATATAGAGAATGAGAGGTCTTCCTTTAATCGGCGCTCCCAATACTGAAGGGATTTTCAGATACTCTTTCAACTTCTCAAAAGTTGCCTGGCATCCATCATCCTAGAGGAACGGCACATCTTTCATCATAAGCTTGTGAAAAGGGTGACATCACCCCGACGGATTGGAAATAAATCAGCGAATGTATGCCAGTCGACCTTGTAGGGACCTCAACTCAGATAGATTCTTCGGTGGAGGAAGCTCTTGAATAGCTTTAATCTTGGATGGATCTATTTTAATGCCTCTATGTCAGACAATGAATCCAAGAAATTTTTCACTAGACACGCCGAAGGCACATTTCATGGGGTTTTTTCCTATGTTTGTGCTTCATTTAGTAGGTTGATGTTGTTATTGGGCCCAATTCATTGGGCTAGGCCCAAGGGCGCATATTCGGGTCCATGCCCCTAGTTGTGGGTTTCCCAAACTGCTTACTGCTTAGGACTTGCATTTGTCGACCTACTCCAGGTTGATGGTGTGCCTGAGAAGACTGTTGTGGTAGGAGCCACAGATGTATAAGAAAGGAAGAAGCTATGGATGATCGTAGTCTCATGCACCGTCATTCCATGCTATGTACATCACTTGGATAGAAGAGCTAGTGTTCTTGCTGCCACTAGCGGGAAGAGGAAGATTTACCGGAGGAACCATACTACTACACCCCGAGGACACTTGTCCACATTCGGGAAGTCCATGCTGATCGGAGGAATGTGGGTGTACCTCAATGGTCACCCGACTGAGGCCCTACCTGACTGCATCATTCCGGCAGTCTCCACCAACAACAAGTTCCAAGTGTTGGCCACCAGGAGGGCCAACATTGAGAGAAGAGAAAACAAGTCGATGGCACCTAAGTCGGTGAAATTTAAGTAGATCTGGGTGCCCAAGAAAATTTGGGGCTCGGCACTAGTCCCTAAGAAGAAAGAAGTTGTTGTTATACGCCCTAGTAAAGGGGGCAGGAAAGCTCAGATAAGAAAAGAAGAAGAAGAAAAGGAAGTCATCCCAATGACCACTCCTTACATGCCAAGGGCCTGCCCCAAGTAGGCAAGTGTGTTCCGATATCCCCAGAAGATATAACAAGCTACATAGATGGCAAGGCTAGCTTATCAGCTGAGGATACGAGAGCGACTGATGCCTCGAGCTGACCCCCAGAGGCATAGTCTAGAAGAAAGGGATACGGTAGTCCAAGACTATTTTCACTACCTAGGGAATTCATCCTGAGGGTAGCAAAGATTGTCCCGTGCCATGGGCGCCGCCAAAGAAGAAGAAGACAATAAGATGAGATAATGCCAGGAGACTCGTGTTCGGGCTCCAATGAATTTGAAGATGGCCAAAGGGCCAGATGTTTGAAGGATGTCCCGCAGAGGGGAGGAGAAAGAAACAAAGTATCTGTGTTTAATCGACTGACCTTCCATGATCATGCTCGGAGGAGAGTTTGGAGGCAAAAAGGAAAACTACAAATTTTTGCCGGTAATATGGCAGGAATTACTGGAGTTTTAATTATGGCACTTTGCCTGACCGGTCTGAACAGATCCTCAAGTTGGCTCAAAGGCCTGGACCCATAACAAGACGGGGCCAGGCAGCAAGAGAGAAGCTTGCAGCACCTGATGATTTTCCAAAGATCACCACCTTGACAATAAATGTGGTTACTTCGGAAGAAGAAGATGTGTCACTCATAAACCTGGCTGAGGGGACATCTAGCCAGATGACAGAGGAGATGCCTACAGCTGTAGCCCTGGATCCAGCTATTCTGATGATGTTCAGGAGGTACCGATAAGAGATTAAATCTCTTAAAAAGTAGCTGAATGTGAAGAATGAACAAACCCCGATCTCCAAGCACGCTGAACCAGCAAAGGAGATCTCCAACTCAGCAGAGGTTGTTATACCTGCTGCATCCCAACAAGCTAGTCACGAGAAAGCTACATGTCTGCCCTTCCCGCAATAAACAACATCACAGCCTTCGGCATCCCAAGTGCAACCCTCTCTGTCAGGAGTGCATCCCAGCTTACATGCAGTGGTCATGCCGACCTCCTTTACACAACAATAGGGACACTACTATCCAAAGCCTGTGGACCCCGCTGTAGTAAATAAGCTGATGATAGAAAAGATGATTGAAATGAAGTTGTCTGAAAGGGCTAATGGTGACTTTGGCAGCTTTGATGTCTACCGAGTACCATATCTTCCGTAATATGCTGCACGGAGACTACCCCCAGGTGTCAGCAAATCACTGAAATTTGAGAAATTCAATGGAAAAGGCTCCCCCAAGGAGCATACTGCTTACTACATGACCGTCATGGGAGACTTGACTGCTGATGAAGCATATCTGCTAAAATTCATTGGCTCATCACTCACGGGGTTGGCCTTGGAATGGTATTCTATTCTCCCGACCGGGTCTATAGCTGATTGGCCCGATATGTAGTGGAAGCTCCGAGAGAGAGTCCATGTCACGGAAAGAGAGATTACTGCCACACCCCGAACAAGGCAAAAATATCAAGGTGTGAACAGTTATACAAGCGGGTCGATCAAGAGATTCGGTTTCTATATAAACACCCCACCCCCTTTCTCTCTTCCCATCTCTCATTTTCTCTCCCTTTCCCTCTCTCTTCTAACATTCTCTCCTCTCCCCCTCTCTTCTCCGGGTGGCTGACGGAGGTGGATGAGGGTGAGGTGGTGATGTTCTTGGGGTGAGGAGCAGAGCGGATGGGACGAGGATCGAGGTGGTGGAGGCGCGACAGTGTTCGTTCACAAGATCGCGAACTGGCGTTGGTTCGATGTCCTCGACGTGGGATCTATTCGGTGGAGGTAGGGGGATGGTTACCTAACCCGTGCTCTTCATTTCCCGTGGATTTGGTAGGCCGATGTGAGCCAAGTGGGGCTTATTTCATGTCGGGGGTTAAAAGCAAGATTTTAGGGTATGCGGTGGATCTTCCGATTTGATCGTGTTTTGGGGGTTTGAATGGCCCCTCTTGGTGGTCCAGAGGCTGGGGAATGATTTTCCCATATTTTTCCCATCACCCAGGGGTGATTGGGACATTGAATCGGACCCCTAGATGGGGCTCCGTAGGTTCTCTTTTATTTTCGATCGACCGACTCGAACAGTTCGGTCGACTGATTAGGCATTCGCCACGGAACTGGGGTCTGCCCCAGTTCGATCGACCGACCAGCCTGGGGCGATCGACCAATCAGGGCAGAGCCTCCCCTGCTTGTGGTCTGATCGACCGCCCATGTTTGGTTGGTTGACCAACCCTTGTGAGTTGGTCAACCAAAATGCAGTGGGCATGCCCGTTTAGCCCCCGGTCGACCCGGTTGAGACCCAATGGTCGACCTGTGGCCCCGTGGTTATCCTGGACATCTCGTGGGGACTGTGACCATGTTTTTTGGTATCTAGAGGTACCATGTTACCTCGATTAGCATGCTCGAGGGTTTTAAGGGTCTGGGTGACCCTCTTGTGTTTTGGGCTTTTGTGTTTCACTTAATCGAGTCATCGTGCATCGATCTGAGTGCGGAGGGTCATTCCCGCACGCCAATTGCTTTCCCAAAAAGTGGCTTCCATGTGGGCCATGTGTATGGCCTAGGATTGTGAGTTCAGTCACCTAGTCTGGGGCTGGAGGGTTTCTTTGCCTCCCTTTGGAGAGGGATTAGGTTTAACGGCCGTGAGCCACCCCAATAATTATTGTATTGTGGTTTCTAACCTTGGGGTAAGCTAGATTAACGGCATGGAGTTGTCCTGTGTAATGGCCTTGACCTGATCCTTGTGACTCATGGGCCGTTGAAATTAATAGGTCTAGTGGACTGCCCAGAGTCTGGTGGTATTGTACCACCTGTGTTCCAAGCTAATTATGATAGGCTTTTACGTACCTGTCCATATTTCAGTGATTTTCATCGAGTGTCATTTGCTTAGTGGCCCCCACTAGTCGTACCTGATTGGGCACGCGTGTGCCGACCCACCTGGGAGTACGTGGAGAGGTACACTCGAGAGAGACGATTTTTAGGCTAGTTGTCGTAGGGCCTCCCCTATAGCTGCTTGAGTCTGGGCCGGGAGGAAAATCCACTAGAGGGCTAGATGTAGTGTAATCAGTCATTGTATGCACACATGGTCGTAGACTACGGACGCGTGTTGATGAGCACAATCCCGACTAGACTCTTATTCTGTGGTTACTAGTATAATGTCTCATTGTCTGCCTGGGATGAGTAGGGAGACACCAGAGGCGCAGACTAAGTCATCAGGGGATGCATCTGGCCTTGCTTCTAGTGGGCAGTACTCTCATCACGTGATGAGACTCTAGTGACTCAAGGTTTGGTTTCCAGTCTGCGAGGCGTGGTTTTACGTGTTTCCCCCGATATAGAGGTCCAGGCTTCTGGATAGGGATTACCCTAGGTTTTTCCCAGACGATGTAGGGTTCATGACGGCGAGGTCATGACCGTGTTCCCAGATCGCGTGGTCTTGGGCTGGGCCTTAGTCAATGAGGATAAGCCTCCATGATAGAGATGTTGTGATATTTTTTCTGGCGGTGTAGCCAGGGTTTTCTCGTCAGTCTGGTGGCGCCCCGACTATGAGATCAGGGTGTGTTTCTAGTAGCATAGGAGTAGCTATAGAGCCAAGATTTTGCTGGCCACCGTGTTTCCTGTTAAGGCTGTTCCTTCCGTCATCATCGTTGCCGTTCCTACTCCTGCTGCTGTTGTTGCTCTTGTTAGCACTGCTTGTTACCGCCATTGTTTACGGTTGGGGTTCCATGGGACCCCTACTGCAAAATCTGATCTACAAATGGGAGTGGGAAATGATCTTTCTTTGTTACTGAATTCAATTTTTTGTAATCTATGCAAACTCTCCACCCTATCTGTAATCGCATGGGCACTTCTTCTCTTTTTTCATTTGTCACAATAGTCAACCCTGATTTCTTTGGCACCACTTGCATCGGGTTGACCCACTTACTATCTGAAATGGGATATATAATCTCGACATCCAGTCACTTCACCACGTCCTTCTCGACTACCTCTTTCATGTTGGGATTCACCCGACGTTGCATCTCTCTACTCGGCTTAGCATTGTCCTCTAAATAGATATAATGCATGCAAATATCCAGACTAATGCCTTTTGAATTTGCCACTGACCAACCTATCACCCCCTTGTGCTCCTTAAGGACTTTTAAAAGTTGAGACTCCTATGTAGAACTGAGATTAGAAGCAATAATCATGGACAGAGTGTGGTCAGGACCTAGATAAGCGTACTTAAGAGAATCCGACAAAGGTTTCAATTCAAGAGCAGGCGGATGATCTAGAGATGCAAGAATAGGTTCAACTTGCCATGGAGGGAGTGGCTCTATCCTAGAGTAGGGCGCATAAGAAAGAGGGGAATCTTGAAGCATGCTACCCTCTTGTAGCAAATCCTTACTAACATCCGGACTTTCTTCAATCATTTCCTCAAATACATCAATAATATTGCACTCCTCATCTTGTTTTGGATACTAGGATGCCTTAAACACATTTAAAGAAACTTTTTTACCTCCAAATGAGATATCCATCATTCCCGTGGCACAGTTTATGTTGACCTTCGCCGTAGCTAAAAATGGACATCCCAAAATAATGGGTGTATGCTTGAGTTCCTGGGACGAGGCCATATCTAGAATGAGAAAATCCACCGTGAAGTAACACCCATGTACTTTTACAATCACGTCCTCCAACAGACCCCTTGGAGTTTCTACTGATCGATCCGCTAGTTGAAGGATTATAGAAGTGGGCTTTAACTCTCCCAGATCAAATTGCTCGTATATGAAGGTGGGTAATAAGTTCACACTGGCTCCTAGATCTAGTAATGCTCTATCAAACGTAACTCCACCTATGTCGCATGAATTTAACGGTGCCCCAGGGTCCTTCAATTTCTTCGGTAAATGATTCATTAAAACAACACTAATATCCTCAGATAAGCAGATGTTTTGAGTTACCGCCTTCGGCTCCCTCTTTGGAGTATAAAGCTCTTTCAAAAACTTCGCATATATCGGCACATGCTTGATTGTGTCCAAGAGTGGAATATTAATATTCACCTGTTTAAATAATTTTACTAATTCTTCCTATTGCACCGATGTTTTCTTGTAAGCCTTTGACTTTAAAGCATCAGGAAAAGGGGCCTTTGGCACATATTCTTGGGGTCCTGCATCAACCTTTGCCTTTCCTTTGTCCAGCTTCTTCTCTCCCCCCTCTGGCTTCTTTTTCTCTTGCATAATCACCGGCTCCTCCTCCTCACTATCATTTTTCACGTGGGCTTCTTGCCCCGAACTGCTTCCAACTCTCCTAGCCTAATAAGGGTCATCTAAAACCTTCTCACTCCTAAGTGTAGATATAGCCTTGACATTCTCGAATTGAGGGCCTACAAGAGGGGGAGGCTGAGGTTGGTTAGGTTGAGGAAGAATATGAGGATCACTCTGAGGGAAGCCTGGGGGTTGATTTCTGGGGTTAGCCACTTGTTGGCTAGGAAGTTGGCCGACCTCCCTCCTCACGCTATTCACAGCTAGTTGACCTATTTGGTTTTCTAACTTGGAAATAGACTATTGCTGAGTAAGGATAATGTTGCGCCCCTGTGGTCACTTGAATCCCATGGTTTTGATAATGGCTAAACACTATAAGTCATTGTTGTTTTTCACTCTCATATGGCTGATATACGTGATGCCTTGTTCATGACAGATAAGCCAATGGATGGAGTGAAGATGGCAAAAGTGAAAGCCCAATGATCGCGCCCAAGCAAGGATGGAAATCCCTTCAAGAAGTAAAAGGCTGGACAGCTATCAGAAGATCAAGCTGGTTGCAAAGAAGAAGTCAACACTTGGCACAAAAGAGTCGACACCCCACATAGCCAAGGTCGATGCACAATGAAGCATAGCCAAGAGAACACAAGGTCAAAGACTCAGTTGACACACTCAGGTTTTGTCAAGGTTGATGCCACAGATGTGAATGGGCTGCTAAAAGGGTCCCAGCATGCATCATACACATCTTTGAGCATTAATGTCCTGGTCTGTCTAAGGTGTCTCGGTAATGATGGATAACTATGTATCCATGGTCTTAGGTAGGGAGAGTCATTCCACTCTGAGTTGGAAGGTTTCCTTTGGTCTGTTTGCTCGGTCCGATTAACTGAGGATTCTTGTCTAGAGTCTAGATGCTCGTCTCTTTTACTGTTCACTTGCTCCGATCGCCTATCAGCTATGTGTTCCACTGATGAGGTTGGTCGTGTTTTCTTCCTTTAGTTGTTAGTTGCTCCAGGCTTGCGTCCTTTGGTTTGGCCGTTCCCTATGATTGGTTCATAATTTTTTGAAAAATTCCTATCGCTCGTTAGTTAAGGACAGGAGTCGTTTACCTTAACGCCCACTTTTCTGTCCGCTTTGCTACATCTTCTCGTCACCTCCATGTTCCATTTCGCTTTCGCTTCACCTCCGCTCGCTACCCTGCGAAGAGGGCGTTAAGGAGGGGCATATATTGTCACCCATTTTATGACCGATGAGTTACGTTATTTCCTCATCCTCATTTATGATGTCCCCCATTATTCACTATTTATTGGGTCATTTTTGTCTGGTTTTGGGTGTATTTTTATGCGTTTTTCTCCATGGTTGGGCTCATTTTCTCGCACATGTTGTGATTTGAGCTTAATGGGCAGAATGAGACTGAATCTCAAGATAGATATGTATATTTATCCTATTTTTTATTTTTTTCTAATTCCCACCTTAATGGCAGTCATGCGATAGACCGTTATTTGATGGTGGTGGTCTATCGCGAGATCGACATTCAGACCGAGAGTGCTACTCCGCCAAGTTTCTTCTCTCTCAATCCATGGTCAAACAGGGTCTTTGATCTGATGTTTTCACTCTGGATATTGATCCTCAGAAGCTTCTGATCGATTCTATGGATAGAGGGGAGTATTATCTCCAAGATTTATCAAGTTTCAGGCCTTTTTTCTTGCTATTATCCCTCTAACTCGACCTAGGATTTTGGGGGTCTATAAATAGAACCCTTGACTTCATGGTTCGAGGAGGAGATTTCTTGAGTTTGCGACGAAGTGATGTTACATTCTGGAGCAAGTCTCTACCAGGGAGAACATGTTTTCTACATCCTTAAGTCGTCTGGTCTAGGGAGTAGCTAGTTTTTATTTGAGTTTTGTGTCTTCCTTCATCTAGTTTTTGCTCAGCTTTGCATTATCGTAGCATTAGTTCTTCTTCTTCATCCATGTTCTTTTGCATTCACAACACATTCACATACACCCTCCTATTGTTTCCACGCCCCACAGGGGTTAAAAAATCACCAACACCTAGGTATTGGCCATTCCTTTTATGCATATTGGTCATATTAGTTTTGTGGATATTACACATTCACAAGGCTGATTGGGTTGTTGTTTTCGTGTTCTACACTCTTTTGCAGGTTCACAGTACTCACCACACGAGGCCCTTCCCCTCTGGCCGGCCAAAAGGGAGGGAGGATCAAGTTCTCACGTCTTACTGTCTGGGTGATAACTGCGGTCATCTTCAGATTGTTTCCTATGGTAGCGGCCATCTGCAGACCGTCTTATCTCCCTAGCGGCCTTTCGAGGAACCGTCTCTAGTTCTATGCCGGGCTTCTTCATTGGTCGCGGTTGCGACCAATCAGCGACCGTCTTATTCTTTTGGCAGCCACCTGGATGACCATTTTATTTCCTGCACCTGGATTTCTTCTCGCTTGCGAGTGTGCCTTCATTCATCTTTTTTCCAAGGTATGTACTATGATTCTTTCTGTGTTACATACTTTGGTGGCGATCACGATCCTTACTTTTGGGTATTTATCACCTCTTTACTAGTCATTCATTACCTTTTCTCTTTAGTTGCTCCACGCCTACGGCGTGTGTTTCCTTTTATCTCGTTTACAGCATTGCTCCTCGCCCACGGCGTGTGTTAGTTTAGTCCTTTTACAACATTCTTAATCATTTCTGATGTGATATACCTACTTGCATTGGTATCCACTTCTTTGCTTATTTGAGAGTGGCACATTCATCTATCTATAGTATGTTCCATGCAAACTATTGTTAACATATTGTTCATTCTATTTTAAGATTGGGTAGCGCCAGATTTGTTATTTTAATTTGGGCACAATTTTTAATCGGGGGATATATTCACCCCCCTCTATATCCTATCCTTCCGCACATCACTTAGATAAATAAGTAGTGAAGATTTTTAAAAAGGGCTAACAGAGAATCTATAGGGAACGGCAGGGGCACCCAGAGGGAGACGAGCTCTAGGGATGTGGATTCAAGGTCATACCCACGACATAGGGTAAACTCTGAACCTTCTCTATGAAAGGCCTATTATCATTATTTTTTTTGTACATGTGCCATCTCTATTTTCCATCGACTAGATAAATGGTGACATTATGAGTGGCACAGGAACACGAGACACCAGCAACGCTAAACGCATATAGGGCAGGGCAGCAGAAAGGAAATATATGCAACACCCACAAACCAACCACGTGAGGCCTTTCAAGGATTGTTTCATTCATTCACTAGGGAAGCCAACATAGTAAAAAAAATGAAGAGAGAGCGGCAAGAGAAGCAAGCATTCTTTCATTTCATTCGTGGCTCTTAACAGGCGACAGGAACGTAAATACAGGGGAGAGGGGGGGCGATCCCGATAAATAAAACGTAAATAAAGAATTGAAAAGAAATACAAGGAAGGGAGGGGGGCGAAGCATTGACTCCTCTCCCCCTCAGGCTTCACCTCTCTTCCTCTCTCACTCTCTTCTTCTATTCTTCTTCTTCGCCTTGCAGAGGTAGGAACCGGGACTCCCTCATCCTCACATTATCCTTTTCTCTCTCTCTCTTCTTTTCTTTTCGCACAGGGCACACGTCTCTTTCTCTTTCTCTCTTCATAGCTCTGCGTCTTTTTGCATCTCTATCTGCTCGTTCATCCTTCTTCTGGGCCAAGAGGCCCTTTTATAGGCGGAGTAGAGGTGGCGGGCCACCCACGCGTCACGAGTTGTCAGATGGGGGACACCCCTGCCGGATGGGCGGGAGCGCTGCCAGTTCAATCCTCCTGCCGGATGGGTTGTTGATGCCAGACGGGGAGGATGTCGCCAGTTGGAGAGGAATGCTACCGATTCAATCCTCCTGCCAGATGGGGACTTGGGCTGCTGGATCAGAAGGTTGATGCCGGTGCTGCCAGTTGAGGCGACCGCTACCAGTGCTGCCAGTTCAATAGCCGCAAAGGGGCTGTCGGATGGGCATACAGTGCTGTCAGTTCAGCCATTTTGCTACTACCAGTTTAGTGGGTTGAGGGGCTGTCGGATGGCGTGGTGGTCTGCTGGATGGCCCACTCTTCTCCTTCTTTTTCTTCTTTCATTCTCAAGCTTTTGTGACCCAGTCCAGGGAAGTTTGTTCTCAGGAGTGGCTTGTACTCCCTTGACTGTGAGTTTAATTCACCCATCGGGGTGCAAATTGTGGCAATTCGTAACCAATTTCTTTGGGTGTCTCGCGCTCGTTGTAACACCCCAGATTTTGCGGGTCAAAATCTGTGAGTTTCGGACTGTTGTTGTAGGTCCCGAAGTGAGTTTTGTTATTTAATCATATTTTTGGCTGTTCAGCATTTGGAACCCTATGTAGGGTGAACCGACGTGTTTTTGGGCTCCGGGACATTGCAGGCGTGTCGTGTATTTTTCGAGGATCGTGGGGATGATCTTTTTTCCTATATTTATATTTTTTAGATTTTTAAAATCCACATTGATTTCCTATAAATAACCCTCTTCATACACACACTCTCTCTCCCCATCTCTCATTTCTCTCCCCCTCTCTCACGTTTCTCTCCTCCTCTCTCCCTCTTCTCCGGACGGTTGACGGAGGCGAAGGTGGGCGAGACGGAGGTGGTGCGAGGGCAGCGAGTGGCCGAGATAGACGAGGAATGAGGTGTGGCACGGCGTGGAGCTCGTTCACGAGTTCGGGGAACTGGCATGGGTTCGTGAAACGTTTTTGCGTGGAATCGATGTCCTCGACGCGAAAAAACTTCGGTGGAGGTAGGGAGATGGATCCCTAGCCCTCGTATTTAATTTTCCCATGTTTTGTAGGCTGAGGCAAGGCCAAGAGAGTTTATTTCACATCGGGGGGTTAAAATGCATGATTTTGGGGTGAGCGACAGATCCCTCATTTTAATCACATTTTTGGGGTTAAATTACACCTCTTGGTGGTCAAGAGGCTGGGGAATGATTTTTCCATACTTTTCCCATCACCTGGAGGTGATTAGGGCATGGAATCGAACCCCTAGGGTGGGTTTGTTGGGCTCTCTGTCATTTTTGGTCGACCCACTGGTTAGGCTCGGTTGACCAAAGGCATTCACCACAAAATGGGCGATCTGCCCAGTTCGGTCAACCGAACTAGTTGGTCGACCAACCCATGTCCCTCTGGCGGGCCGAAAGGGGTGGAGGATCAAGTCCTACATCTGGGAGTTTGGCAGAATCACACGGTCATCCTCCATCCGCTTGCAAGGGTACACGGCCCAGACAGGACCGTTCAATGCCTTCCTGCGGTCTTCATTAAACCGTTCCGTCGCCAGCCCCAGCCTTCGTCCCGCTTCTATTTTCAGTGCTATGAGTGGCCTATCGAGCGGCCGTGCCATCCATTGAGCGGTTCTTCCTGGACCGCGTACAGCTGCCAGCGCTGCTCCTTAAGGTGAGTGTCTTCTCTCTTTCCAAGGTACGGGTACATCTCCTTTGTATTCTGCATCTTGGTGGCGATCATGATCACACACACCCTTCTATCTCCATTTTGATTGTCTTTTCATCTCGATAAAGAAAGGTAAAGAGAAAAGAAGGAAAGGGGGGGAAAACATGTCAACATATCATTTTTTGGCGATCACGGTGGGACACCTAGTGCCCATCGTGCTGTTGTTTTGCTGACATGTGTCCTGTGCTGTGTTAGGTTTTCTAAGTTGTTTTAGGTTGCTATTTCATCCACCTCTGGTTTCTATTCTCGGTGGTGTACGCGGTTCCTTCAGAACTACTCAAGTCTTCCCGTGGCTGGATGAAAGGCCGTGCTATTCTAGGCTCAGGTGCGTTCCTATTCTGATTATTGTAACGCTGCTATTGATTGAGCGGTCCACGTCAGGCCACTCTTGTGTTCCCACAGTCGGATGATAGACCGTTCCTGCCACCTCACGAGTGTTTGGGTTTCTGTGAGGCTGCTTAGATTCAACCGTCCTTGTTGGACCATTCACTGTTATCCACGGTCTATCCGAAGGTCGTGCACATTTGTTGGCTCAGGTACGTTACTGTTCTTCATACGCTTGCGGCTTCACTAACTCTTTGCGGTCTGTCTAGGGCCGTTCCACAATCTGCACGGTCGGTCGATAGACCGTCCAGTCTTCTCAAGTACGCACTAGGCTTGGTTATTTCAGTTCACCTTAGTTCTGTGTTTTTACTGTTCTTTTACTGCTCCCTGTCACTGAGCAGTCCCGCCCAGGCCATTTATCTCCCTGAACGGTCTCCCCCAGACCGCGTTTGTGTGCTACAGTGCACCCGGGATTATCATGTTGATCATTATTCCACATCATCTTATACTTGTTTGGGTGCTAGTTTGATCTCCCCTGATTATTATTTATTTCTACATGATTATTTCCACACTTGTCATAATTGGTTGGTCATTGTTTGCTAGTTCTAGGCTAGACTTTGCATGCACTCCAGTGCACATAGGATTCATGCATTTTTAGCACATTGTAGTCACAGTCCTACCTTTGTAGGGGAACCTCTCGTCTCCATAGTCCTTGGAGTCAACTAGGCGACCTTACCCGGGACCTCCGTAAGTCCCTGTGAGCCATGGATTCTCACACGGACGCCGGGCCGATTGTACCTTTTTCACCCCGTTGCTTTACATATGTCAGTATTGACCGGATTGCGCGGATCAGATGAATAATTATAGCCTGTCATAACTTAACAATTTCATGTTTGAATTTAATTCCTCTAACTTTTTTCCACGCGTCGTATAAACGCGGCTGTCTTGTCTGTACTAAATCTTCGGTGTCGTTTGTACTAAACACGATTACATAATCAGACAAATCGGTAACATAATGCGGCATCGATCTAATTGAATGAAAAATTACAAATATAACGTTTTTGTCGTGCCGCGCGCCTACTAACAATTTGCGCAGCGGCTTGCTTGTTCCGCGGTTTGAAAAAAACACAGTGCTTTCTTCAAAAACCATTACACAATTTGTTAATCCGTTCATCTCTAACAAAAAATCGTCCATATCCGGCAATTCCTCGTCGTCGCCGTAATATTCGCCGTTAACATCGTAAACCCGAAAACGTGAGTCGTGAACGGATTGAGTAGACTTTTTGACAAAAGTTGACTTACCGAAACCGCGCGCACCGACTACAATTATAACCTTACCCTGCCGCATTTTCTTTTTCTGTCTGCTTACGCATATTCTCTGCTTTCATCTTTTCAACTTTAAGCTGTTGCGCAACAATAGATTTAGCGACCGAATAATTAGTTAATATAGTAGCCGCCATGGAACCAAAGAAAACAAGGATAGGATTTTCGGAAAGCTTCATAGCTTTAACAGCTTCAGTAGCCATCTCTTCAAATTCCGGATCATTCAATTCTTCATCGGTTAGTGATATAAATTCCGGCGCGATAGGATTTTTTGAAACGTAACCGTCGATAATCGTTATCGCGCCTACCATAACGCGGTTAGTAACTTTAACCACTAATTTACCGGGGACTTTAAAAGGCATCTTTTCTTTTTCGGTCTTTGGTGTTCGCGGTTTTCGTTCACGCCTACGCGGCGGTGAAAAGTCTTCGGTAGGAGTTACTTCGGCTTCCGTTTCGATCGGCGTTTCGATCGGCGTTTCGAGGTTAGGTTCGTCAAATCCCGACATAATTTCGGCGATTGCATCGTCGTCAGATTTTCCAACATCGATAGTGTTGCTGCTATCATTTTCCGTTTGCGAACTTTCTGTTTCGGTGTTAGCGGGCGATACTTTTTTCTCACTGATTTTTGTTTTTTTGGTACGTGCCATGTATTTAATATTTAAATGTAGTGACGTGTTTCGTTGCAAGCATTGATACGATTATGTCTATTTGTGTAATTCCAGTAAAACCCATTGTGCGCCTGTTAACATCAAACTCATACTGTTTTAATTATATCGCCGCAAAAAATAATATTACGATTAATTACATCCACCTTGATTTTGTGCAATCCGGGGGTTTCGAAAATATCCGCGTATTGCGATATCACCGATTCTTCTTCAACTGTAAGCGAATTAGAAAGAACGCGGCCGTCCGAGTACTGACAGGTATACGTTCGATCATGTATATCGATTGTTATTAATGCCGCGCCAGGGTATTGCGTTTTTATTGCCTTCAAGATTATAGTTTTTGCGATATTCATATAAGCGGATTAGTTTAAATTATCGGGCGGGCTACATATTCCGAAGGTACCGTTATCGTATTGTTCGCATAGTGTTTTAATAACCGATCTAACTGTATCGTCGTTCACATCAGAAACTATCTCAACTTGCCATGTTTCATCGTGTACTATTATCATAATGCTGATTAAAGATGTAGGTATGGCAATTTTAGTTGCTTCAATCGCTGACGCCATAATTATGTGATTATCTCTATTCATAGTTTAAAGGGTTTAGTCGATCCGTCTTTTAGAATTTTTCTTTTAGTGTATTCGCCTGTAAGAACTTTAATTTGTTCTATAAACGTGCCGGGTGGTAGATTGTCCGTTCGCCTGAACGATTCACGCGTTTTTATCATTCTCTTTGCCTTAAAAACGTTGGCTTCCGGGTCTAACTGCACGGCATCTTTTTTAACACCTTTAAGCATTTGCTTTTTTTCATCATTTTCATCGATATATACATAATCTTTTAGTGCTCTTATACGCGTAACAATTTTGCTTTCTTTTTTCCATCCGCCTAATTCTTTAGAATTTAGCGGCAAATCTTTTTCTACAAATCTGGAATCGGTATCTACGTATACCGTTTCATTTGGAGCCTGCATTATGCCGATGTGCAATTCAACGCGAACAGCCGCGGTAATATACGCGCCCCAACAGGGTATCGTGTGGGAAAACACTTTGTCAATTTTGTATTTTAAAAAATAGCCGCCATATACATGCAAAGACATGCAAGTATGGAAAATATGAACAAGCATATGCATGTGAATGAAATGATTATCAAAACTTTATTTCTATTCACAAGTAAGCAAGGATATATGCAATGTGAAACATGAAGGTGAACATGTGTAAAAATTGAAATGTTATTTACAAAATGAAACAAAAGAGAGTTTAAAAACCTAATATGCACAGTTACTCATTTAAATGACAAATGCCGAGTTCTCTTCTTATTTGAGTGAATTTTTCAGGAGTTAAGGGTTTTGTGAAAATATCTGCAAGTTGATTTTTCGTATTTACATGTATAAGCTCAAAATGACCCTTACTCACATGATCTCACAAAAAGTGGTGTCGAATCTCTATGTGCTTTGTGCAAGAATGTAAAACTAGAATTTTGAAAATATTAATGGCAAAAGTGTTATCACAAAGAATGGGTGTGTTATTTAAGAAAATGTCAAAATCAACTAACTGTTGTTGGATCCATGGCACCTGGGTTGCACAACTGCCTACCGCCATGTATTCCACTTTAGTAGTTGACAATGCCACTGTGTTTGGTTTGCTAGAGGCCCATGAGACCATGCAACCTCCAACAAATTGATAATACCCGCTCGTGCTTTTACGATCCACTAAACATCCAACGTAATGGGAATCAGTGTAAGCTACTAAATCAAAATTACAACTACGAGGAAACGAAAGACCAAGATCCGATGTGCCAAGCAAATATCTGAATATTCTTTTGGCTACTAACATGTGTGGTTCTTTCAGATCGAATTGAAATCTAGCATACATGAAAACACGAAGCATGATATCTGGCCCACTAGTAGTCAAATATAGTAAAGAACCAATCATTACGCGAAAGAGTTTCTAATCGACAAATTTATCTTGTTCACTCTTCTTCAATTTCACCGTTGTTGACATCAGTGTCTTTTGTGGCTTTGCATTGTCGAACTGAATTTCTTGATGAGCACCTTTATGTACTTCCGTTGATTTATGAAGATTCCATCTTTTAGCTGCTTCACTTGCAAACTCAAGAAGAAGGGTAACTCCCCTATCAAACTCATCTCAAACTCCCCCTGCATCAATTTAACAAAATCATCATTCAATGAATCACAAGTGGCTCCAAAGATAATGTCATCAACATATACTTGTACAAGAAGCATATGTTTATTATCGCACTTAATGAAAAAGGTTTGCTTGGGAGTATTATCTTCAAGAATTTGCTAAGAAACGTCCTACTTTCTTGCTAGATTCTCTCCAACTCGACCCAAGAGTTTGAGGGTCTATAAATAGAACCCTTGGCTTCATAGCTTGAAGGAGGATATTTCTGGAGTTCGCGATGAAGTGCTGCCGCGTCTTGGAGCTAGAACCAACCAAGGAAGGCTGCATCCCACGTCCATCGTCATCCTTAAGTCGAGGGACTATTAGCTTTAAGGGGCTAGTACTGTCAAATTCAATTTTTAGTCTATTTCTCTCTCTTCTAGCATCCATGGCATGTTCTCTCCCCTTCTCCCACGTTCTTTCTCTTGCTGCATGCATCTGAATCCTTCTCCCATCTTTTAAACACCCTAGAGGGGTTACAAAACAACCACCCTCGGTATTCCCCTTTCCTTTTACATGTTCTTTAATTCTTTTGGGCTTATAGTTACTACACATCTCAAAGGTTGATCTGGGTGTTTCTCTTTGTGTCTACACATTTTTGCAGATTTTCCCAAGGTCAATACACGAGGCCCAAGCTTTCTAGCAGGCTGGAAGACTTGGAGATTCAAGATTCCCAATTTTCCTTTCTACAGTTCTCTGACGAATCATCACAGGCGTGTTACGCTACTGTGGCACGTCAAAGCTAGTCCATTATGCTTTACAGAGTTACAGATCGCAGTTTCTAGTTTTCTCTCTCCTACGGGCAGTCGCTTCATCCACCTATTCTAAGGTACATTCCAAGTCTTCGGCTTGTTATTTTACTTTAGTGGCGATCACGTTCCTTCTTAGTTGGGCAATAGCTCTCTTTCCTTTACTTGTTCGCTCCACCCCTCGCGGTGTGTTTTCTTTTATTTCCTTGCTCCACGCTCGGCGTGTGTTTTTATTTCTTCTTTAGTTTAGTTCTTTGATTGAGATTGCTTGCCCATACTTGGATTCCATGATGGTTGCATAGGTGTATGTTGCACATGTCTATTGGTTGATTGATTATATTTATTCACATAAATCTGCATAATTGATCATATCACCTTGGAAGAAAAGGAATCATCTCATCAATCACACAAATAATAATCAACAATAAGGTTCCAGCTATTGAATCTGAGATGTCATCTCTCAGAAGGTCGGGTCCTTCCAAAAAGAAAGAGAGAAAATACAAAATAAAATGAAGAACATAAAATATTGATGGCTGCATCTGCCAAGGGAGATATCACTCCCCTCATGTCTTTGTCTGTGCCAAACAAGAAACTACCATTGTGGGGTTGGTATGGGGGAGCGAACCACTCATCCCCTCTTTGAGGGGGTGAGCACTCTCCTATGCACCTACCTTAGCATGTTTAAGAATAAATGGATGAAGGGTAATGGCTCTGTACTACACTGCACTGTCAGCGCCATCCGAGTTGTCCGTTCAAAAAAAGAAGAAAAAAAGAATGAATGTAAAAAAATAAAGGAAAATTATGAGGACAACAGGGTCTCCCCATCCATCCCCATAGGCAGAATGCTCCCTAGTAGCATTGCATGGTGAACGCCCAAGGGAAAATATAATGACTACGCCATCTGTGGAGGTAGGAAGACCCTGAAGCCACAGCTTCTAAGAGAAAGGGCCAAGAGGATGACAGTTGGCGTAAGCGCTGGTGGCTCAAGCCGAAGCTATTCAGGGGATCTCCTGAAGAAAGCAATAACAAAAGAAGATAGCTATTGATTTAATGCATAACTGTCACTGGATATCCCCAGGGAGACCATGAAATCAACAGTCCCACTGATGCTAAAGAGCCCTCATTGGCCACTAGGCCTCCCGTTTCAAATATGGGTCCATGCCCATTGAGGGGAATGAAAAGAACAATCCTTATTGAGTCAGCTGCACCCTTGACTCCTTATCAAGCCAGCAAATAAATGCCTTTCGGCCTCTAATGGCCTATCTCAGCACCCCTTGGTCCCACAGGAATTTATGGTGCCTTGCCATCTTCCCATCCTACCAGGGTACTCCCCACTTGTCTCGCCGGGACTAACCCTCCACCCTTGATCTGGGACCTATGCTCCCAACCAATGCACTCTCATGGCCTTTCGACATTCAGTCGTAACAATGCCATATTTGTCCCATAGGACTCTCCTATCACTGTCGATTAAGACTACTTTGCCCTTTTTTTTTAACCAACACCGGCCCTCAGTGTCAAGAACTGGTCGAGTGCACAACCTCCCCAGGGGGGAAGTGTGTTCTAGCCAGTACAATACGCAAGAAAGTGAAAAATTGGTACATCACAAATTGATCGCTCGATGCGGATAAGGTCGGTAGCCCCAAGGCCGAGCCACTGACTCCACCCCATGTCAAAACTGGCTCGAATAATAGGACGACTGACTTTCTCTACTTGGGAAGTTCGGAAGATATTGTACTAGCAGAAAAGAGAAGGGGAGAGGAATGCTCGGGTGCTACTTCCTAGAAAATAAGAGAAGGCCTCCTCTGTCGACTCTTTGGAAGTTGGACCATAACGAAGCCATCGAGAATCAATGGCGCGGGTAAGAAAAGACAAGAAACAGAGAGCTGGCATCCTCCAAAGAGCGAAGAAGTCGGGAGAAGAATAGAAGAGAGAGAAAGGATAACCACTCCGTGGAAGGGAGTGAGAAAGGGGGAGCGGGGATGCAAGAAAGGAGGATCAACGACTCCTCCCCTCCCCTCTCCCCGGTGGGGGGGTGGCCCAGAGATTGGAAGGAAGCCCGTCACCATGTGTCGACTCTTCTTCCATGCCGATCGCCCCATCGTTGACCCTTCTTCTACATCGAAGCAGCAAGAATCCCCCAGCTACCGCCGTAGTCTTCATCTTTAGACTAGTCTTCCATGCTTCGCTTGAGGATGGTTAAAAAGAAAGAAGATGGCCGCTTCGCAGGAACGCAAGGAGGAAGCTACGGACTGCAAGGGAAGCCTTAAGTGGCGTGAAGAGGGAGAGATACCCTTCGGGACCTTTTTATAGGCTGAAGGTGGAGACCTTTGCCTTAAAAGAATCTCCCCTCGAAAATACGCAAGAGGCGGACGTACTTCCCCAGAAGTGGTTACACTACCTCCTCCACAAACCCCCACAGGAATACATGAAAAATGGCAAGTCATTTAAAGCGTAGAAGGATGAAAAGACACCAGCTTTGCTCTCGATCAACACGCAAGCCAGATTTTTTGGCTGCGAATCATGCGAGATCACCAACTCACTGACAACCATGGATACGGTAAATCCTGCTCAATCAAAGGCGGTAACCCACAGTCAATCGCGTCTTGAATATTGCCTCAACTATATAGAAAGAAAATCATTAAACTACTAAGTCTAGAGAGAAATTACAGAAAAAAGGAAGTGGAAGTGAACTAACAAGGCAGGTATAACTTTCCTAATCTATGGAGATAGGAGAGCTCAGAGAAGTCCGTGATCCCTCCTGAAGCTTAATAGGCGAAGGACCCTCGATGCTCGGAGACCTGCCCCCAGTACCCTCGGTGACAACCGGCTTGGGCACTGACCCCATTTGTATGGGAACTGCCCCATCTGTGCCCCCTCCCGAGGCAGGTGGGGTTGGCGATCCCTCCTCTGATAAGTGGGATGACAGATATAGAAGGGGGGTTTGAATATGTCTGTATAAAAATTTCAACAAACGATTTCCACGACAAAATCAAATGACAATGTAGATAGCAAGACCACACACGGAAGTAGACAGATGGAATTCAGTAAGGTGCACCAATCAAATAACCAAACACATAATTGATGAGGACCCTTGACGCAGTAAACAATTCATGAAGACTGAAGATACTACAAAGCTATTCTACTAACTGCACCTAAGTGTGCTTGCATTCACAGTCACCAGTACTTGGTGGAGGTTCGATCAAAAGATCACCTCACACAAGAGGCAGCCTTCCAGATAGGCGTAGCCTATCCTTCCAATTGCGCCTTTTGATATACAGGTTAGGTGCTGCCCCACGCTCGAAATGCCTAGCATACTAACTATCAGTGAAAAGATATATCGCCAAGCGGATGAATCTATGAGATGAGCTATGTAAATTCAAACAAGAAATTTAAATGAGCAAACCATCAATTGTGAGACAAGCAATTTTTATAGTGGTTCAGCCAGATCCAAGATCTGCCTACGTCCACTCCTCCACTCAGACTGAGTGAGATTCCATACTTAGCCAAGAACCGATCACAGCAGACACAGTCTGCAACAATCGCCATCACACAGCTTCCCCAAGGAACAATGCCTTGCTTCTCCTGCAACCCAGGAGAAAAACCTGGAGGATCAACCCCCCTTCCTCTTTACCAAGAGGAAACCTGGTGAGTTTCTCCCAGCAATTCAGCAAACTAGAGGTCTCGAACCTCTCTTCCTCTGATTCCACATAGGGAAGAAACCCGGAGAATGCTCTCCCTTCCTCTCAAAGAATTCAGAGGGAACAAGGAACAAATTCGTGATTAAAAAGTACTATACTTATAAGACTAAGATTAAAGCATTTATCTCTAAAATAAAACTATTCATCTTATACTTTCATTCTTAAGATAGTTACATTTTTGAGCCAGTTTATGCTTAACGTATATCTACTATCTATCTTACATTACTCTATATTTTCTCAGATAACAATAGCTTAAACTTTGGTAAAAATAATTCATTCAATGAGTCAAATGAGAATTTTTATACTAAAGAAAGGTAGATCAGTCGTCCTTATGAAATTCAAATTCAAGCTCATCTACTATAACAGAACATTTGAAATATGGTACTCTAATTTTCTAATATATATTTGACTAACAGTCTAGAAAGGCCAAAGCCATGTATTGTGTTTCAAGTTGACTAACATATGCAAAATACTCAGGGACACATTTCAATCTCTCCAAAATAGAAGAGAGTATTTTAATCAAACTTTACTTGACTTTATCATTTTATAGAGTAAACAAATATTGTAACACTCTGAATTTTTTAGATTTATTTATTTATTGAGGTTTGAATTTATTTTTGGCAGATAGATTAATTTTTAAATTGATGAAATTTGAATTCAGTGCGAACTGTGGCTTTTCGGGACTTTTCGCAGGTATTTGGCCTTTTAAACGAGAGAATTGGGCATGTTTACAATTTTAGTTCTTGGGAGGTTTTTGGGGAATCCTAAAACTTCTTTTTTCTGTTAAACCTGACCCCCACTCTTCTCTCGCCTTGTTCTTCTCCTTTTCGCACTGATCGCGAGCCCCCTTCCTCTTCTCCCTGGCTGCAGATGGCGAAGGTGAGGGAGGACCGATCGGTGATGGCGACAGCTTGGGGCGGAGCTCTGGTAGAGGTGGAGGCGGCTCATGCTTGCACGGGTGTGTTCGCGAGTTCGTGTGCGGCAACAGGAATGGCAGTTTTGACAGATTTCAAGTGGCATTTGAGGTTAAAGCTTGTTCGAGGTAGGGGGATAGATTCACTAGCTCCCCTCTCGCATTTTCCTTCCGATCGACGTTGATTTGGGCGAGAGAGTGGGGTGCATTTCTTTTCCGGGGGAAATGGCATGTTCGAGGGTTGTGAGCTAGAATCAACCTAATTCTTTGTGATTTCTAGTTTAGATCAAGTTTCTTGTGTGCCGATCTCACCGGGGATGAGCTCCCCATGTTTTTTCAAAGCTCTTGCTCACAATGGGTGAGAGACGGGGGTGGGAAAGCCTTCTGGATGTATTTTAGAGGTTTCCTGCTCTAGAGATGGCCATCTGGGATGCTGTCTCTGCCCAGCAGGGTGGCCAGATGTCCGGCCGCCTGATGGGCTGGGTGACCATTGAGTTGGCAGTCTAGGGGCTCTTCTCCTCTTGGCCGCCCAGGCCCTCCAGGGCGGCTACACTGGTGGCCGTTAAGGGATTCAGCCCAGGGCTGGGCTGCTAGAGGTGTGGCCGCTGGGGAGCCAGAGGGGTGGGCGACCATGGCCCTGGCTGCCTAGCCCCCCTCTCCCCCCGAGCTTCATTTTTCCCCGTTTTGAGCTTCTAGGTGTTTTGGCTTGTGTCCCTTATTTTAGTTAATGGGTTAGCCACCCAATTCGAGGACCTTGATTTTCGTGGCATGAGCTGCCTCGTGGTGTCTTCTGTGCGTGTAGATGAGTGAGTACTGACCAGTGGTTTCCACTTTTAGCGACTTCACACCTACAATGACCTTTTTTCACTAGTCATAGCTTTCCTGCGCACGTGTGTGTGGACCCACTTGGGAGTGATGGAGAGCTTGTCCTAGTGTAATGATTTTTAGGTTGGTTACCGAAGGGCCCCTCGTCTTTGCAGCCTGAGTCTGGGTTGTGGGGAAAACCAACTAGAGGATATAACCTAGAGTGCATGGTCTGTGTGTGCCCATGTGGTTGGGGGCATCGGACCCGCGCTGACGAGCGTGACCCTAGCTAGTCCTTGTTCTATAGCTCCGTTGTAGTGTGTCTCAATTTCTTCCTAGGGTGAGTAGGGAGACACCTGGGGCGCAGACTAAGACATTAGTGGATGCATTCGGCCTTACTTCTAGTGGGTAGCACTCAAGTCTCCTATGTGGTAGGGACTCTGTTTCCCTTTCATCTCGAGGTGATTGTTCTGGTGATTCCGTACTTCTAGTTTCTTGTGCCACGTGGTTTGTGAGGCTTGCACTAGTGTAATTCTTTTATTTATTATTTACTACCTCCTTTTGTTATAATTTATCATGTACAATCTTCACGATACATATTCCCTGATAAATGATGCGCCAAGTGATCCCAATGACAAAAAGCAAACATAGCTAGGTCAGTTCAACACAGTCAAATTCTCACCTCCCAAGAGATTTCTACATCACATTCTCACCACTATGATTACTTCACAAGTTGGAGGGAGAGGGAGACTGACAGACACACAGAGATTCATTCTCTAATGTTTGCTAAAGAACATCAGGATCTGTTTGCCAGAGGTAATTATCCAGATTATGAGAACTTGCAAAGAGCCAAGAAGAAATCTTCCTTATGCAGCCCACTTGACTGCAATATTTAAGAAAGCAGGTATTCCTCTAGAAAATGAGAGATCAAAAGACATTCCCAAAGTGAATATTTGCAACATGGACTTTATATCAAAATACATGAAATTGGAACCTACTATTTCAAGACAAGTGAAGGAACAAGCTACTAGTCAGGGGGAGGGTCTACCTCTAGTAGTGGAACAAGCTGAGGGACAAATTGCTATACAACAAGAAGATGATGCAAGAGAAATTGAAAAAGAAGCTGTTGAGGAGTCTACTGACAAGCAACTCAAGGACTTGTTACTAGAAGAAAAGTTGATGAGCTTAGACTATCGAATGATCAAATTTTGGAGCAGTTAGATCAGAATATCAGTGAGCTATTTGATAAGTTTGGAATGGAACCTCAGCCATAACAGCAAATAGACTAGCCAGCACACGAAACAGAAACAATCGAAGAAACTGTTTTAGATGAAAACTCTTTTGCTAAAATGATAGATGACATCTTGAAAGAAGTAGTTGATAATGTTTTGCATGAAATTGCTGACTTAGTTGTTGAATAACAAGAGGATGAACAAGAAAGTGGAGAAGAAGAGCAAATTGAGGAAGAACCACAGGGAACTCAAGAGGCAGCTGAAGAACCTCCACATGAGCAGGCTCAGGTAGCTCCAAAGGTTGTCGAAGAAGATCATAACACCTGGTATTTATCTGGGCCACCTGAACCTCCTATGTATCATACGAAATTTCCAGACCCTAGTACTTCTTCATATAGTTCAGCTGGACCAAGTTCTGAGCTGAACATGATTGAAATGCTGACTAATCTAACAAATATGATGATGAGCCAGAACAATTTCATGACTACACAGTTCATTTATGCAGATTACACTCTCAATAGGTTGAATGCTAGAATGAGCCACTTACAAAACATTGTGGACTATCAGTGGCTACAGTTTGTCGAGGATAAACAGAGAACTGATGCAAGACTAAGTGAAGTTCTGGAGTCTCTCCTGGAAGTCTCCAGCAAGATTGGAGAAATGATCAGCAATATTCAAGACACTTCAACAACTTCTTTTATAAAGCTCACAAAAATTTTGGATTTCACATGTGACCTTAAAATTGAATTTGAATTGATGAAAGTCTGGGTGAATACGATCACTGAAAGTCAACAAGAGCTTAGTCACAGATTTGACACTGTTCAAACTCAACTTGTGAACTTATCTGACAAAATCCAAGCTGTTATCTTAGAGCAGACCTCTAGTTCTTCTCAATTAGAAAATTTGCACAGTATGATGCATCACTGGCTTGCAGATTTAGCATCTGATATCAAAGACCTTCATACCGTAGTGATGGACAAGCTCACAACCCTCATCATTTTAGTTGACGAAATTCCCTTTCCAAGGGCAGTACCATTGAGGGGCAGCTCTAGCACCCCACAATCCAGAGGCAAGGGAAGCTACCGAGGGTCTCATTCCGGTCACTAATTTCCTAGTCTCTTCCCATAATTCTTTTTGATAATGACAAAGGGGGAGAAATGTTTCTTGGTCTTGCAAGGTGGTTCTTGGTCTGGTGTTGTAGATGACAAATGCCAATGCTGATGATTAGTGGTAGAGATCAATTGTTTTTGGATGAATCTGTTTGTGTAAAGAGAAACTTGATCCATTATCACTTTTGCATTTTCTTACTATACACAGAAATGCATACATATCGTGTTTACATTGTTGTTTTTAATGTTGTTCTTGAAATGCATGTCAGATAAAGTGCCTTGTGAATGCTCTTGACTCAACTTGTGATCATACTTAATTGATTGCTTAAATTTGATTGAATATGTAAAACTTGATTGACTTGCTTAATCATACATGACTCATAGTGTTGTCATCATCAAAAAGGGGGAGATTGTTAAAATTTCGATTTTGATAATGACAATATATGAATCTAGGTGCCAGATCTATTCACCCCCCACTTTAGATCCTTTCATACCACCCAACACCAATCACCCAGGAAGACCCTCCACAGGATCAGGTGTCAGCTATGAAGAAAAAGAAGAAGAAGAAGCCAAAGAATAAAAGAAGGGGCAGCACAGTCTCTTGCAATATACTGTCGGGCTTGTTCAATAGGGCTCAGAACTCTGAAGAAGAGGTTGAAGAGATATGTTTCGTGCCAATAGAAGTGAGTCCAACAGAAGCTTCTACCTCTCACCATGCCACTAGGTCTAGGAGAAAGTGGGGATGCCTTCCCCCGGCTAATCACAATATGATGTTTAGGGGTGAACAGTCATATCAAATCCCCAAACCTGAGGTGAAAGGTGCAGAAATCCCACCTCCGCTGGGTCTTTACCTGAAAAATACAAGCGGCCAGGCGATTCCCTCTTTCACCGAATTTCTGCCCTCACGAAAGGGAAAGCAATCATGCCAATAGGTTGAGCCAAAAGCTAAGAAAGTCTCGGCCCCAACCTCGACCTCTCCACCTCCGATAGATAAAGGCTATAGTGGCACTGCCCTTATTGCTAAGCCTATACAAATAAAAGAACTCGTTGATTAGATACACCAGGGGCAAATGGCACCTGAAGAAGATAAGCCATCATGTGAGCCGACTCCTTAGCACCAAATGACAGTCGACCAGGCAAAGACGAAGAGATAAGATTGGCCAATGTCAGAGCTGGCATTAGAATACTAAAGCAGCTGAAGAGGATTCCAGCAAGATTCAGTGTTTGGGAGATACTCTCCCTAGATGAAGAAACCTGATAGGCTATCATTGCGGCCTTACAAACCCCATCACTCTTTGAAAGCTACTTCGTCGAGATGCATTCGGGGATAGCAATCACTTTTGCTGAGGAAGACATGTGCCTACCCTCTGCTAGCCACAATAGACCCTTGTACATGAAGGGGCAGTTAAATGGGTAGCCTACAAATAGGATTTTAGTTGACCTAGGGGCAACAGTGAATATACTCCACTATCGGGTCTACCAGAAGCACTACTTCAACGTGCACCTGATTAAGGTCAGGGATATGAGAATCGCTAGGTTCAACCAGAAGTTTGAAGTCCCCATGGGCATGGCAGAGTTTGATCTCTCACTAGGAGACTTCACTACCAAGGTGCAATTTCATGTTATAAATTTTGACACCTCATACAAGGCACTATTGGGTCGACCCTGGCTGCATTAGAATCGGGTGGTGCCTTCTACCCTTCACCAGTGCATCAAATACCCCCGGGATGGAAAAGAAGAAAGAATATTTGCCGATTTACACCCTTTCGAGGTGTTTGAGTGCCATCTGCTTAATGCGTCACTTTACATGGAGAAGCCGAAGCAAACTCACCAGCCAGCTCAAGGCAAATGGAAAAAGGTAGCAGAGGCTAGCAATTAGTTTCCTCCACCACCACTGGGTTATATGGCTCAGTAGGAGGTCTCGCACATTTCTAATAGACCAATCACGTCTGATATCTACCCTGAGCCAAAGGTGCCAGAGCTCGAGGATTTGCTAGGTTGCGTGAAGGTCTCTTCAGGGATCACAAAGCCCATTATCGATATAGACCGTCAAATAGTCGAACTACTGAAGACCCTAGAGGTTCCCAACCCTGAGGGCAACCCACTGTGTTTTACACGGCTAATGAACAACTAGTAAAAGGGGATGATGATTGTAAATTCCCTGAGGAAGTTTATGACACATTCGTCCCAATTATGGGGCTTCCCGATATAACTAGGAGAGTGGTCAAGATAGCAAGGAAGCAACGAGTGCCTTTCTTCCAAGATGCAAGCTAGAACAGGATGTTCAAAAAGTTGTGGTATCCACCCAACATGGACAAAGAGCTATTGCAGATTTCTCAGCATTCAGGCTTGGGCTTCTCTTTAGAAGATTTCTATGAGGCAGACATGATATCCATTTCTGCTTTTGCTAGGAAAGATCCTGTGGGAGATCAAGAGATTCAGGAAGATATAGATCGAAAACAACACATGCCTCTAGAGGGTGAAGCACAAAATGAGGAAATACACCTTTGGAGGCCTTCTCCACACAAGGGCATGGAGCCGGGCATGTCAATCTCTAAAAGACCATCCATGGCCGATGATGATAGAGGGACGCCATTCATCCCACCTAGTACTAGAGCAGAAGGTAGTGGTCCAAGCTGTATTCTGGACTCCCCCTGATATGAACATTTCTGTGTACACCTTTTATTCTCGGGACAGAAGAGGTGAGAAAATGTGTCGACTCAATGAGTCGACACTTTTCTTTCGGATCCCAGTTCCCGAACCGGTCTGTTGGGTTCTTCCTCACTTCAATCCTATCGAACCAATGTGGCTTGGGGTCCTTATTGTTCAACCCGTTTGACCACCTCCTCTTAAAGCCACCCCCGTGGTCTTCCTCTAACCCATTCACCCCCTCCTCCTTCAACCCTAACATCCCTCATCGGAGCCCTCATCTCCTCTGACCAACAGATCCAACCTTTCACGGCGACCGTGACTCTTCCTCTTCCTTGAAGCAACCGCGATGCTCTTCTTTCAGCCCACTCTTCCCACACATCATTTCATCTATGCTCTCTTCCATTCCCCAAAGCACCCTCCGACGGCCTCCGCAACTACTCTGCTTTCCCTAGCATCTGCGGCATCCTCCTTCAAGCCATCTTATCTGGAGCATTCGCGGTGTTGTGTGGAGATCGGACTGCTCAGTGGTAGGCCCCCATCTGTTCAAGAGGACACTAGGCTACACCCACTTCCTCCATCTGCTTCAAGCTCAAGGTTGTCCGAGTTATTACAATGGCCCCCAAGAAGAGGACCTTGAAAGAATGGGAAGAAGCCCATATGGTGAAAGAGCTCAGACGAAAGGAAAAGTAGGCTCGAGCACAAGAGAAGAAAGCAACTTCAGAGACTAAAATGTTGGTTGAAAGAAAAGTACTTTGTCCCCGTGCTATGGACTTTAAGAGCATTGAAACTGTATTGCCAAAAGTAGTTGAACTCCTGAGGATGCAACCCAACTTAATTTCATTCATGTCAGATCATAGGAAAATTTATCATTCACTTGTCCACCAATTTTATGGAAATATGGTAGTTAAGAACAGATGTGGTATCAGAGCATTAGGGATTCAATGCTCCAGATTTGATGATCTGTTTGACTATCTTCGCCGTCCACCAACATCTCCTGATTCCCCTTGATGATCCTTACCAACTCTAATTCACTTGATTCCAACTTGACTCACTCTCCCCTTCTATTCCTTTTTGTTGATGACAAAGGGGGAGATAAATGTGATGTGCTAATTATGTCTTGTGGACATGTTTTGTGGTCAGTCTTGTGGACATGTTTGGTGGTCAGTTATGTTTTGTGGATAATCATGTTTTGTGTTTTGTGGACAATTATATTTTGTTGGCTGTGGATTGGAAATCCACACTCTCTTGCTGAACTCTGTTACTGAACTCTGTTAAATGTGCTATCAAATGAACCATGGTTTGGTTAGTTACTTTGTTGAATGTGTTTGGTATGAGCTCATGGATATTCCTTGTGCTTCTAGGTTGTGGAATGAGAATGCAAGTTATGGCTTGTTGCTTGAAAAGTATCTTATGGTTTGAATATTCTTGAAATACACTTTTTGTTGAAACAAGCAACTCCTTGTCAAGTTTGTTTTTGCTTCATTGCACATAGTATTTTGTCATCATCAAAAAGGGAGAGATTGTTGAACCTCGTGCATAACCTTGTGTTAAGGAATTTTGATGATGATCAAATACCATGTGATTGTGTTTCATGTAAATAAATGCATACATGGATTGTGGACTTGAAAAGAATTGGTCAGTTTTTATTTCATTGAATGATGCTCAATGCAATATCAATGTTAAATAGTTGAATGGGATATTTTATTTCAATGGCCATTTGCTGAACTTGACTGACATGGGAATTCATATCTCTACAGGAATGAATTGAGATTGGATGGACTTCAAGTCGAATGTATAGAACTCAGTTAATATGCTCTTGGTTGATTCAAATGACACTTGAGTCATGTGTCTTTGTTAATATGTGAATTGAGGGACTCATATGAAAAATTGAATGTCAATGCGAGCTGCATTTTCATTCTTTAAAATTGAATTGATTGAAAGATGACTTCTAGTGTATATGACTGACAGGGACTATTAATTGGAATCAACATGAAGATCAAAGTGGGAATGATCATTCTGGACACTCTCATGTGTCTAATGAACCATGAACACAAGTATGTTGTTCTACTGCATTATTCGAAGAAGATTTGTGGTGAAAATGAATGCACATATTAGAAGGTAACCCCTGTGCATATCTAGTTGCTTAGACTATGATTTGGGGTAAGTTTTGCTTAATTCTTCCATTTATGTATTGGTCTTTAAAGTCTCATTTTAATTGGTTAACCCCTCATGAGTTTTTCCTTAACTCTGTATATATCAGGAAAAGTGTTGACTCATGAAGTCGACACTTTATCCTGGGCTATGGGCTTTTAAGCTTGGCCTGTTAACCCTTCGAGTTGTTGAAAAGAAATGTCGACTCCCAGAGTCGACATTTTATTTCAACCCGTCTGTTTGGGTGAGCATTTAGGTACCTAGGTTATAAATGTCGACTCATAGGGTCGACATTTATTTCATGGGTTTCTGTCTGGGCATTTATATTGCGCCACAGGCAGAAAGTGTCGACTCATAGAGTCAACACTTTTTACGCTGTGTTCTGTTTGGGCGTTTTTGTTCTTGCCCAGTCACGAGTGTCAACTCTGAGTCGACACTTTCCGATGACCAGAAAATACATCGGTTCTTGCGGGATTTGATGCCCTAGCGTACACCCATCTTTTTGTGACCCTCCATGATTGGTCCATAGGGGAATGTTCCCTCCACGTGGCCCTTCATCTATTGGGGTATATATTGAATGAGATAGAGTTTATTTCAGTGTGGAGAAAGCTTTTATTGTTCTTATCCGATTTTGGGTCTTGCAGGGAAGAACATGGCCGCAACATCTTCTTCCTCCTCTCGAGGGCGTGCTGAGAACGATTCAAGGCTAGAGAAGGTCGTCGTCCACCTTCCTGAAGTGAACCTGCTGAAGCACTGCGGCTGCATCTCCTCCATATCATCTAGTGTGCTGTAGAAGATTGAAGAGCGGGAAGAGCATTAGGTCGTCCATCCTTCAACAAGGAAGCTGCTATGAGCTTCTTCTTTGGGATGAGTGAAAAGAAAGGGAAACAGGCAGAGGGTGTTCAATGGACGTGGAAGCTGCTACCAAGAGATTGCTAAACCTTCTTCTAATCCCTCTTTACAGTTGGCATTTATTGTTTTTTCATATGTTGAGCATGTAGTGAGTATTCGTTGTTATCTTTTTAAACCTGATATGCCAGTGTGTGTGTATGGAGCGGTGTCTCCGTGTGTGGACTGAGTGTCAGGGTAAGCTCCACGTGTTTGTGTGTGTGTGTGCTACGTGGTAGCATGTTGAGGCTTGCCCTCGTGTGTGTGTGTTGCATGGCAACGTGTTAAGGCTCATCCTCGTGTGTGGTTTGCTACGTAAGCGGCGTGTGGTGCATTGGGGTTCATCCCCGTGTGCTACCTTGTGTAGCGTGTTAGTGTAGCCTCGCCGACTTGGTGAGGGGTGGACATAGGGAGCCCGTCGTGGTCCTGAACCACCTAAAAAATCATTGTGCCATTGTGTATGATCATGTGTTTGCTCCATATTTCCTATCACCATTCACAGATTGGCCTGTTAAATGCGTTTTCCATGGATGGTAGATTTTCTTATACATACGTTTAGTTAAGTTCGTTTATTCTCCGTGTGTGAACCTCTTCATATGCATGCATTTGGTGAGGTTGAGCTGAGCGGCATTTAAGTTGTTTAATTAGACTTAATTTTTACAAAGGGATCTATTCACCCCCCTCTAGATCCGTGTCACTACACCCCGGGACCCAACATTGGCCCCAGGCTTCGACCGACCCAAAGGTCGTAGCTTCACCCATCTTGCTTTAGGGTCTCTTACCTCCATGTGCACCATGGGTCATATCACCACGGAAGTTCTTTTATTCCTCCCCATGTCGGCTGAGCCTGATTTCATTCCTTTTATCCCGAGGGAGGAATCATATCTTTTACATATGACCACCATCCCACCCACCACAATGAATGAAGGTGACCATCTACACTTTCAAGAATTTCAAACGTGGGACCGTGTCATGAGGGAACCCGTCTCGAGGGGTCACACATTCTTTGATCCCTTTGACCCCTTCTCTAGTGAACCCCTGGATCCACCATATCTACGCCACTTCTTCAGGGAAGTTCATTATCCCACCTCTAGCCCACAGGCCAGTCCACCTACACTCCGCAAGGAGCCCGTTCATTGGGGTTAAGAAAGAAGGTGAATTTGACTCTCCTGGCCCACCCAAATCTCCCAAGCCCAAAGGGACATCAATGCATGAGCGGTACACATTAGGATGTCTAAGATTCCATGATCCCACCAACGTTTGGTTGCGTTGTGTGTATGCAAGGCACACATTTGGATGTCCTAGTCAACCATTGCATGTGCATGGGTCGGTCTAACAGTAGGATTGTTTAGGTCTTGTGTGAGTCTGTGTTTTTCTTTATTTGTTTAGAGTCTGTACATGCATGTGTCGAGCATATTAGGAGTTGCATAATCGGTCTCATGTCAGCTCGCAATGTCAGTCCCTTTCGAGTGTAAGGCGAGTCAGATCTAATGCATGCGTTGTAGAACTTGCCAGAATTTGGGATCAACTCTACCTCAATGTCTCGGATCTAGTCACATATAGGGACCTAGCGGTTATTCCTAGTGAGTCATTGAGCTGTCTCCTTCCTTTGATAGTGACCCCACCCCGGAGTGTCCACCACTAGCCTCATTCCTGCAATAGCATGAGAATATGGAATATATACGGGATGAGCAGGTGATGATTACTAGGAGTGGAGCGTACCCACGCTACCTGGTACGGTGATAGATCCACAGGAGCCACGTGAGCAGCCTCACCCTTACTCGACAGGGTCGAGTTCTTCCCACCAGGGGATTCATTTTCATTGCTTGGCATTCTTTACAATATTCTTTCCTGAAATCTTCTAGCATCAGATTTGTTCTTGATTCACATTAGTCTGCTCGCTGCTAGCCAACACATGCTGAATGGCGACTCTCAGCGAGGGAATCTCTAGTTCAATTGGTACCACAGCCTCTGACCCATATACGAGGGAGTAAGGTGAGCAATCAGTTGGGGTTTTATAGACTGTACGATAAGCCCACAGTGCTTCGTACATCCTTTCTTCCCAATCTCTTTTATTAGATTTGACAGTGTTTGCTAGCTGGGTGCATAGCATCTTATTGAAGGCTTCGGCAAGTCCATTGGCTTGGGGATTGTAGGGGGACGACGTCCTCCAATCAATCTTATATTTATCAGCCAGTCGGTAGACCTTCTGGTTCTTGAAATGGCTGCCATTGTCAGATATTATTCGGCTGGGAATCCCAAATTGAAATATTATATTCTGTCGAAAGAATCTGGCGACCAGCTCCCCGGTCACTTCTCTTAGCGCTATTGCTTCTGCCCATCTGGAGAAGTAATCTGTCGCCGCTAAGATATATTTACATCCTGATGACGATGCTGGCAGAGGCCCTACCACGTCCGTGCCCCATTGAGCGAGCGACCAACTAGGTATAGTGGGATGCAATGGCACTGGTGGTCTTCTTAGCACAGTGGCATGTTCTTGGCATTTTTGATAAGCCTTGGCGAACTTGCAGTAGTCATCAGACATAACAGGCCAGTAATAGCCCAATTTCTTTATCTCAATCTTCATTTTCAGACCAGCTTGGTGTGCCCCGGCTGACACGGCATGAACTTCTTGCATCACTTGCTGAGCTTCCACTGAGGACAAGCAACGCGATAGGACTTTCTTTCGGTCATCTGCCATTATTTGGAATAGGGTTCTATTTCTCATCTCATAAGAATCATTGATCCTGAGGAGCTTCATTCTTTGTTCTTTTTCTTTTGAGAGCTGTTGGTGTTGAAACCAACATAGGAGATGCTCTTGCCAATCGGGCTATTGGACTTCCTCCATAGCTGTCGCTTCATTATCTTCTTCATTAGCCAGAACCTCTGTCACACTGGGGACCTGACGTCGATTAATTACTGTTATATTCAGGCTTGTATTTAGCGGGATTGCCAAAGAACTGGCCAATTTTACAAGAGCATCTGCCTGAGCATTTTGTCCTCGGTTGTTGTGATTGATTTTGATGAAATAGAATTTCGTCATTAGGCGCAACATCAATTGGTAATATGGGAGGAGTTCCTGCTACCGCACGTCGAACTCTCCTTCCAACTGCTTTATGACCAGCATGGAGTCTCCGAATGCTTCTAGCATCTGAATTCCCATGGACAGGGCAATTGGTAACCGAATAATAAGGGCTTCATATTCTACTTTACTATTTGTGCAGGGCTTGTTTATTGAGAAGGATGTGTATACGGCTTCTCCTTAAGGAGATTTCAGGACTATGCCTGCCCCTGCTCTGACTCTGGCTGATCCATTTGTCTGGGTGTCAATTCTGGATGCGCCATCAAAGTACAATTGCCACAGGGAGGGCTGCACTTGGTCGGCTTCTAGGGTCTTATCATCAGGAAGTTTTGTCTTTAGCGGACAATCTTCAGGTGCCGAGTGTGCGACAAAGAAATTTGTAATGGCTTGGCCCTTAACAACTTTCTATGGTACATAGGAGATATCAGACTCCATGAGAATGATCGCCCATTTGCCCAAGTGGCCTTTGAGTGCCAGTTGTGACAAGATATACTTCAACGGGTCCACTTTGGATATCAGCCTGACCTCATGTGATAACATATAGTGTAGCAACCCTGATAATTGAGGAAATAAAATTTGAAACCAATGACCTAACATATATACATACTTAAAACGTCTAATAAAAAGATCAAAATTAAATAGCGCCTTCTGTCAAGGTGCCATTTCATGAATTGAAGACCCCTCTTAAGGTGCTATTTCTTAAATTGAAGACCACTACAAGAGGCGCCATTTAATGAAATAACTACCCATGTAAGGGCGCCAATTCATTCCGTAGAGTGCCAACTGTCTCAACAGAAATAGAAAAGGTAAAAGACGCCCCCTTGCAGGGCACTATTTCTCAAATTGAAGACTAATGGGAGAGGCGTCATTTCTAGAAATAATGCCCCTCTCTTAGGCGTCAATTCCCAGCAACATTTACGTGAGTTATTGCAGTGTCATGTTTGAACTGGGAACTAGGTACAATCTGGGTAAGAATAGTTCTGGGAAGGATTAATATGGAGAAGTTTAAATTCCAATAGGGTTGGGTCTTGCTGGTTTCCCATCTGCTGAAGCTTTGTGCGTTCTGCATGCCCATTAACTGAGAGGGGGCTCCAGAGAGAAGAGAGATTATATTAAAATTTTGTTCATTATTTTTTTGGTTTTCTTTTTTTTTTCCTTTTGGCTGTGTAAAAGGGAAGGTCGCCCAAACGCCTGCGGTGTCTTTTCCTCGTTTATATATTTGCATATTTTCTGGTTAATTTCTCTGAAGAGTGAGTGAAAGGGGAAGAGGCATGGGCAAGCAGGGGCCTTGCTATCATTGTGGAATTACAAGTGAGCAATTATTTCATGGTCTTTTTTCCTTCTTCTGTGGCGTTTGCGATCCTTCAATCTTTGTTTGGGTTGCTCTTGTATTGGTTTCCTTCACTCCTGATAGCTGATGATATGCTCCTTTTGGAGGAAGAGACCCATGTCTTTCTTGTTGTTCTTTTGGGTGGCAACCGCTCCCTCTTTGTATGCTTCATCCGCCGTTTCGCCTACTCCTCCTTGTCGTCCTTGATTTGTTTTATTTTTAAATTAATTTACTTGTTTCTCTGATTTGCAAAGTCGAACACCCAAAAGCAGAAGACTTGGACTTTCTATGGTTTATTGATCAATGGCCCCTTATTTCTTTTGTTTCTTTTTTGCTTTTGTAATTCATTGGTCAGTGGACTCTGCTGAAGCGTTCTCTTCGTTGAATTCATCACTTTTATGGCAGAGATCCTAAGCACCTTCAGTAGTAGCTTATGGTGATTGATGTAATTCACTTCTGAGTCTGCAACTTTGGAACATTCCGGAAGTTCTCGTTATTGGAAGACTATTGTTGTTGGAATAGAAGTGTGCAGTGTTAAGTGGTTCATGTGCTTGTCTGAACTGAGCCAAACTGGTGCTGAACATAAATCCTTTAAATGCATTTTTCCTCCCAGACATGCAATCTTATGGCGATAGCTGATGATGCTATTGATCATACTATTCCTCATTCGAGTTCTCTAGTCCTGGAATGTCAAGAATGCTAACATTGTTGACCCTGGAATTTCACCTTGTAATTGTTGTGCTCAATGGGGTCACTAGCTGCTTTCTTGGATATTATTCATATGCTAAAGTTTATGGTTCTAGAGTGCCTTTTGCTTTTCTTAGGAAGCTTTTTACCATTCAATTCATCTGCTTCAGTGTCTCAGAATGTTGTTCTGAGTACTAAGTGTCAAGACATGGTGCAGGCACTCCACTTTGGCGAAATGGACCACCAGAGAAGCCAGTTTTATGCAATGCTTGTGGTTCAAGGTGGAGGACAAAGGGAACGCTTACAAACTATACCCCCCTTCATGCTCGTGAAAATATCGATCTAAAAGAACATAGAGTTCCTAAGATCAAACCCAATGAGCCAAAGTTGCTCAAAAGAAAGCAGACTAATTGTAATATTGAAGCCGAACAAGAGCATGAAATGGCTATCTCTGATCAGAACTTTCACAAAGTTTTTGAAGAGGATACCAGCAACAGATCTAGTTCTGGATCTGCAATATCTTACTCAGAGAGCTGTTCACATTTTGGTGGCATGGATGTCAGTGATTTGACAGGTAATCAAACTCTCTACTAGACTTGGAAAGCATGGCCTTCACCTGTGCGAAACTTCTCTTGTTTTCCCTCCCTTTGCTTGGTTTTTGATTCAACGAAGAAACGTGTGGTCTTTTGAATGGTTTGCTTATATAACATACTTCTTCACCGATAGTCCACGTTTTGCATTCTGAGATAGCTTAGTTTCTGGTTTCCATTGACTGATCCAGATGCAGTTCATCCCCTAGTATCCCGTGTCTCCTCTCGAGTCATTAATATTTTGCATATTCTATTCTTATTACTGCATCAGATTCATTACTCGTCTACGTCATCTTTGGTAGAGGATCTGATTCTACATACTAATTGCAGCCATTATAGATATCCCGGAGAAACCGTCGACTATTCTATTCTTGGCTACATTTGAAGGAACATAATGATTTCTATGCCCGATGATTCAACGCCATGATTTTATTTATTGGAACACCCAACTGTTTCCTAGACAGCTTACTTTCGGAAATGTATTCATTTTTTCTCCTTAAATGATGGAATCTTTACGAACCTAATATACATATATATATGTATATATATATATATTCCTTCTATTCCTATAAGTGCTTGGAGAATAAATTGCTATTTTTGTTTCTTGAAGTCTTGCAATATCTTTTTCAGCAAAGAATTGGCGTTGATATGAGAAGTCGCCATCTTCAGAAGGTCGATAGATAGCCCAGGAATTGGCATCTCAATTGGCGGTCGCCCATAACAATTGGCATCCAACAGAATGGATGCTAATTTTAAAGAAAACCTAAAAAAATAGAAAAAACTTTCCCATTAAGCTCACAATGAAATTCACTTCGGGGCATTATATTGGGACATGAGATCTACATGGTTTAGCGTCAATTTTGGTGTGTATACAACTGTCCCTCCTCGACATCTGCTTTGTAGGGGAGTGAGATGGAATGAAGCAGAATGAAGTAAGAATAAATCAATAAGTAGATGCTAAGGTGTGATGTCATACGCCTCAGATACGAAGTGTTGAAAATCTTTCCATAATTCAGAATGAAATAATCTTGGATGATTTCAAGAAAGCAGTAATTACTTGGATGAAAGCTAGGCTAGAAAATGTGCTCGTGGGCACAAAGGAGAAATAGACACATCGTTGGAGAGCGATTACCAGCCAACATGGACGTGCTGTAACCAAGGTGGATGAGAAAATTAAAGAAATTATGATAAGAATCCAATCAAGGGTGCTTTCAAGGAATCAGTCTCAACGGCTTGAAAGAGAACATAGTACTTGATTTGGAATGGAATATCTCACGTCAACTGTAATTAAGAGCTAGTGGATTCCATTATTGCCTTAATAAGAAGATTTTTCAACGATGAAACTCAAGGTCCTACATGATGCTTGCTAGGCTAAAAGAAAGATTAAAAAAACTAAAAATAATAAATAATCAAGCACAATATTGCTAAACCGTCCAGACTAGGTCAAGAATTCAGATCTCTAAGTTGACACTAAGTCGAAGCTCATTTATGCACGCATCAACATAGAAATTGGAACCATCATTCCAAGCCATAGATGACTTAACGGCCTATCCGTGCGAATAAGACTTCCCTGAAATTCTCAGCATTTTTTTTTGTTTGAAGGGGAACTCAAATTCCAAGTTTATTAGAACCACAAGGCCCATGATATGCTCTAGTAGTATAGATAGCATATTATAGTAAAAAAAATGCATATAGGGATGAAATGATGTTACCCGTGAAGCAGATCAGAGCGCCTCGAAATCCTGCTCAAAATTTAATCTTCATGCACTCACAAATTATTAGTCCAATAAATCATACATGTATTATGATTAGGAGTGAGAAAGCACTGTAGTTGTCATGCCCTAAAATAACGTCTCCATACCCAAACAAAACCAAGAAATGGCATCAGTGAAAATGGACATCCATGCAATCAACTAAAAAAATGGCGTTAGTAAAAATGGATGCGCATTAATGTGCGTCCACCATAGTGGACATCATTTCCTGCAATCTCTGTAGCTTCGCTTCTTGTTGGAAACGGATTCCCAACTTCTAATCAAGCTCATACTCGAACTCTCCAAGAGCCTCCCCTCTATAAATAATATCCTAAAGGACCTCCTAGCATCGAACATAGGTTTAGAAGACTCCAAGGCAACCTCAGATCGATAAACGAAGGCATTACAGCAACTAAGAGCTGTAGGATGGACCACCTGCTACAACGCCCAGTGAAGAGATCGAAGGTGGGCTTAGCAACGATCGCAGAGATCGATGGTCACATTAGCATGAGGATAGCAATGAATCAGGTGAGTTTCAACATAGAAAAGCCTTAGTTTTAACCAAACTACCTTAGCTCAGGTTCTCACTACTCTCCTTTCTTCTCTCTATTCTTGTATTCTAACTGCACTCCTTCTTTTTCTGCTGTAATTCACAGGACTACCCAACAATCCCAGGCGCACGAAGATACACCAAGAACAACTAGCTTCCCCTCCTTCTTTCTAAAATAACTTTGGACATGAGATCCTTCCTTTCTCGGTGGCACCTTCTCCACTTAGTTACACACGCCAAGCACTATCAAGACATCCATCTAGATTTCACTACGACGGTAGCCCTCCTTGAAATCTGGCACCCACATACACACACCTCTCTATTCCCCACCTTCAAAGCCACCATACTCTGGGAAGAAATAGAGGTACTGTTGGGATTGAAGAGACTGAAACATAGTGAAGAAGAGAAGATGGCGGACATGCCCAATCCAATAAATACACTAGAGATATTAGCGGGTCTAATCCCTAGCTCAAAGATAGTGGACCAAATACGGGTTACCAAAGGGATTAATTTGATGAAGTTGGCAGCATGGGTATACAAAC
>JANBPO010001201.1:0-11075 GCA_024336825.1 Amorphophallus titanum
CTACGATGACCATCCCTAACAAACTAGTATCCGAGCCAGATTAAAGTTAGTCGTATTCAAACATTGGTATTTTGTGAAGAGCACATGATGTCTACAAAGTTTGGTATTGAGAAGTTCGACCAGAGTATCAACTCTGGCATATGGTAGGTCCAAATGAAATCTCTCTTGACGCATCAGGGGTTGTAGAAGGCACTACTTGTGAAGGAGAAGATGTTGGCCATGATATCATCAGAGAAGAAACAAAATTTGGATGAGAAGATTTTGGCTACGATTTAGTTGTGTTTGTCAAATGAGGTTCTAAGGGAAGTCATTCATGAGAAGATAACAGTTGGTTTATGACTTAAACTCAAGTCGTTGTACATGACGAAGTCCCTAACGAGCAGGTTACACCTAAAGTAGCATCTCTTCATGTTGACGATGATAGAAGGCACTTCTACTAAATCACATCTTGATGAATTTAATTCCATAATGTTAGATTTAGACAATATTGATGTGAATATAGAAGATGAAGATCAATTTTTTTTGTTGTTATGCTCACTGTCGTCTTATAAGCATTTTCGAGAGACTATGTTATATGGCAAGGATTCTATTTCTGTTGAAGATATGAAATTATTTTTATTTTCAAAAAAATTGATAGACATTAATATGACTGGTGGTAATTCTAAAGGGCTGCAGGTGCAGGGTCTCGTTGCTAGAGGATGATTATTAAAGAAAAACCCATATGGCGAAAATCACGGTGACTCTAGACCTAAATCTAAGATTAGAAACAAAGTCTACAATTATTGTCACAAAAAGGTTACTTCAAAGCTGATTGTTGAAAGCTAAAAAATAAACAACAAAATGATGTCAAGGAACTGAACAAAATAGAGAACTCCGCAGAAGCTAGTGTTGCAAAAGAATAAAAAAAAAAGATTATACTCTATCCGTTGATGCCAGGGATTTATTCCATCTTTAAACCCAATTAGACCTTTAGCATTAACCCAGTTTACTATTTCAATTATTGTCAATTTTATTTAGCTCATAATAATGGGTAAATAAAATTTAATCTAAATAATCTAGCACTTAGAACAAAGTGTAACAGTAAAACAACACTTAAACAAATGCGGAATAAAATTTAAGCAGAATAGACAGAGCAACAAATCCAAAGATGATTGGATCTTGGACTCGGGCTGTTCATATTATATGACCCCTAATAAAGAGTTTTTATTTGAAAGTTGACCCCTAATAAAAAGTTATTCTCCACTTTTGAACCAATTCACGGTGGAGTTGTCTTAATGGGAAACAATGCTCCATGCAAGACGATTGGGATTGGTACAGTCTGGATAAAAATGTTTGATGGCATTGTGAGAACATTATCAGACGTCAGGCATGTCCCTGATTTGAAGAAGAATATCATTTTTTTCGGCACCCTTGATGCTAATAGGTGCAACTTTGCAGCTGAAGGTGAAGTTATGAAGATCAGCATAGGATCCCTTGTTGTCATGAAAAGTAGTAGATCTGGTGGTTTATACACCTTGTTAGGCACTACTGTTACAGGTGTAGTGGCTACTGCATCTACCTCTATGTCTGAAGATGATGTAACCAAATTATACCATATGACTTTGTTGAGTAAGAAAGGCTTGCTTTGTGGACAGAGTACTGGGAAGGTAGAGTTATGTGAGCATTGCATTCTTGGAAAACAGAAGAAAATCAACTTTCAATTTGTAATACACAAAACTAAGGCTAGTCTGGATTATATCCACTTAGAGCTTTGGGATCCCTCGTGTTCCCTCAAAAGGTAGCGCACAATATTTTTTTTCTTTCATTGACGATTATTCAAGGAAAGTTTGAGTGTTTATGTTTAAATACAAGGACAAGGTGTTTAAATATTTTTAGTGGAAGGCTTTAATTGAGAAGCAAACTGGAAGAAGAGCAAGAGGTTGAGGACAGATAACAAGTTAGAGTTTTGCTCCACAGAATTTGATGAGTTATGCAAAAATGAACGTATCGTCAGGCACCATATAGTGAGATACACTCCGCAAGAAAATAGAATTATAGAGAGAATGAATAGAACTCTTTTAGAAAGAGCCCATTGTATGTTGTTAAATGCAGGTCTGACTAAAAACTTTGGGCAGAAGCAGTGCCTACAGCGTGTCACTTGGTGAACTTATCTCCAGACACCGCCATTAATTTTAAAACTCCAGAAGAAATGTGGTCAGGTAATCCTTCAGACTATCTAACCTCGACTCTTCTTCTTGGCATTTTCTTCTTCCATCAAAGCCATCAAATGTGAACCACCTAAAACTTAATTTGTTAAACAATTACAGTCTGCAATATAATATGTGTAGAACATTAAACAACAAATTATGTAGAATTACATTTATGAATCTTCAGACTTAGAACCGAAATGATCAAATGACTTCATGTTGCATTGACATCATCAAAACAAAAACTATACCCAACAATCTCTCCCTTTTTGGTGATGGCAACCACATGAGTCATTGAGCTTATTTTGAGGAGATTGAGATAAAGAATTAATGAACTGGAATTCATCCTCAGATGACACTGAATGAAATGAAATGAATGTGTATGACTCACAAGAATTTTGAATATGAATGAATGACTCACAAGACTTCTCCCCCTTCACAAGATCTCTCCCCCTTTGACTCACAATACAGACCTCAATGTGAATGACTCTGACCTCTCCCCCTTTGACGTCATCAAAAAATATGAACAATGGGGGTAATATAGAATGGAGAAATATAGTGAGGAGATTAAACTTTGAGTGGCAAAAAATAGTGAGTTTACAGATAAGAGGTCAAATTGCATTCATAAACCATCTTGATGGGAAGATAAGTGCATTAGTTAGTTAAGCTATATGGTTTATGACTAATAAACTATAATAGGCTTTCAAAGGAATCTGAGAGTTCTGTATACATCAATAATGGAAAAAGAATAGTGTGATATATAAGGCTAGAGAACCTGTTTATTAGCTTTACTAATCAATTTCCAGAGACTCCTCTTGGATGTTCTTCAATTTGTATTGAGGACAAACACTATAGAACAATTCATGCTGAATTTATTTTGGGGATTCACTCAATTGAATAATTTAAGACAAAATTTTTTATTTTCTGAGCAGTCTGGTTGAATCCACACCTTTTGACGTGAGGAGACACATTGTTTAGACACCAGAATCCCCAGTTACTTAGTGTGATACAACCATCCTGCTTAACCAGAGATAACTCTACACTTCATGACACACAGTCCACATCACATCTTTGGTGAAGGGATGTGGTTTCTCAGTGATTCCACAGTCATTGCTCTGCCCTTTTTTTTTCATACTTTACTCTCATAGAGTTAGCTAGACCATTACTTCATGACTCAGTCCGTATCACTTCTTTGGTGATAGGACACAACTTCTCAGTTGGTCATAGCCATTGCTTTGACTTGAGAAGTTTTCTTTTGAACCTTTTGAAGAAACCCTTGCACTATTTACAAAAAATACTTAAGTGAAAATTTTGAACTAAGGAAGCCCCTTTTACTCTCAATTTTCAGACATCTAGAAAATAGAATAGACAAAGTGTTCTTCAAGTTGTTTGAAAACTATTCTATGTACATGATACAAATTCTCAAGATGCTTAAACTCATATTTATAGGTTTATAAACCTTAAACCATTAGATCACTAGGGGTCGGTCTATGAAGACCATGAGTCTCTTAGGAAGAGAATTCACATTTTAACTCCCCCTGAATCAGTGAACATCCTTAGACATCTTGGATATGGAAGCACTCCCCCTGAGGAAATTATAATTCAAGGCCTATTTCAGTAAAAGCTCCCGCTCAACAAATACATGGATTTGAGGACAAAATTTTCAAGATATGGGAATATGAGCTTAATGCAGTTCTAGAGGCATAAACTCATGGAATGAGAGATGATAAGAATGCACTAGAGGGACAATGTTCCTGTAACGACCTAAAATCTGGATACCAGGAATAACCCGATACCATTTGAATCCTGGACTGCCACCCACGAGTCGGAGGGCTCGGAAGGGCTAAAGGGTAGATGTGGTGTACATAGAAATAAGAAATAAAGTAGGACAATTCAACAATTAACAGAAATAAACAATCTAACTACAACAGAGTCCAGTCCAACAAAAGTACAATCTAAGGCAGGAAAGCACACCCAATGCCGAGTGAACACTCGGCCTAATGAGCTGGCAACCAAGAACCACCGCACAGCACCTCGAACCTCGAGGAAGATCCGCAACACCTGAAAAGTAGGGGTAAGTCTCCTATCACTGGCTCAGTAGGGGTCCCACAGAACCCCAACCGAAAATGACGGCGGTAGCAAGCAGGGCTAATAAGAACAACAGCAACAGCAGGAGTAGCTACAACCATGACAACAGAGAGCACGTCCGTATACGAATCCCCAAAATATGACAGTCGATGAAACCATCCCTCTCGTCAGAAGAAAGGTGGGTCAGTAAATCATCTGCTATCCTCGGCCTCCAATGGTCATGCTCTGAAAATAGTGTGGAATAAAAATCTCTCAAATAACCCTTGATAACCTCCTCTGAAGAGAAGGTGAGGTCCCCCACCTAAATGCAAGTAATAGTATTTACTCTCCTCCTCTCAGAAGCAATACACTGAAAATAAACGGTGTTCCTATTGCCTTCTTTGATCCATCTATCCCTAGATCTCTGTCTCTAATATATTTTCTCCCTGGAGAGGATCTCATCAAATTGCTCCCTCTGAGAGTCCCTAAGTCTCCTGTCCTCTACATCCATTAAGCGTGCCTCCTCTACGTAGTCAAGACCCTCAAGCTATTGTAAGATTTTGTCCTTCGCCGCCCCACCAGGTATAGTTTTCTCAGCCTCCATGTCCTGAGAACCTGAGCAGTATACTTCAGCTATCTAACCAAGGTTGCCATAGCAGATCTACCACCAACCTGTACAGCCCAAGCACTCCTGACAGTGTCCATAATGTCAGGCTCTTTAAACCAAAACATCTCAAGTCTGAAAGTGTATCTCCTATCCTACAAGCTGCTGGTCTTCAAGAGAAGAGGTTTGTGATCAGAAGCCGATCTAGCTAAAGGAAGCACTTGCACATAGGGATAGTGATCCTCCTAATCAACAGAGACCAAGAACCTGTCTAACCTGGAGCAAGAAGCATTCGCCCGTAGAGTGGACCAAGTATATTGTCCATGAGCCATGCCTATGTCTACCAGCTCAACCTCCTTAATGAAATCAGTGAAGTCCTCCATCTCCCTAGTATATATATTATCACCTATCCTCTCCCACGGAGTAGCCACTACATTTAAATCCCCCCCCCCACACACCAAGGCCAACCAGAAAAAAGATGATGGCGAATCAGGTCATCCCACATGATTCGCTTCTCCTCCCTCCCTTGAGGTTCATACACTCCAGTGAAATCCAAGACGAAGCCATTCTTACATTATGGAAGTGTAAGGTAATGGCCAACCTACTAATTTGTCTATCTGACACCACCTCCTCCACCTCATAAAGATTCCATAAGATCATGATCCCCCCTGACCTGTCGACCATTGGGGAAGCAACCCCCCTTGGCGAGTCCAGCCTCTCCGATCTCCCTCAAGAGCAAATCCCCACCATCTTCACACTTGATCTCCTAAATAGAAAGAATATCGATCTTACATATCTTGATCAACTCTCTCACCGCCCTCTTCTTCGCCACCCCCCCAAACCCCCTCACATTCCACTAGACAATCCTCATGAAGACAACGGGATGTCCCTCTCCCTACCACCATCAGCCCCTTCCCTCTCGCCTCTCTGTTGCGCCCTCTCTGCCTGCAGAATACTCGCCCACCACCTCTTCTCAATACTAGAAAAAGCACCGCCCACATCCTTCTCTACACCAACACGAGATACCGATGTAAACTTCTCAACCTCTCCCAACAGCTCTTTGACGACCTCCTTCCCACAAAGCTTCTAGCAGTAACCGCATCCACCAGGGGTCGCACATTGGCGCCTCCCCCCAAAGACATGGTGAAGGCATCCTCCTCCTAAACTTCCAAAGCATGGGGATCACCTTCACCAGCCCCCTGCTCCTAGCAAGAAGCCGCAGGGACCGTCACCAGCAACAAGGAGGTCATGTCTTCCGCAATCACCTCCAGTGTTTGGGCTACAACAGCTCCCCTGCCAGTCCAAGCAGGAGCTCCCTCCATCGACAACCAATGCTTCTTCTCTGTAGTGGAAAGGCCTTCAGCATCGCAAAGATGCAACAGGATCCCTTCGAAAATGATATGGAGTCCCCTCATCTATGGATTTGGGAAAGTCCCCTTAATCTTCGAACACCGCTGGATGCGAAGGAGAGCACCCCCCGCCGCAAGGAAACCCGCTTCAACCAACCTGGAGACCACCGTTTCCTCCTACCCGACAGCCAGGAAAGCAGATGCAATCACCCTCGAGACCACCCAGCAACAACCAGCAACCTCCCCCAGTCATCATCTAATCCCCTCAGCATCAATCAACCCTTCCAATAGCAACACCCACAGGAATCACCTTAGCCAGGCGACCTTACCCTGCAAGGAATCCAGCGGGAACACCCCAGCATCCACCCATCTCTTACTCACATGCCCCTTAGGCCCTAGAGCCGGATTGCTCCTCATCACCTTAGCAAACATCCGGCAATACCAGAAAGGAATTGATATGACCTAAATCCTAGCCTGCCACCCACGAGCTGGGAGGCTCATTGGATGGTGTGGAGATATATAAGAATCTCAAATAATTACAAAACCATTGAGCATAATATAATAATGTCAGAAATAAATAAATTACATAACTATACAATTATACAGTCCAGAATATCCAAGTCCATCATATGTATAGTCAACAGAAAGAAAAGTACAATAACACGGGGCATACCCTGCCTCTAGCAAACTGGCAGCTAGACTGGACCACCAACACCATGAGGAGCCTTCGAAGTACTATGCATAACCTCGCCTCACCTAAAAGGCAAAGGGGTACGTCTCATGTCATTGGCTCAGTAGGGGTCTCACAGATCCCTACCTTACAATGAGAACACAATAGTACAATAAACAATAAGCGAGGACTATAAAAAAACATATAATAGAAGGAGGTAGTAAATAATAATAACAAAGATCTATGTAGGTACCATAGTACTATCCTCATAAACCATGAATCATGTGTGTCACAGCCACACAGGGGTAATTTACGTCTCGGTCATGTAAAACTAAGCACACTGAGCCACTGAAATAGTAACCACGTGATGGAAAGAACCAGAGTCGCTACCTCACAGGAGACAAGAATACTACCCACTAGAAGCAGGGCCAGATACGTCCACTGACATCTTAGTCTGTGCCTCAGGTCTCACTCTACTTGCCCCAGGTGGAAACTGAGACACACTAATCATGTAACCACAGAACAAGGACTAGTTGGAGTTGCACTTGTCAGCACGGGTCTAATGCCCCCAATCACATGTGCACACATAGACCATCTGCTCTTAGTCAGGTCCTCTAATTGATTTTCCCCCCAGCCCGAACTCAAGCTACAAAGGTAAGGGGCCCTACGATAACCTGCCTAAAAATCATCTCATTGGGACAAGCTCACCATCACTCCCAAGTGGGTCCGCACACGCAGGTGCATGAAAGTTACGACTAGTGGAGAAGGTCACTAGAGGTGAGAACTCGCAGAAGAAGCGGAAACCACCTGAGTACCATCGATCTGTACTAACCTAATTATTTACGTAGAATGCACCACGAGGCAGCTCACGTCATGAAAACCAAGGATCTCCAACTAGATGGCTAATCTATCGACTGTCGGTGCATAGGGCATGAGTCAAAACTAGTGATCATGCAAAATCCAGAAAATCTGAAGAATGGCCAGTTGAGCTCTAGGAGGCTAGCTGACTGGCTGCCCAACCTCCGGCCTGGGCGGCCATTCTAGTGGCCACCCAGTGACAGGACAGGGCGGCCAACAGACTTGCTGCCCAGATGCTTAGGCAAACCCCTCTGGGCGGCCACCCTTGTGGACAACCCTCACAAGGGTAGGGCAGCCAGAGCTCTGGCCACCTAGCAAAGAGTCTCTTGGGTGGCCAACCCAGTGGCTGCCCACCCCTCCTAGGCGGCCAGACCTCTGGCCGCCCTACTGGGTAGAGGGGGTAGCCATCTTGGCCGCCTTTGGAACAGGGACCCTCCCAGAACTCATTCAGAAGGCCATCCCATTCCCATATCACCCCTATTGCGAGCGAGAACCCCCAAGAAACACGAGAAACTCATCCTTGATGACTCTATAAAACCCGATCTACACTAGAAATCATGGAGAAACTAGATCGAATCGTGCCCATGTCCCCAGACATGGAGCTTTCCCCAAAAAAGTAATGCACCCAACTCTCTCGCCCAAACCACTACCGATCGAAAGGGAAATGCGAGAGGGGAGTTTGAGATCCATCCCCCTACCTCGACGAAGCTTCCAAACCTTGAATGGGCTCGATCTATGCCGGATCTCGCCGACTCTCAAACCACGCACAGAACCATGATCCCACATGTATGAACCACCTCTGCCTTGTGACCACACTCCACCTAGCCCACCGTCGTCATTGATCGGACTCCCCCATATGCTTGCCATTTGAAGCCAGAGAGGAGGGGCGAGAGATCTTACGATTGGAAGTAGAAAGGAAGAATGAGGAGAGAGAGGAGTGGGCTCACGTTTAATGAGAAGAAGAAAACTTTTATGATTTTTCCAAAAGCCAAGAAAAACCAAAATTATAAATACACCTTATCCTCTTGCATTTGGGGCTAAAAATTTGCAGAAAATTCTCAAAAGGCCATAATTTGAATGGAATCCAAATTCTAACCTTTAAAATTAAACTTATCCACAAAGGGATGCGATCGATTGGTACGACCCCGTCGTCTATGGTGACGTGTTCACGCCGGACGCGGTGCTCGAATGGCCCGAAGGCCGCGCCGAAGGGCAGGAGGCGATCCGAAACGCCGTGATCCGCGTTGGGCAGTTCTTTGGCCGGCTCGCCGAGGCCGCCAAGCCCAACAAGCCTGCGCACCTGCGGCATTTCGTGGCGAACCGGGTGATCAAGATAGAGGGCGATACCGCCCGTGCCGTGGCCTACTGGTTCGACCTTAACAACGACAACCAGCCGCGCTGGCCCTATGTCGCCGCCTATGGCTATTACGAGGACGACCTGGCCCGCACCGACGAGGGCTGGCGCTTCACCAAGCGCAAGATAATCAACGAGATGACCGGCACTTCGCCGCCGGAGAACCCGGCCTGGTGATCAGCGAACGCGCGAGGCCGGCAGCGCGTCGGCGGAGACCTCGTTGAGCAAGGACTCGCCCGCGACGTAGCGGCGAAGATTGTCGAGGAAGACCCTGTCGGTGCGCGCTTCGCCCCCGGAGCTCAGCGACGAGTTGTGCGCGGTGACTGTGACGCGCGGATGGTCCCAGAACCAGCTGTCCTGCGGCAACGGCTCGACGCGGAAGACATCGAGCAAGGCGTGTTCGGGCCTGCCCGCATCGAGCGCCACTCGCAGCGCCTCTTCGTCGATCAGGCTACCGCGGCCGACATTGACCAGCACCGATGCCGGTTTCATCGCGGCGAGGAATTCCGCATCGACCATGCCGGCCGTGCTTGGCGTTTGCGGTGCGCACAGCACCACTACATCGCTGTCGCCTAGGTAGTCGAACAGCCGGTCCGGCGCCACCAGCGCATCCGCGAACGGGAATTGTCCGGGCCGCCGCCGGATGCCCGTCACATGGGCGCCGAAGCTTTTCGCGCGCCGGGCGACCGCCTCGCCAACCGCGCCGAAGCCGACGACCAGCCAGCGCGTGCCGTCGATCTCGCGCGACCGCCGTTTCGTCCAGCGATGCGCGGCCTGCTCGCTCGCATTGGCGTTTCCGCCGTGGAAGTGGTTGAGCACGCCCCACAGCACGTATTCGGCCATCCCGACCGCCTGCCCGTCGCTCTTGGTCAGGCGAACCCCCCGTTCGGCGAGCCGGGCGAACATCGGGTGATCGACTCCCGCCCCGGCGCTCTGCGCCCACTTCCCCACTTCGGACTGCGCCAGCGCGTCGACAAAGCCCGTTTCGATCGGGGAGAAGAACACGTCGTTGCTGATAAAGGCGCATTCGGGGGCGGCATCTTCCGGCGCCACCTTCCTGCCGCCGAGCCGGATCGCCCCGCTTTCGTCCATCGTCAGACATTCGATCCGCCGCCCAGATGAGCAGCGATACGACGTCTTGCTCTTCCGTGATGTCGAGCCGTGACATGAGGCTCTTCAGGCGGGCGTCATCGTTGTGGTAGAGGTCCAGCGATATACGGCGGGAGAGCAGGCGGGCCAAGCGTTCGGTTTCGGACTGCTTGTCCCGGTCCCGCTTCTCCTGCTGGCGTTGCGCGGGTGTCTTGGCCATGATCCACCTCTTCAATTCCGTGGGCTGGCAGATCCAGCCATGTTTGCCGTCGGCGCTCTCGTGCCTGGCTGCTGATGCGCTTCAAGATTGCACCGGTTTGGCGAAGAAGGCCGGATGAGGCCCTTTGGTGCGCTTCGGGTAGTCGATGTTGAACTTGTCCAGGATGCGGACGAAGGTTTTGAACGTGATGCCGCACTGGCCTTGCGCCTGATTGCGGGACAGTCCGATTTCCAGAAAGGACTTGATGCGCTCGGCCAGTTTGGCGTCGAGCGCTTCGTCGATCGCGCCGCGGTTGGCGCTCCATCCGTTCCGGTAGCCAGCCGGTTGAAAGCTGAACCCGTGCTCTTTGGCCATCGTGTACAGCATCTTTCTGGTCAAGCCGGTGCGCTCGATCGCTTCGGCGTAGCTCATCGTTTCAGCGAGCTTTTTCACGCTCTTGACGAGTTCTTCGCGTGCCTTGACGGCTATGACCCGGCGCTCTTCACGCTCGATGTCGCGGGCTTCGGCGATCGTTCCTCGTTGCTGGACGGCGGCCTGGCGGAATGGAAGAAGACCGGCCATGCCGTCGGCACCGACATGCCCGCGCCGGTCCAGGGTCACCTGTCGCCGCTGCGGATCCAGCCCCGGGTGGTCGATGCCGGTTTCGTGCAATCTCACGCCACAACGCCGGGCTACGAT